>JARHVA010005541.1:472500-867500 GCA_037957365.1 Torreya grandis | reverse complement strand
AGTTACTACACTAGTGGTTATTATGACAAGTGTTGTATCTATCACTAATGTTGCTATTGAATTATTGGTTGATGATTTTGATATCTCTTTCTCATTTATGGGTTGAGCAACCATAGCTATATAAGTGGGTCCTTCTATCTCCACCTCCTTAGTGTGGGCTTGGATTATTGATGGAATGGAAGAAATTGGTATTAATGTGCTTATAAAGGGTGTGGGATATGGGATTGATAAGGGTCAAATGGTAGACATAGGTATTTATAAAAGGGGAACCTATGGAAGTGTGGAATCCAAGGTAGAAAATATATCAATAAATGTGGTAGGAACACTCAAAATAGATGAAATGGGGAGTGTGATGGGAGATGAAAATGAAGTAGTAACTACCTCAATGGTTAGGATGGCTAGTGAGATTGTAGTCAAGATGATTGAGTCCATATCCATGTACTACTAGGTGGTGTTAGTGATTAATAGAGTGGTAGTGGATAGGAGGGATGAGGTGGAAGTGATTATGGAAGAGGGACGTGAAGGGGGATTTTGAGTATCTACTTGTGTTGATTGGATTTTTTCCAAGTAATTTACTTATACAGGTGGGTTGGGTGAAGGTGTAATCACTTGCACTAGTGGACTAGTGGAAATAGGAGGGGTAGTTATTTAGGCTGATTGAGTAATGGAAATAAGAGGGAGTATTATGGTTCATTAAATAATAGAGATAAGAAGAGGAACTATTTCTGCTAGTTGAAGAGTAATTATGTCCTTTATATAAGTTGGCATTATCTGATCCATTTAATGTGTTATTGTATATTGGCTATTGGAAGGACCTCTTTTAGCCTTTTTCCTTTATTTACACTTATGTGATATAATTGGCTTATTTTCCTGATTTGGTTAGGTTCTAGATTTGGAACCCTTTTTTATTATTTCCACATCCTTCTTCTTCACTTATCTCAACTTATCATTGACACTTAGGGTCTCCTTGGTAATCTTGACCCCTTTACTCCTTAGCCAGTTGATTATTTTATTTAATACCTAGGTGGTCCTATCCATCAATGAGAAGGATTTAGGTATAGACCACTTGACCACTAGAATATGTTAGAAATAGATATTATTATCATAGTATGCACTATCAACTAGAGATTCATCTTATTTTAAGTCCTAAAGGATTGGTGCCATATTTTAATTTCTTATTTGTTCTAGGGTCATCTTGGAATAATCTCTCAACCTCACTTCCTCTTCATCTTCCATGTCTTCCTAGTAATATTTGTAAAAAGGAATGTGAGAATATGTGGTGATACCACTATATTGGTAATATAACTAGTCATTACATCAATATATCTTAAGGCCATTTGAGTCATCTCAACATCTACACATTTGGGGTTTGATAGGGAAGGGCAAGTATACCTCCATATGCTAATAGGGTAGTGGATCCCTGACTTATGTTTGCTTGATAAGAACTTGTGGGTTTCTACAAGATAGCTCACAAGTTCTATTAGGTCCATTTGTCACTTACATACCTTGGAAGGGTATAGGTACAACCACTAAAACATCCTACTCTAATATATGAATATGTTGGAAACTAAATGAAATATGATCCCTAATTTATGATTTTAGATACTACAACATCTGATAATATTCTCCTTTATAGCTCTTTGTCAAACATAATTATGATATAGTATATGAAATCATCATTTACCTTTTCTAAAATGTTGTTCATTAGCCTCAAGGGTGAGGTTAGGATAGTAATTAAAAACCTTATTGACCTAATTGGGCACTATGTTCAATCTTGGGAATGCCCTTCCCTTTTTTAATATATAGACCAAGTATGAGGTCATGTAAAACTTTCCTGTAGTTTAGACTTCCATCAATTATTTAAGGATTGATTCAAAAATAAATTGGGCCTAGTGGATATACTATTTATTTTGGTGGATCACCTATATATACTGATACATCCAATCTTGATAATTCTTAGCATCTGGGTTTCCTATAACTCTGTGCAAGAGTATGATAATGTCACCTACTTCATCTTTGAAGTCTATTCTTTCCAGGGTTTTAGGTAGTGTCATCGATGTGGGTATAGAGGTTTTGAGATATTCTTTATTTAGAACACATAGACATATAATATTATTATCTTTGTATAACTTCTTTTAAGAGTCATGGGTTATATCTAGATATCTCTCATATTCTAGAATTAAGAACATAGTATCTATGAAATTAGAGTCAAGATTCAAAATATTTTCTCCTTTCTCATTCACCATTTTCTTCTTCTTGACATGATAGTTATTTGATAATTTGAGCACAAGATCAAGGCTCTACATTGATAGTGGGAAGGTTGCTTCATGGGGTAACACATTATCGTAGATACCTTAAATTTAACCATTCTTGAATTCAATGTTTATTCTTTTCTAGAAATTAGATAGGTTTATGTGACCTATATTTGTGTTAATGATCTCATTTGTATTGGAGTCTAGGATAAGTGGGATAACATGTCCCTTTTAATTGAACTTCATTTCTTTTCTACACATATGTTTTAGGAAAATTGTTGTGGTAAAATTAACTATAGAGGTGGTGGGTTTTGGACTTGTAATTACAAGTAAAATTTGTAATGGGGACATACTATGCAATTACAACTAAAAATTGTGGTGGTGTTTGGACTTGAAATTTACACTTGTAAAGCCTGATGAAAATTTTGGTGGGTTTTAGACATGTAATTTACACTTGTAAAGTCTGATGAAATCTCTGGTGGGGTTTAGGCTTATAAAAGCAAGTCAGATCTCTGATGGGGATTTGGAGTTGATTTTACAATGGGGATTTTTTCTAGTCTATATAAGGAATCTTTGGGGAATATTCTATATTTAATCAATTTTATAAACCCTATATTTCAACTATGAAGGATATATTCTCAATAAACTTTTAATAGATATAATTGTAGATAAGAAATAGGAAATGTAAACAAGCATGGGAAAATGAAAACCCTAGATTTTCATAGCTACAAAACTTTTCAAAAAATTAAATGAAAGGTATGATTAGATGATAAAGATAATGGTAGTGGTTTTATGTAAAATGTAGGGAAAATAGAGAAATATTGTGCTTACAAAGGATGGTAATGGTGGTCATGGCATTGGCATAGTGTTGGCAAGGTGTGGTTTGGTGAGCGATCAAAATATTCTTGGTAGAAATAACTCCAATTTTCAATTTTCAAAGTTAAACAATGACTTCCAAAACCTAATTTTAATAATAAAACCCTACAATTCATTCTTTTTAGAGTGATGGTTAGGAAATCCATAGGACAAATGGGATTTTAGAGTCATGGTGTAATTTTATAAGTTTACAAAATTGCATTTTATATTTTAAACTCTACTTTTCATCAAGTGATTTGGTACCATGGAAGTGGGAAAGTGAAACTTAAGTTTTACTTTGAAACTTTGTAAGTTGCAAAGTGCAATCAGAGTTCTAGTTTTCATAGATAGGGAGGAAGAATGAAAAGTGGAACTCAATTTGTACTTTCCAACTTTGGACATTAGAAAATGCAACTAGAGTTCCAATTTTTATAGGTATGGTAAATGGTGGAAATTGAAACTTTGGCTACACTTTTTAGCTTTGAAATTTCCAATGTGCAACCAAAGTTATAGTTTCCATGGGTGTGGTGAATGGTGGAAGGTAGGGTTCTACTTACAATTTATGATTTGCAAAGTTGAAAATTGTAATCGAACCTCCAATTTAGATTAGGTATGTGAAAAGTGGGAATCAGAGGTTTGGGTGTAATTTGAAACCTTGCAAGTTGCAAATTGTACCCAAATCTCCAATTTCCACTAGGTATTGAAAAAGGGTTTCCTTGGTCACTTTAAATCTTTTTCCAAAAAAAAATAATTGATATTTTTGGCTCAAAAATATCAACATTTTTGGGGACCTCTATAGGGTGATTACATGCTAATAAATTTATTTCTAGTAGCCTTATAGTTCATTAGACATGGAGTCATTTTAAGCTTAACACACTTTAACTGGAGAAGAACAAAATTGGGAATTGCTTAAACAAGAACAAAATAGAGAAAAACAAAAGAGAAACAAACTAAGGAAATAAAAACTCCTAATGAGTTAACTTGTGAAAAACCATTTATTTGGGAAAACCAACTAAACTTAATATATACAAATTTTTGGAAATAATTCCAACCTTAGAAGAAATCTTTGAAGTATATCCCATTGATTAGGATAGGTAGATCCAATCCATTGAGCCTAGATAGTTAGAATGAATTTGCTAACTTGAACTAAATTATGATGTATTGACCACTCCATATTACATCAAACTTTATATTCTTACCTAGTTTGGGTCTTTTAACATCCCATTTTAGAACCATGTATTCTTCATTGAAGTTCCTATCAGATGTTTTTTTTTTTTAAGTTCTCTCTATTTGAGCCTGATTTGCATATAGAACTTGCATTGACGGGGTCCTTACTTCTTATAGATCCATGAGTTTCACCAATCAAACTATCATTTCTTCATTTTCAATCAATTCTAACTGATGATTTATTTCTAGAGATGTTAACTAAATTGACAACAAAACTCTAGCTTCCCTTCCATATACCAACATAAATGGAGAACTTCTAATTGTTTTCTTAGGAGTGATCATGTCATCCCAAAGTGTTGATTTTAACTTTGTGTGCCATGTCCTTTGGTTGTCTTTCATTGTCCTTTTGATAATCCTTATAATATTTTTGATGGTAGACTCAACCAAGTTATTAACTTATGGGTAGTAATTGGATGGAGTATTCAGGTATACATTATGCCTTATATCCCATTCACTCACTTGAGTGCCCATAAAAGCTTTGGCATTATCTAAGATAATGGTATAAGGAACACTGAATATCATGACAATGCCATCCATGAATTTTAGGATAGATTACTTCATGGAATTTTCAATGTAATCACTTTAGTCTCTCTATAATCAATTGTTATAAGGACCCATTTATGTCCTACACTCAATGGTGGATTGATAATGCTAATGAAATCTAATCCCCATTAGGCAAATGGTTGGTCAACTTGGATTGGTTTGAGAGGGAAAGCTACTAATATTTGGTTTCCTATAAATTAGGCACATTTCTCATCATTTCATACCCATTTATAGGCATTTTTTAATAGGTTAGGCCAATAATAGCTTCCCTTAATTATTTTGATGGAAATGATTCTTGTAGAGAAATGTCCACCTGATGGACCATCATGAAACTCCTCGAGTACATTTCAAATATGAACATGCTTGATAAACATTAGCATGAATTTATTCATATATTTCCTAAATATTAGTAAATCAACAAGAACATAAAGAATATATTGGATTATAAGATACCTCTTCTTAGACTACTAGAAATCATACAGGTACTTGCTAGTCTGTAGGAAGATGATCATGTAAATGATCTAGCTATTGAATAGATGTGGAGTGGCTAGTTCAAATGCATGTTGAGCATATACTACCTCAATAGCATTTATACCAAAATTAAGTTGTTTACATAAGCCCTTTCCTCTTATGAGCTTAGTTATTTTGATATTCACATCATATTCCATGACTTTTTTGATCTAACCTACTCTCTTCTCATTTATTTCTTGGTTCAATAGTAATTATTTGACACTTTAGTGACTAACCATCAGGTGAGTTTTATTATTGGAGAGCATATGCCTAAATTTTTTTAGAGATTTTATTACTATATATACTTGCTTCTCTACAAAATTATACTTTTCCTCATAATCCTTCAAGGATTGACTCAATAAGGATATAGTCTACTCCAATGGTTTTTTATTCTATTGGGTTATAATAGCTGATATGATACCTTCTCCTCTAAAATCATATATAATGAATCATTCTCATAATTCAGGTTGATAAGGGTAGGAGCTTGAGAAAAAGCTTGATAAATGGCTTTCAAACTATCTTTTTATTCAAGTATCCAACTGAAACTAACCCCTTTTTTGATCATGATAGTAAGGGGCTTGGACATGGAATAAAATTTGGGATGAACCT
This sequence comes from Torreya grandis, assembly GCA_037957365.1. NCBI lineage: Eukaryota > Viridiplantae > Streptophyta > Pinopsida > Cupressales > Taxaceae > Torreya > Torreya grandis. The sequence continues at coordinate 861,504 of JARHVA010005541.1, read as the reverse complement.
TATTATGAATTTGATCTTTCCTAGGAAACTTTTTAATCCCTTCTTATGGCTCAAAAGTGCTAGTAAAGATATAACACTTACTCTCTCTAGGTCTATTATAAGACCCTCTTTTGAAATAATGTGTCACAATAGCTTCCATTAATAAACTATGAAAATACACTTTTTTGGATTGAGGGAAACTCCAAATTATCTTCACCTTTTGAAAACTTTCCTAAGGTGATCTAAGTGTGCACCAACATGTTTTAAATAAATGGTGATGTCATCTAGGTACACTAGGATCATCTCATTTATCAAACCCATGAAAGTTATGTAAATTGATATTTAGAATGTATCACAAACATTAGTTGGATGAAAAAACATCTTTTCATATCTATATGTGTCTCATTTTGTAGTGAAAGCAGTCTTGAAGTGGTCTGATTCTTACACTAGGATTTAGTTATATCCAGAATAACCATTTACAAGGGAAAACCTTTTAGATCCTGATACAAGTTGAAGAATTTAATCCATGGGTAGAAGAGGGTAATGATCAGTAAAATATGCTTTGTTTAGGTCCTTTAAATCTACACAAAGCTTGATTTCACAATTCTTTTTCCTTACATAGACCAAATTAGCAACCCATAATGAGTGTTTGACTGGGAAAATGATATTAGACTCTATCAATTTGGATAGTTCACTCTTCATCAAGGGTTTTATTTTTGGATTGATTGGTCTCTATTTTTTCCTTATAGGTTTGTGATTTTGGTAAAGTTCTATTGTGTTTTGGGATAAGCTAGGTTCAAACTCCCTTAAATTTGTATAACTCCAAGAAAATTTATCATCAAATTGTTAACACAACTTAATAAAATCTTGATTTTCAAAAGTATTGCATACATTTTCAATATTTAATGTTTTTCCTTCTAAGATGACTAATGGATGTTAGTATTCTTCATTGACCATGATATTATCTTCTCACCCTTTATCTGATCATCAGAGTTGAAGATACTTTCCAAAGTAATAAGACCCATGGGAAATTTTTTGGTCTTTAACTGAATGATTTGATTCATGTATTGTGCTTGGAGTCTTGACTATTTTTTTGATAATTCAGCCTCTTCTCATATAAAATTCATAATTTTTTGATCACTATGGAAAACTTACCAGTTGGTTGCATTGTTAGGAATAGATGGTCTCACTATTAATTTTGCATGTTAGTTGTTATTTTTCTTTATCTCTTCAAGAAAGTTATATTGAGAACCAACTGAGTCCACGAAATTAACATCCTTATTATTGGATATTAATACCACTTGAATGTTTAAAAAGGTAAAGCCTAATAATAAGTCCTAAACCTTAAGTTTTCAAGATCTTAGCAAGTTATTCTTGGTTATGCTTTTATATCTCAATTGGTGAAAAATCTATTCACTATCACTAAAAACTTGTAAGGATTATATTCCATTTACTTTGGCCAACTAGAGACCTTAAATAAATGTTTCATATTCAAACACATTGTTAGTGTAGTTAAATTAAAGTCTAAAATAATAGAAATAAATCTCCTTTTAGGGAGAGATCAAAAAAATGCCTGAACCTACACCATTCCCACTTCTTGAGCCATCAAAGAATAGTTACCACTTTCCCTAGAGATCCCCAGTTGGTTTCACAAGGTTTGGGATGATTTCATAATTTTCATTAATGAAATACATACCCAACCTAGTTTATTTTACATAATCATAAGGATCAAAATGGAGAGTTGATCCCTATTTATCTAGATAAGTGTTTGGTATTTATTTCATGGGTGTTGGCACCTCATGGTCAAGTTCACCCTCTTCATCTTACAATGTTCAATTCATATCCATAGGTATAGGAGTGTATGGCTTAAAACGGTCTTTGGAAATTATATCAACTCTTATTGTAACTATGGTTTCATATCTTATCTTTAACAACATATGGGACCAATTAGTAGATGAATAACCTCCCATTTTTACAGTGACATCTCAAGAAAAGTAGATAGAAAAATAGGGGGTAGGTAATTAACTAATATGTCTTGATAATTTGACAAGCTTGAACATGCATGGATGGTAAGGTTTAAACCTTTTATATTTCCAAATATTTGAACAACAATCCCATCCAATTAAACCAAACCTTTTGTGATAGGTGTATATTTAATACCAAGGGAATCAACTATTTTCTTGGGCATAATAGAATTGCTAGCCCTTGAGTCTACTATGCAGTTATGTATGATAATTTTCCCAACTATGAGTGAAAGGTAAAAAGGGGGAGTCTTACCATTTTTATTTTTTTCTATGTCAATTTGAGGCTGACATAAATTAACCATAGCAGTTGTTCCCTTAGTTAGGACCTTATCTATTATTTGGAAGTTTTTTAAATCTTGCTAAAGCAAGTCCCTCTATGTTGGAATAGATAATGCTACCCACATGGTTACATTCAAAGTTAGTATTCTTAATTTATTCTATGATATTGAAAGGAATGTTACCAACCTTTGTTAGTGCCTTTATGGGAGCTATATCTTCTTTCATAATATTTGGGGTTAGTAATTTTGACTTTGACTATCCCATCAACACATTAGGTGGTATCTAAACTATGTTACCTTTTACAAACTCTTGTATAACTTTAGAAGTTGTAGCTTTCTCAACCCTAGGAGTTTGATCACTTTTTATTTCCCTCTTCTTAGAATGTGTATTCACTACCACTAAACTACTACCATTTATTAGTGCTTCCTCCTAACCTAGACCATAAAAATACTCCTCTTACCAGTTCAAAAGAGTAATTTCATTTTGAGCATGCTATTGTGAATCTTCCTACTGGGAAGTAGATTCTTCTTATTATCCTTGAGTGTTTTATATGATTTACATCATATGGGTTTGAATGATGACACCATTAGGATAAGAATTCTAATTATTTGGTTGATCACAAGGATAACACCAGTCATATTCCTGAGCCAGGTTATTATGAATAAGTATGATATCTTTAGAATTAACTAGTTTAGGTAAAGTATGGATGTTTGAGGGGTTTAATTTCATGGCTTGACTTTGTAGTTATGAGCTACCTTGGTATGGTTGTCTATTGGGCTAGCATATTTGGTTAGCTTATTGATAAGGCTTATAGTTTTGGGATTAATGTCTTTCCATATCTACCAACTCATTACAAAATCTTTTAAAAAGTGACTTAACCTCATATAAATCATCACTAGGGGAAAAATTCAAAGTTGGTGCATTGATTATAGTGGAAATTGAGGCAATAATGGGTTATATGGGAGGCACTTTTGGAAATAGATGCATCAGAGTCCATCAGGTAAATTTTTTAGCTTGAATGAGGCAATTTTCTACTCTTATTACAATTTCATAAGCATTGGGGAGTGTGGTTCCACCCATTCACTGAATCATGATAGCTATATCACTATTTAAAGCTCTCAAGTAATACAATAAAGCATTATTTAGGGATAGCTTGATCCACACTAGGATCCTATTCCAAGTTTTTTGAAATCAAAAATTAAAATCACTCATGAACTCATGAGGAGACCATTTAATAGTGGTTAGTTTCTCAACCAAGGAAAGGTGGTCACTCTTATCTTCAAATTGTGTGCATAGGGAAAACCCTAGATCATCTTATACATGGATAGATTTGGGTAGCAAACATCTATACCATTTTAAGGCTTTACCCTTGAATGAAGAGGTAAGAAACCTGATTGTAAAATATTCTTGTGTTATATTATAAACTAAATAGATGTTATCAATGTCTTATATATGTTCATTGGGAGTAATGGAAGTTTTACCAATAAAATATGGAAATCTTTTTAGAGTGAAAGTGGGTATATGATCATACTGGGCCAAACTGAAGTGGGTTGCCTCCATTAAAGCCTACACAAATTTTATTTCTCAGGGCCATAATGGGAGGTATGAAATAACTATGGATATTTGTAAGAGACATAAACAAATTTGTTGGATATACTCTAGTATAAGATACAACTGATCTTGATTTATTTTTATATGGAAATGAAGATTCTTGCAAGTCAGTTTTCTAACCTTTAGTAGCTGATCTTGTCTCTATCTTTGGCATACATAAACTTGGATCTCCTAAATCCATAATCTAGTAGAATTACCAGGTGATTTTGAAATGTGTATGAGGATTGTATAATGCTTACTAAGAATAGCACCAATCTCTTAGTTATAATCAATGGGTCCCACTAGGCATGCCAAAAAATCTTATTAATTATATTTTGCACATGTTTGTGTGTGGTGGTATGTTGTATAGTATCAATCACAAACTATGGGAAATCTAATGACACAATTGGATCACCTCCAAGCTGTGACACCTTGGAAAATTGATTTCAACCTCTAGAGAAGGTTGACTTCCTTTCACTAAGTTTAGTAAAATTGATGTATTACCAATTCATGTTAAATTACTAATTCTTAGTGATCTTACTCCTAACTAGGGTTTGACTCATGAGGAAAAGAGTTTTAGAAATGAATTTTTAAAACTAGAAAATGGTGATTACACCAAGTGATTATAGTGGAAATTAATGATTACTTTGTATGAACACAATAAAATAATAGATATACTTAAATTTATTGAATCACAAACTTATATAAATATGAAACCAAAGGTAATGTTGGGCTCTTATCATATAAAGAACAAGATTCTTTTTTTCCTCCATAAGTCTTAAAAAGGGTAGAAACTAATACCACATATGAACCTATGTGATTGAAATAAGATTTAAAGAATTAAAAAATATAATAATGTTTTGTTCATACACAAAGATAATATAGATAAGGAAGGCAAAACTTCAATATATTATCATTCTCTAGGTTACAACATGTAGATCAATTGTTCAAAATACAAAATAATTTAACTAGTAGAAAAAAGGTAGATGGGTTACACTAGGAACCCATATTTACACTAAAATACTCTCTTCAAAGAGATGGAGTTATAAAAACCTTGCACCTAATTAGAGAGAAATAAATCTAGTAACTTCATGTAAATGGAGTCCTCTTCAGTTTGGAATGGCATCTTTAGTGGATTAGATGGCTAGAACAAAAAATATACAACTATTGGGTGATTTAACAAGTGTTGGAAGAGTAGAGAAATCTATTGAAATATTCATGCAAACATCCTATTCCTCTTTAAATCTAGTTAATATTATATTTACTAAGGAATGAGATGCTAAAATTAACTATCACTTAGTAAAGTTGAATGCTTTTAGGTGTTTTAGGTTATAACTTGTAAAACCTAATTTATATTTTCTAGTTGAGACATTTACAACTTATTAAGTCATCCAACTTGAAAAAAAGTGAAATGTAAATTACAACATAATTTTTTACAAGTTAAGAAACTCAAAATTTGTCAAAAGAAAAAGTGCAATTTACAAGTTTCACTTTTGTAACTTAAAGCTTGTCAAAAAGATATTTGAAAATTACAACTAACTCTTTCTCAAAAAGAGCTGCCAAAATGGTAGTTGTAATTTGCAACCTATAATTTTACAATTTTTCTTACAATAAAGAAATGTAATTTACATAATGTATTTTATTGAAATAATTAATCCATAACCATGACCTCTAAATATTCCTTGTCCTTCCTTGCTTTTATTTGCTCACTGTAAGCATCAAAGCTACTAAATATTTCTTGAAAGTAATCTTCGTCAGGACCAAGTGAATAAAGGTTGCTTATATGACATTCTACCATAATTTCAGAGAGTTCTCTAGATACAACCCTATATACTTGAGTGTCCTTCCCCATATGATCCAATATATTTTGATACCTGATAAACCAATGGATGGAACTTAATTTGAACATTGTATTCCATGCTCACTCTCTCTTGACTATTCCTTTAAATTTATCCCAATTCTCTTAAACAAAAAGGATTTGATCTTGATGACCAGTTACTTTACATGACAATTTACTAAGAAAATATTCAATGTCATAGATTATATGCATGGCCTTATTACATATATCTTTGGCCTTATTAATACTCTCAGTGAGTATCCTAATTTTAAAATGGGTTGCCCTATCTAGCTCCTCATGCTCTAAAGAAAATTTCAAAATCTTTTCTGATATGAAGGTATCAGCTTTAACTAGGTTAATAGCCTATAAATATGGAAATAAAAGATTCAATATTTCAATATCTTCCTCATAATTGATTGTTTTACTTTTAGAGATGGCTAATCATCCTTTAGAGTCTTTTAATAGTCCATTTATATCTCTATTACTTTGTTTCCTTCCATGAGAGTTCATCTATTTATTCCTTTGTATCCCTCCCCATACTACTAATCTTCATCACTACTTCAAGTATTTCTTTATTAGGGAACTGAGTAAGAGATTGAGTTGGTTAGACTACTATATTTATGAACTTCTTTAGGCTAGTTATGAATTTCTCAATTTTATTCTTTAGTTCATCTTTTGTGACCTTGTCACTATCCATCTTCTCAAAAAGAGAAATAATGCTTGACTAAACATCATGCTTTATTCCCTCTATTTCCACATATCTCTCCCTTGTTAAATCATATGATACCTTAGATCTGGTCCTAGGGCCTACCTTTTATATTTTTGATGCCTCTAATAGACAAAAATTTAGTGTGTTGGGAGACACCATTTATTTCTAATTCCACATATCTCTCCCCTATTGAATCATATGATATCTTAGATCTAGTCATGGGGCCTACCTTTTATATTTTTGATGAGACTAATAGACAAAAGTGTAGTGTGTTGGGAGACACCATTTATTTCTAGTTCCTTGTTATTGATTATGCTCACTACCTTAGAATGCTAGTCTATGATCCTAGCACTGTCATCTATTAATCTATAGCTGATAAATTACTACACTAGTGGTTATTATGACAAGTTTTATATCCATCAATGATGTTACCATTGACTCCTTAGTTGATTATTTTCAATCTCTTTCCCATTTGTGGGTTGAGCAGCCATACTTATATTAGTGGGTCCTTCTATCTCCATCTCCTTGGTGGGGGCTTGGGCTTCTAACAGAATGGAAGAAATGGGTATTGATGTGTTTACTATGGGTGTGGGATATGTGAGTGATATGAGTAGAATGGTAGGCATGGGTAGTTAGAAAAGGGGAACTTGTGGAAGTGTGGAATCCAAGGAAGTGAATGAATCAATAAATGTCATTGGAATATTTAGAGTAGATGAAATAGCTAGTGTGATGGGAGATGAAAATGAGTTAGTAATTACCACAGTGGTCGGGATGGCCAGTGGGATTGTAATCAAGATGATTGAATCTATATCCATTTACTAATAGGTGGTGTTAGTGATTAATAGAGTAGTAGCGGATAGGGGGTTGAGGTGGAAGTGATTATAGAGGAGGGAGGTGAAGGAGGAATTTGAATGTCTAGTTATGTTGATTAGATTTTTACCAATGAAGTTACTTTCATAGGTGGGCCAGGTGAAGGTGTAATCACTTGCACTAGTGGACTAGTGGAAAAAGGAGTGGTAGCTATTTAGGTTGATTGGGTAGTGGAAATAAGAGGGATTACTATGGTTGGTCAAATAAATGACAAGAGGAGTAACTATTTGTGTTGGTTGAGAAGCAGTTGTGTCCTTTATAGTAGTTAGTATTGGTTGATATATTTGCTATGATATTGTCTCTTAGCTACTGGAGGGAGTGTGGAATCCAAGGCAGTGAATGAATCAATCAATGTGGTTGGAATATTAGAGTAGATGAAATAGGTAGTGTGATGGGAGATGAAAATGAGTTAGTAATTACCACAGTGGTTGGGATGGCCAATGGGATTATAATCAAGATGATTTAATCTATATCCATTTACTAATAGGTGGTGTTAGTGTTTAATAGAGTAGTAGTGGATAGGGGGGTTGAGGTGGAAGTGATTATAGAGGAGGGAGGTGAAGGAGGAATTTGAATGTCTACTTATGTTGATTAGATTTCTACCAATGAAGTTACTTTCATAGTTGGGCCAGGTGAAGGTGCAATCACTTGCACTAGTGGACTAGTGGAAAAAGGAGTGGTAGTTATTTAGGTTGATTAGGTAGTGGAAATAGGAGGGATTACTATGGTTGGTCAAATAAAAGACAAGAGGAGTAACTATTTGTGTTGTTTGAGAAGTAGTTGTGTCCTTTATAGTAGTTGGCATTGGTTGATATATTTGCTATGATATTGTCTCTTGGCTACTGGAAGGACCTATTTTAGGCTTTTACTTCTACTTTTGCTTATGTGATACAACTAACCTATCTATCTACTAGGACACTCTAATATTATTTCCACTCCCTTTTCCTTCACGTCTCTCAACTTATCATTGATACTCAAGGTTTCCTTGGTAATACTTTCCCCTTTGTTCCTCTACTAGTTGATTTTTTTCATTGCCTATGTGGTTAGGTATAGACCACCTAACCGGTGGAAAAGGTTGGAGATAGATCTTATTATCATAGTATACCCTATCAATTGGAGATTCATCATATTTTAAATCCTCAGAGATTGTGTCATGTTTTAAGTTTTGATTTTTTCTAGGGTCATCCTAAAATAATCTCTCAACCTCACTTCCTCTTCATCTTGCACATCTTTCTAGTAATACTCATAAATAGGAACATAGTAATATGTGGTGATACCCACTATACTAGTAATATGGCCAATCACAATATATAATATCCTTTCATCAAGATATCTTAAGGTCATTTTAGTTATATCAGCATCTACATATTTGGATTTTGATAAGGAAAGGTAAGTATACCTCCTTATGTTGATAGGGAAGTGGATCCCTGACTTATGTTTGCTTGAAAATAAATTATGGGTTTCTACAATATGCCTCACAAGTTATATCAAGGTCCATTTATCACATATATGCCTCAAAAGGCTTTAAGGACAAAAACTAAAACCTCTTACTCTGATGTATGAACATGTTGGGAACTGAATGAAATATGTTCCCCAATTTGTGATTTTAGACATTATAACATCTAAGAATCTTCTCCTTTTTAGCTCCTTGTCAAATATAATTATGATATAGTATATGAAAGAATCATTGACCCTTCTAAAATGTTATATGTTAACCTCATGGGTGAGATCAAGATAGTAGTTAAAACCTTATTGACCTAATTAGACATTGTGTTCAATCTTGAGAATGCCCTTCCCTTTGCTAATATGTAGACCAAATATGAGGTCATGTAAAACTTGCATGTAGTTTAGACTTTCATCGATTATTTATGTATGAAGTTAGAAATCAATTGGGCCTAGAGGAAATACTATTTGTTTTGGTGGATCACCTAGATATACTGGTACATTCAATCCTAATAATTCTTAGCATCTGGGTTTCTTATAACTTTGTACAATAGTATGATAATGTCACCTACTTCATCTTTGAAGTCTATTATTGTTAAGGTTTTAGGTAGTCTCATGAATGTGGGTTTAGAGGTTCTTAGCCATTATTTATTTAGAACTTGTAGACATATAGTATTATTAACTTGGTATAAATTTAAATATTTAAAGGTTATATCTAGATAGATCTCATATTTTGGAGTCAAGAACATGGTATCTATGAAATTAGGGTCAAGGTTTAGAATATTTTCCCCCTTCTTATTCACCACTTACCTCTTATCAAAATCATATTGTTCTACCAATGTGATCATAAGTTCATGCATCTACACTAATATTAAGAATATTTTTACCTAGGGAAACCCACTATCATAGATACTTTGAGTCCAATCATTCTTAAATTTAGAATCTATTCTATTCTAGAAATTAGATAGTTCTATGTGATCTAGATCTATGTCAATGATATCATTTATTTTTAGTCTAAGATCAGTGTGACACCAGGTCCCTTTGATTTAAACTTCATTTCCTTTCTATATATATATATATTTTTTTTGGAAAATTGGTGTGGGAAAACCAACTATAGATTTGGTAGGTTTTGGACTTACAATTGTAGGTTAAATGTCAAGTGGGGATATACTTTGCAATTACAACTGAAAAGTCCACTGGGGTTTGGACTTACAATTTACACTTGCAAATCCTAACAAAAAGTTTGATGGGTTTCAAAATTATAATTTGTACTTGCAAAGACTAATGAAAGTTATGGTGAGATTTAGGCTTGTAAAATCAAGTTGGATCTTTGAAGAGGATTTGGATTTATTTTTTCAATGGTTATTTTTGCTAGAGTCTATATAAGGAATATTTGGGGAGTATTATAGATTTAATCAATTTTACAAACCCTTGAATTGAGCTATGAATGATATATGCCTAATCGACTATTAAGAGATATAGTTATAGACAATAAATGGGAAATGCATGCAAGTATAGGAAAATTAAAACCCAATATTTTAATAGCTAAGAAACTTTGCATAGATTGAAAAGAAAGGTATGCTTAGGTGATAGAGATAATGGTAGCGTTTTGATTGAAAATGTAGGGAAAATAGAGGAATACCATGGTTACAAAGTATGTCAATGGTAGTCATGGCATTAACATAGCATTGGTGATGCATGGTTTTGTGAGTGCTCAAACGATTATTAATATCTAGAGCTCTGATTTTTAATTTGTAGTGTTAAATAATGACTTCAAAAACTTAATTTTATTAATACAACCTTGTAATTAATGCTAATTAGGGTGGTGGTTGGGAAAATAGAAAGAGAAGTGGGGATTTGGAGTCATGTTGCAATTTTACAAGTTTTCAAATTTTCATTTTTCATTTTCAACTCCACTTTCCACTGAGTTACTTGGTACCATGGAAGTGGTAAAGTAGAACTCAAGTTGAAATTTGCAACTTTGTAAGTTTCAAAGTCCAACTAAAGTTTTGATTTACATGGATAGGGAGGAAGGGTGAAAAGAAAAACTTGAGTTGCACTTTGAAACTTTACAAGTTACAAAGTGAAACCAACATTCTAGCTTTCATGGGTATGGTAAATGGTAGAAAGAACATCAGTTGCACTTTATAACTTTGCAAGTTCCAGTGTACAATCAGAGCTTTGATTTCCATAGGTGTGGTGAATCACAGAAGGCAAGGTTCCACTTGAAATTTTCAATGTTTCAAATTGAAATCAAACCTTCAATTTCCACTTGGTATGTGAAAAGTGGGAAGCAGAGGTTTAGGTGTAATTTGCAACTTTGTAAGTTGAAAATTGTTCCCAAATCTTTGGTTTCTACTAAGTATGGAAAAAGGGTTTCCTTGGTCACTTTAAAGTTTTTTACAAAAAAAATAATGGATCTCCCTTAGGGTAAAAGATGGTTTTGATATTTTTGGCTCAAAAATATCAACAACACTAACTATTTTTCATATATTTAGCCTTTTATTAAAGTTCTTAGAGTCTAAGTATCCTAGAGTCTTAGCCTCTCACAGTCTTACTTGGCATCTCATAAAGCTTTGTTGGTAGGTAAGTGAGCAATTAAATTAATTATGTGGCTTCTTTTTTTATTCAATTTTTTTTCATGAATTTTTATATAAAAATTGAAAAATTAAGAATCACCATATGGACCCCACTATAAGATATGTCAGTCTCTAGGACTTGTTAGAGATGTTAGAGTCTATGAGAGTCTAACTAAATGAGAAAGATTTGCATGGACTCCATTATTAGAGCTATCAATCTCTTGGATCTGTCAGAGATGCTAGATCCTAGGAGACCCTAAAAAAATGAAGAATCATCACATGGACCCCATTGTTAGAGTTTTTAGTCTCTTAAACCTATTAGAGATGTCAAATCTAGGGAGAGTCTGACAAACCAAACTGTGTTATATGACCCTCCATACAAACTAGAAAACATGGCCATAAATGCCCCAATGTGATCAAAGGGAGGTATAGTTAGATTTAAAAGGATAATCATAAGATACCACGAGTCACCTCACTCCTCCATATATTAATTACTTGTCCCAAATATGTAAATGTGAAGTAATGGGCCACACCTAGGTGGTATCCATTATAGGTAGTGATAATTGGTGTGGACACATGGTATAAGCTAAAGGCTACCCAATATGCCATAGGGGAAATATAGTCTTGTGACTACCATACTCTCTACATTAACTAAATGGGAAACTGAGCTCTGATTGGATAATTCTAAACATCCTTTCATAAACTCTAAATCTAGAAGGCAACATGTACTCTAAATCTCTAAGTTTAATTTCAAATTAGGAAATAAATGAAATGATCAAACCACCAACTCAAATTCAAATTCCTATGAGGAGAGATACCAAGTTCCATCAATATAAGATATTTTTAAGGATCCCTATAAGTTATTAATGGAAAACTCTTTTACTATTATTTCTCCAATATTCCAATAATTTTATCCTCATTTTTTGCTCATTCATGTGCCCCCATGCTTTCCTTACTCAAAATTCACTACCATAGAGATCTATACATTTTTTCGATGGTTGCTTCATACTCTAACCGAAATGTTTAGCCTAAATATAGGGACACCACCTCCTTGAAGGGCTTAACCCAATTTAAACATTACAATGACATATTGAAATCAAATAAAATTGTGCCAAAATTTGAATCTAGTGAAGATGAGGATCAGACTAAGTTCCAATATCCCACAAGTCATATAAGAAGTGAAAGTTATATAAAGCTAAAACCAAGTCATAATTCTTCCACTATGAAGACCTCATCATCAAATTTTAAGTCACTATGAAATGAGTATAGGATGGTGCTCATGATCTTTTATGTTTTTTGGGCTCAAAGCATAGGATCACAAATATTTTAGGGAATGTGTTCAAGGTCTATTATAACCTTATAGAATACATAGTCTCCTATTACATAGACATGGTTGATGCATAGACTAAAATGTGTCAAATATATGGTATATTTTGGGACTGGGAAGAAAACCTATATGTCAAATGGGTTAACAAGGTATACATAGACTTTTATAGGGTCTACACCTTCAAGAAGGGATTCATGTAGGTGTAATCCTACTAGATTAATTATTTGAGGAGATGGAATATGTGAACATAAATCACTTTTGACTTCCCCTAATACATATAATCCTTAAAGGTGATCAAGTTCTAGACCTTATAGGTGTGATCAACTTCAACCTTGTCAAATTAGTATCAACTACTTGGGGTGGAGGTAATTTTTATATGATGCACTACTTGGTGGACATAGTTTGTGCCACTATTCTATTTAACACCTTTGCCTTTCCACCATGGGTTCCCTTGGTGTACATATTTTGTGCCACTATTCTATTTAAGCCCTTTACCTCTCCACCATAAGTTTCTAGAGGTGTAGTGGTCCATGTATTTTTTTATAAACTATATGGTCACCATAACTAGAATCACATCTAAGATATTTGTAAGTCCTATCTAGTGGTCTATATGTCCATTAATGATGAATCCATGCCTCATTTATCCAATTAAATAAGGTATTATCTCACCTCCATTGGTGATTATTAATACTATAGGTATGATACCATCATCTAAGTGGTTGATAGCCTCCAAACACCCTCTCACCTACCTTTCTAAATTCTAAATTGGTTGGCAAAGCAAAATATTTTATATTAATTATTTGAGAGCATATTTGGTCACTACATCAATCACCAATAGAATGCTTGCCCAACCTTCCACATCACCATCATCAATCATGTATACCATAGTCTACCCTTATTTTATAAAATGGTTGTTGGAATGGATTTTTATGCCTTAGGTAGGGAAGAACATAGAGATTGGTACCCCCACAACATCATCAGGGCCCATGTGGGGAAGTATCAATCCTAGATCAACATCAATTATGGCCACTATCCCAGTGAGGAATATGGAGTCTAACTCAACCCCACAGATGACAAGGAGGTGTTTTCCTGACTTAAGGCTAGAAATAAGAATAAGGGAAAACATGTTTAGTTTGGGCCATCTTCCCAAATTGGCCTACTTCATCTAAATTAATTGAGATATAGAGGACATTTAGGTGACTCCTTAAATTTTAACTAGGATATTATGAGTCCCATACCCTTCTCCTCATGTTTCTCCTCCTTAGCCCTCTACTGCCCATCCACCACCTCTTTTAATTTTGTTTTGTCAACCATCAACTATTAAATCACTATAATTTTACATTAATATAATCCTAAATGTGAGCCCCAAATGTGACCATCAATAAGCTTCCCTAGAGATCCCCTCCCCTAGTCCAACCATTCCCTAAAAACCTAGTGGATCACCACTTGGTTTCCTATTTTTACAATATCCCACTCAAGTGGTGTCTCCCCTCTTCCTTATTTTACCCCCTTTTTAATTCACCCACGTGCCTCTAGCTTAGGCTATACATAGTATCCTAAAATCCCTAGTTCCTTTTATAGACTTTTAGTTCTGGCCACTTTTGTACCTAAATTAGGATTTAGTTTAATTTCTAGTAAATGACATAATTTAAGTATATAAATCACTTGATTTTGCCTAATTTCATCCTCATAAGGGATTTAATTTCTCAAAAATGTGATGAGGCTATCTGTTTGTCATATTACCATTTATGCACTACAAACCTAGTTCAATTATAACCCTATTCAAATTATGAACTAGTAATTTGGCATTTTTGGCTAGTCAATCTATTAATTAAAAACACTTAAAACAATTTCCAAAATCTAAAAAATAATAATCAAGATTAATTAAATTGAAAATCTTAATTAATTTTCCTCAATAAAAATTTGAAAAAAAATTAATGGATTTTATTTACCAAAAAAGGATTTTTTAGCCAAATGTGAAGTTAAAGGTCAAAATACCTAATAAAGTGATTTAATATTTCCTAAATATTCCAAAATTATGAGTCATAACCTCACAAATATATAAATTTATTTGTCATGCCTCACAAATATTTTTAACTAAGGTGTTAATATTTCATGAGTGCTTTGACCCAACATAGGGTTAGATTGACTCAACCTAGGTTTATTTAGATTTAACCCAAGTTAGAGTTTAACATGACCTCCCAAGGGTTGGAGTTAATTATTAGAGCTACAAATAAAATTTCCCATGCCATGTGATAAAAATCTTTGTGTGTAAGGTTAATCTATCAAAATGCCTTCTTGAAGCCTTCAAGAGTAGTGTTATAATACCCAATTTATGCCAAGCTTCACACCAAACCATAAGTCACTATTGGAGATATGATACCACCATGGAAGAAAATTGTGAGATGACTCAAATAGCCATAGGCCGAGTATGAACATCCTTATGACAACAAATATGCATCAAATTTGACAAAGGAGGTAAGAAATTTGTATTATCTTTATCTTTATTTTGTGATCTTGCTTATTGTGGTATGCTTCCCCAAGTTCTTAGGCAAGAGTTTTTAGTCATAGTGTATTATTATGCTTTATTTTTGTTATTTATACTAACAATGGATTCATCTAAATTTTGTTTTCTCTTTAAACACTTAAATTACACCCTCTGTCCAAGTTATTCCATCCATAGGGATCTTAATAACACCTTCATTTATTTTTCCATAGGTTCAACCACCTTTAATTATTCCTTATTTAATAATTCCAAGTGAACACCTAACAATAAGTTCACACATTTAAATTTCCTTTAGTCATGTCAATGACACCTATAATCACTCAAAAAACTCCTCAGTCAGCCCTTGTCACCTATTTCACTATAGCCTCTTCTACCATATCAATGCAAGATAATCCTAGCAAGAGGCCCAAAAAGAAACAAAAGGTAACCCCCACTCTTTAACACTATGTTTATCCCCATATCATTCACAATACTCCCTTTTACATTGTCTAAGTTAACTAAGGTTTTGGCTTTAAACAAACAATTTTTTCCTTTGTATTGAATGCCTCTCTCCCTGTCATCATTGCTCTATGGGTCAATTTGACCTAAATTTAGTGGTAGGCCTATATGCTTCCATGGGATTCCCCTTTCATCCTACCTCCTTATTCCCCCATGCATCCTCCTCTATTTATCTCATCCTTCATTCCATCTACTTCATCCATTCCTCCTCCACCCATATCTCCATCTATCACCTCCATCTCTAACAACCCACCAACACCACCTTGAACCCTATAGTAGTAAGGGTATTTCAAGCACCTAAGATGATTGTACATGGAGATACATAAGTTTAGTGGGAGTTTAATATGAGCCCAAGGGAAATGATCATGATCTTCACATAGAAATTAATTTAAGGAAGAAACTATGTGGTCTGGAAGACTTAGAAGAACCTCTTCTCCCTCACCAAAGTGAAAAAATATATGAGAATAAAGAGTGGCTAAAGATCCAATATATGTTCTCTAGGCCACACATGATATGTTATAAAATCTCATAGAAGACATGTAATAGTAGGTTTGGTTGATTAAAACATAGGTGAAGGATACTTCCATATGGAATTTATTGGTAGGGTCAAATAATCCCTCATATAAATATTCTTAACTCTTGTTGAAGTGGTCAAAATACTAATCCAAAGTAAAGAACATATCCTTTGGGCCCAGATATACTTTAAAATGATTTTTCTCATAGACAATAAATGCAAAAACCTCATTGTGATTGTTAACAAGTACATGATCCCAAAGTTGAAACTCATGCTTACCTCAAAACTGAGGCTCTATCAAACCTATACTAGGAGTATGAGGGCCTCAATTGAAGAATGATTATCCTTAGCATAGAAAATTTTAGGACCTCTAGAAGATATCAATGAAAGAATGATGAATTACATTAGGGAGGTCAACATAATTATCTTATTCCACTAAAATGGCACCCTACTATATAAAGGTAACTTTGAAGTTCACCTGGGTTACTTTGACTTATCCACAAAGATAAAAGTGTAAATGGATAATAAATATAGAGATGAGTTGGTTCTATAACTCTTAACTCAATCTACTACAAGCATCAGCTAGGTCTCATAAGTAAAAGTGTCCTTGGAGGTTCCATTCCAAGTACATCAACAACTATTGAACTAGATAGAGATGATCTTCTTGGATCCACCTAATAACCTATCCAAGATAGGTTAAGAGTTTGACCTAGTGATAGTCATTTTGGTAGCTAAAGAGGTACAACCCAAGAAATTGGGAGGTTGATCATCTTCGAATCAGCAATGGATAAATAGAGTGTGTCCCCTAGGGATTCTTTTGAGAGAGGGGGGAATATTTTGTTCATTTTGAATCTTGGCAATTATAACAACCTTGAGTGGCCATCATGTCCAAGTATGTGAATATTTTGCTACTTTGAGGTGAGCCCCATCCTCTATGTATTAAAAAATACAATCCTTTGTAATGGTCAGTAATTTGTGTAGAGAAACTCTATTAAAACTTCAATAGAATGTTTTTATTTGTTTTAATCTAGTTATCTACTCATAGAATGTGGTTCATTATTTTTAAGTTCTATGTGAATGTTTATGCATGAATTATTTTTTTCTCATGTTATATAGATGAATATGGTAATTAAATAGTGTATTTTCATATATAATTGCTTGTATGTTATTTTCAATATTTTGTGAACAACTTATGCTTTATGTACTTTCAGTTATAAAGTGTTTCAACGTCTTTTTGTGTCAACTGGTGAAAATATTATAGGTTTTTACATTATATGGAGTATCTAAAATTGAAATATTCATATTATTATCCCTTTATAATATTTCCCATTGAGTGGCTAAATTTTGTGCAAATGTTGAACCAAGCACACAATGGTATAATTGTGAATTGGCTTACTTCAGTTCTTAGGAACTAACATTATATGAATTAGAAACCCCCATTTTTTCCCTTACCTTGCAATAATTTTTATTTTTATTTTTGGAATTAAAAAATTCTCCCATATTTTATAAAATTATTAAATTTTTGCATAGCTATAATATTAAGGGTTTCTTCGACTGTTAAAGAATTTTAAGTGTAACCACACATACATTGAGCCTCTAGTGGTAATAATTATTTCTCTATGAGTAGAATGAGTTTAAATTGTTTGGTCCTTGAAATAAACTAGAATAAATCCTAAAATTAATTATGGGATATCTTTAACCCATGTGTTGTCTCCCACATTCCCCCTCTGAAACACTCAATCTCATGAGTGCCTTCAAAGGTAAGAATATTGGGCCAAAAAACACTTTTGTCCAGATGTTTCAACCATTTAGGATCATAATAATGGATACATTCATGGATCATCAAGTTGTTTATGAGGCTCATTTCTACTTTTATACATACTATATTGTATATTTGACTTTGCTCTAAAATATAACATGTAGTACATTATTATTTAATGGATATTCACCATAACAACAGCTATGAGATTTGTAAATAATTATGAATATTATAAAAAGGTGGTTGTATGCTTATTTATATCTAAAAATTGGATTATATTAGTGTTATGTTTTACTTTATTCCTTTTACTATACATTTTGTGAGAAATATTCATGTTGTAATCTGATTTAGACTATTGGAAAACTAGATGGGTCATTTCATTAACTAGTGGATTAACGTATTTCTACATTTATTACTTTAGATATGTTTAGTAATAAAATATTACATTATTTATATAGTTATATATTATTTAATAAGTTTACAATATTTATTTAAAAAATAATAATGATAACCCAACAAGGTCCTAATAGGAACAAGGGCCACCAGTAATGGATATGTTTAAATGTTGAACAATAAAATATCACACACTTAAGGCCAAGGGAAGAAAATAATGGACATGTTAAAATTTTGTAAAATCAACACAAAATAGGCAAGAAATGTCTATCATATCATGTAATAAATTAAACAAAATCATAGTATAGAACAAGTGAAAACTAGTCTACAATATCAATATGTATCAGTGTCCTATCATAGCAAAGTAAAATATTTATGTGGCACAATGTAAAATATAAATGGTTATCAAGACACTTTTAATATATCTAGGTCAACATGAAATTTCAGTTCATATATTAATATAACATGTTCTAATGTAACCTATATAATTTAGATTCCCCTAGCATAGGAATGGCCATTGGGTAGAAGAGAATCCAGTATCTAAGAATACATGTATAGTATTTATGTTATACATCACACTAATATACCTCATAAAATTAATGTGTGTTTGTAAAATAATATGTTATCCAAAAAATATTGGATAAATAACATAAAAAAATAATTAAAATATCAACTTGTGTCATCCTTAGGTCATGATTTTTTTTTTTTTAGAATATTTTGTATATTTTTGTATATTTGATTTTTTTTTAAACTATCAATTTTTTCAAATAAACTAGTCTATGTTCCAATAAATGGGAGGACCATGGTGAATTAATGTATCATAGAGAGGTATGGTAATTTTCCATGCATATAAAGTGCTACATGTAGATGAATCAAAATCTGAAAAGGCATTAGGTGTTGTAGTGTAACTATCTTGATCACTACTCATAATCTTTTGTAATATTTAAAAATATGGAAGGCAAGAGACTTAGTGGAGTTTGTTGTATCATAATATAAGGTCTCATTTCCTATGTTCACTATGAAAAAAATTGAATTTTTTGAGGTAATACCTTAGGATCATTATAAAATATTTATATTTCATTGAACCTAGAGTAACTCTTCCAAATGACATTTTTTGCATAGGAGGTGTAGCACTTTTCTATGTATTAATTGTATAGAAATATTATGTATAGTGAAACAACTTATTATAAATTATGATCTTGAATATGTGTAATTATGTTTTTATTATGTTTTTTAATAGGTGTCATAATTATCTTTTTGGTGTGCTCTTGAATAGGTGCCACAACCAATTGCAATGGTGTTGAGGGAGGAAGAGGAGTTTTCATTGACTATAGAGGGTTAATGCATATACTTGAGACATATATGTATTTTTTATGGTAATTAATGAATCTTATATACTTAATGGCATCCTAATAAATTATTAAAGACCCATGTGTTTGATAAGATTATAAATGGAGTAGCTAATGTTGTTGAACTAACTTGAGGAGGTAGCACTATATTCCCAATGGTATTATGCATATATCCATCAAATCATTTGACTATTCTTAATTTATCTTATAAACATTAATCTATGTAGCCAATACTATTAATAAGTGTCATCTTACATGTGTTTTTTCTAGACCCATTATTTATCATGACATTGTGTATGGATTTTTTGTTGATATAATCTTGAATAACAAGTGCTTGTTTTTCTAAATCATCATATAAAAACTCATTTTCATCAAAAGTGATCATAGGATGTGGTGTTTATTTCCATATAAATGTAACAAAAATACCATATATTGGGTGTTGATATGTTGAAGGAGGAGGATTTCATTGTAAGCATGGTGTACCTCTAAATCATCTATATTTTCTATTACACCATAGTTTAGGAAATGGATTGTTGAATATTTTTATCTTTTCAATGCTAATTATTTATTTTATATATTCCTCTATGGGCACACTTATATCAATAGTAAATCATCATTAAGATATTGTATCTTATTCATTATCCTAAGGAATTTGTTTCTAGAATGTACAATACTTATGTGGTAGTCACAATATGTGTTATTGTCAAAATATATATGTTGAGTCTAGGTCATATCAACCTCTAATGGTATTAGGAGAGATATTAGATTGAAATCAAGCAATTTTTAAATAATACATGGTGAGTTTATGTTAGCCTTTTGAATTGCCTCCTTGCAGGAGCTATCAACTGAAGCTTATTTTTTGGTTATGATATGCATTGACCATTACTTTTTTTTCATTATTTATTTCATTAGATTTGAATTTGTAGATTATTTTTCTTTGAAACATGATATTTGAATCAGATGGATAACTTGGTGAATATTTTATCTCTTTCAAATCTATGATTTGACTTATATTTATTTAACTATTGTAAAGCTCATAAAAATATTTGAATTTGTTGAACACAATAGACTCATGGAGTGGTGCTCACAAAATTTATGTAAAGATATATTATAAATCATTTATACCATAATTTTTTTCATCTTAGATAGATTAATTTTACATCAAATAACACACTCACTAATTGGCTCATTTGGCACTTTTTTGAGTTTTGAAACTTATGCATAAAATAGTTTTTCAATAATGTTGATAGAGAAGTGTTTTATAAATTGATCTACCAAAAGGTTAAATGGTTTAACTTATTGTAGTGAGAGATCATGGAAGAATCATATGAAATAATATTTGAGGCTTATTGAAAATATATTTTTTGATAATTTTTCATTATAAGCATAATCTAAGCATGCTACATGGAATGATCAAAAATGTTGTTCATGATCACCTTTAACTTCATTGAGTAGTAGTTTAGGAGCTATAAATCTTGATAGTAATCCATTAAATGACCAAATGATTATTGATAAAATATTATAATCCATTAAATGACTATATATAGAATATAGAAACACCATTATCTAATTACAACACTTTATCATGTAAAGCTATAATAGTCTGCTCAAGCGAGTATGCATTAGGTGAGGTTGGTTGTGCACTATGTGTAGTAATCAAAGGAGACATGTATGATGCATGTGTGTAAATAGGAATATTAATCTATTTAATACCTTATGATGAACCCATACCTAGAGATGATGGAACATATGTACATTAAGGTATCGATGTAGTAATAAAAACAATATTAGAAACTATATCACCTAAAGTGGAAATATAAGCTTGAGCTAATTTATTTTGTTCATCTCTAGAAATGTATAATAATGAGTCAATTTTATGTGGTTTGGAATTAAGGTAGTTCATGAATTATTTTGTATTAACTCTATCCATTTACTCTTTACTAATCTTATCAGTTTCAATAGTCATGATAATTCCATCAATAGAGTGCATAGTACACAATATTATGAGACCCCTATTTTCGCAGTGCTTAATTTTCAACATTTTTATTGTACATATGTTTGATTGAGATGTATTTTATGTATTATTGATACATGATGTGTTATTTTCCCCTTATGTCTAAGATAGATATTCTATACATTATTTGATTTGGTTGATTTTCTTACATAAGAATAGTTATTGATCTAAAATGGGTATTTATACAAACTTAATTAGTTTTTCCAATTTTAGATAATTAAAAAACTTTTCTCAAATTTTCCATAAAATTGGATTACAAAATTATAATCATATTAAAAACTCATTAAAATATATCAAATAACTAAACAAAAATAGAGATATGAAAACTAAACTTGATAATGAAGTTCACCCAAATAGGCTACATCTCTAGGTTTAGAAAATCTCTTGAACCGGTCTATAAAATGATGAAAAATCACTTCACATTAAATATTCACATCAAAATAATAATCTTTAGTCTTTAAAAATTCTCTACCTCTACCTCTATGTATTCACAAATTTAGGTCTTCTACTATTTGTGATCTTTTTCTAACATCATAATCCACTAATTTTCTTCTGTTCTCATTTACAAAGGGATAAAAAAAATTAAAATTAAAATATAATATCATTCTTTTTTATTGTTTCCAATATTTTGGTGTAATTTATAAATTTTTATCCCTTTTTCTAAAGAGTATGGGTTTGAATCCCCTTGAAACTCCTTGCTTTTGGCTTGTGAATCCTAAAATTTAAAAGGATAAGTACAATAATTTTTATTTGTTGTTAACTAAGAATGGTCATATTCCAATGTTTTAGGCTTAGAAATAATTGTGGGAGGTGAGGGGGTTGAATCCCCACTCCCATTTTAGTCTTTCTAATGACTTCTTTTGCACATTGCTTGGTTGTTTTATCCCACATTGCTTAGGATTGGTGATAAACATGATTTTAAATACAATGTTTCTTGCCTTATGAAGTGGTCAAGAGATAATTTGATGCATTATAATTATTCTTAGAGGGTCTTGGGTTCTTAATATGCCACATTTAAATGTTTCCACATTGACTTAGTTGAATCCACCTAGGTTTTGGGTACTTTTTGTAAACATATACAATTTAATCCCACATTGGTTATGGAGGAACATTAATGATGTTTATATGCAAATATAATTTCATTGTAAAGTGAATATTGGCAGTAGGGTCCACATTCTTACAAAAAAAAGGACCCCATTGATTGAAGGGCCCCTAACTAATAAATATTGTGGGTCCCATACTAGAAGGTACAATAACAAAGACCAAATACTAAAGCCAAACCCATTTGCATTCTATTTATCATGTGTCATGCCATAATTAGTCTACTTGGTAGGTTATGATTGGTCTATATTTCAAATCTATATAGTTTTATTTATCTACAAACTCAGCACTATGTGCAATTTGTATATTTTTTACCTATTTGTCTTTAACTTTTATAGTCTATAAATTTTGAATGCGGTGTCTAAATAAATCTATTTAAATTGTGTTGGAAAGATCTCAACATGATCTTGATGTGTAGATAGTTTTTAAAAAAATTGGGACCATACAATAAAATTAGTTGTGGGGATTATCCTAAATCACTCCTCCAAACTAAGAAGATTTTGTACCACCAAAAGTATAGTTTTATTCTAAAATAAGTGAGGGTATAACTGCCTCATTTTTTTAGTTTCCATCCAACATGTTTTTCTTAGATGAATTAATTATGGAGCCACATCAAATTAGTCCACATCACACCTTCATGAAGTTCTCACCCTCCTATCAAGAATAACATCTTCTAATAGCTCATCAATATATTCAAGAGAAAAATAATTAATAGAAATAAATTTAACACTTTCACCTTGATCCATGATCATAATAGGTTCATATAATTTCAAGTTTCCAACATTAACCAGGGAATACATTTACATGTATGAAGGTAATTCTAACAAAAAATAATTGTTACCATTTTTTTTAAATATTAAATGGACCATACCCGATTGGTTTGATATTTTTACCTTTACCCTTGAGATGTTATTTGATGATATGTAGCTAATCTAGATTACCAACTTGGAAGTTATGATCAACCTGATGCTTGTCATGCCTAGCCTTATATTTGGCTTGGATTTTCTTTAATTTATCATAAACAGCTTGATGAGTTGATTAGATCTTCTATATTAACCTCTTTGCTTTGTATACATATGTATGTCCATCCACCACTGATAACTATTCAAAAGTGATGTCTAATGGGTACTTAGGCAAATAACCAAAACAAGTTTCCAAAAAAACTTTTATGTAGAATAATGTAAGGCATGATTATAAACATGTTTGAAATAACACAATTGTTCATCTCAAAACATATGATACTTGTTATACCCTAAAATAAAATGTAACATTAGTTTATTAACCACTTATATTTGACCATCAATTTTTGGATGAAAGGCAGTGCTCTTCTTTATTTTTATATACATCAATTTCTACAAAGTTGAATAAAAGTTCCCAATGAATCAATAATATCGATTAGACACAATAGATGTGGGAAAACCAAAATGAACCCAAACATTATTGAAGATAAATTGTGTAGTATCCTCACTTGTTAGAGTCTTTTTATAGGTAAATAGTTACACATTTTGATAAATCTATCCACAACCACATACAAATAATCATGATTCTTTTTTGACATAGGTAAGACTCTAAAATGTCCATAAAAGACACTCTCCTAAGGATGGGTAGGTAAGGTAAGTGGTGTATATAATCCCAATTTAATTTTACTAGGATTTATAGTGGTATAAAGAATTCAACATTTACAAACTTAGATACATTTTCATACATCTAAGGCTAGTAACAATATATATACAATTATGAAACTATTTTCCCAATGCCAAAATGACCATAGACAAGATAATTATGTTATTCCATAATTACATGGACCCTTTCATATTGTGTAATGCATAATTTACCAATATGATACAATAATCCATCATGTATATGATATTCTAATTCTTCTACCTAATTACCATGAGTTAAATCTTCATAGACATCTTTAAAATCAGAATTTCTAGCATATTATTCTTTAAAACATTCATGCATCAAAGAGATATTATGTAAAATAATATATTAAATAATAAGGGTTTTGAAAGAATATTAGTAACCTTATTTTGTGTATATTTATTATACCTTATCACAAAATGGAATTGTTTCAAAAACCCCATCCAATGAAAGAGCCTTGATTATTGTAGCTTTGACTATGATTTGATAAATTGCAAAGGTTGGTGATCCATGTGGATTATTGTATCTTTTATCATTAGATAATGCTTCCATTTTTTCACACTTTGAACCAAAGCATTAAACTCTTTATCATAAGTAGAATAGTTCCTTATTGTACATGTGAAGGTTTCTATATGGTAATAAACAAGTTTTTTCTTTTTTATTAAAATGATGCTGATGGAATAGTCACTTGCATTAATTTCAATCTCAAATGGCTGTTGTAAATATAGAAGTGATAAGACTGGATCTATGCCTATCATTTCTTTCAATGTGTCAAAATATTGTTGGTGTTTTCCTCCCCACTGAAATACCTATTTAGTATTTTTCAAATCATGCAAAGGAGATTTATTGGAGTAATAAAATTCCTCCAATATTAGACTACCCTATTATTCTTATAAATTATGTAGCATTATTAGGCTTAGGCCATTTCATAATGGATTTAACTTTAGAAAGATCAATTTTTAGATCACCACACCCTACGACATATCCAAAATAAACCAAAGATATTTTACCATTTTCACATTTAGACATCTTTAAGTATAATTCCTCCTTTTTAAATGTATCTAAGACTTTCTTAATGTGTTTAACATGATCTTACCAACTTTTAATAAATATCAAAATATTATCTAAGTAGAATATAGAACAATAATCTATGAATATCCAAAATACATCATTCATAACTTGTATGAAGGTGGCAGGTGTATTACAAAGCCCCAAGGCCATAACAAACCACTCAAAAATACATTTCTTAGTTTTAAAATTAGTTTCCCAAATATCACCTTTGCTAATCCTAACTTGGTGATAACCACTTGTTAATTCTAACATACTAAAATAATAAACATTTTTTAATTTGTCTAAAAGATCATCGATGTAAGGAAAAGGGTAGTGATTTTTCATCATTATCTTATTCAATTCTCAAAAATACATGCACATTCACTAATTTCCATCTTCATTTGGCACCAAAACAATTGGTGAACCACATGGAGAAGTGCTTGGCTAAATGACCCCTCTCTCAAACACCTCTTTAATTTGTTTCTTTATTTATTCATTCTCCATCATAGACAACCTATACATGTCAATGTCAAGAAGAGGTGAATCCTATTGTAGTTATATCTCAAGTTGAATATCCCTTTTAAGAGGTAAACTTTGTGGATCTTAAAAAACATCATCATATTTAGACATTAACCTAACTACTTCATGCTTATGTTAATATTCAATCCTTATAGATCCTTGTTTTTAACATCATACTTATCTTTTTACAATCATGAGAATAAATTTTTTGTTTGCGTTGACAAGCCTTTTCATATGTGCTATAGATATAAGTGATAAATTTACCTTTATCTGATGGGCCCTTACAATGTATGCAACCTCATATTTTATAAGTAAATATTTATTCTCTTACCTATATAATAATTATTTCCTATCATAAAAATAAGGAATTCTAAGTAAAATTCCAAAAATATCAAGTGGAACCACATCTAGTTATACCTCATCAATGAACTTAGAGGCGATTTAAAATCTAATTTAAATCTAGACTAATCACATACTTGACCCAAAGGGTATGGTTTAGGATGTGGTTTAGTTTCATGTCCTAATTTGTTAACAACTTCTTTAAAAATTAGATTAGATGGTGATCTACTATCAATAAGATTATCTATTTTAGTATGCTTATAAATTACTCTTATGTGTAATAACTCATTCATATTATTTTAATCATGAATAGATTTAAAATGTAAATAAGAATGAGAAGCATGAGATTTAGTGATATAATAATAAGAAGATAAATTTTTCAAACCCATAGCAGTCACCTTTGTCTCATCACCTAAATCAGAGCCAAGATCTTGTTGGATTGTCTCCATTTTCTTCTTATCACATTTCTTTTTCTTGAAACTCTTTATCTTGAGTTATGAATGTAACTTGAAAAACTTAGCATCTTCATGACATTCTCATTTTAAATGTGATAAAAATGGATTCTCATTCTATTTCTTGACTATGTGTGTGTGTTTCATCTTACCCTTTGATTTATATTTGATTTCAAGTAGTTTATGTTGTTTACTTGGTTTCTTTGTGAAGTTTTCCTTAATCATCTTACCCCTTGATTTAGTATGGGCAACTTGGATGAAAAATTAATCAAGTTTAGTGGGATTAAACATGATTATTATATGCCTCAAATAATTTTGAAACCCAAAAATATACTTTAAAAGAGTCTCTTAAGTTTAAAGGGGAATACCCAAAGTAAAATCCCTTTTCTTAAACTCTTGAGTATAATCCTGCACACTTTGACCCTTAATTTGTCTTAAATTTTTCCAATCCATAGTAGCTTATCGCATATAACCCAATGGATAAAATTGCTTTTTCAGTGAAAAACAAAATCATTCCATGAAGAAATCACTTTACCATGCTTAAGAAGATCATATTTTATCTTAATCTCCCACCAAATAAGTGATGTACACCCAACCAAAGAGTAGCTAATTGAATTTTTACTTCTTTACATCAATATTTTGAGCCCTATATTATACTTATATGTACTTGATATAATTATCTAATTTCTCTATGTTAAGCTCTCCATTATAAATTAGCAAATCAAACTTAGCATCAAACTTTATAGTGAAAGAAATAAAATTAGAAACTTCCCTTTTTTATCAAAGGAATAACTACAAGGTTTGGAAAGAGATAGAAAATATTTAAGAGGTTCTTCTCCTTTACCCTTACCATTTGTTGAGGGTTATTCTGCTAAAGGTATAATTAGTGAGAGGGGGATGAATTAGTGAGCCCAGATAATCCAACTTCAATTTCAATCATTTTTTACTATTAATAAATTACCACAAGCATTCAAGAAGCATACACATTATTTATAGTAATGAATAAGACAGATAATACAAGATCAAGAACATAACACAAGAACATGGGAAACCCTCTTGGGGAATAAAATCCACTCTCAAGACTGCAAACACTTAGACTAATTATCTTATAAGGTATTACAAACTAGAGACTGATCATGTCCTCCTAACCAAGATTTATTGAAATACCTATTCCACAAGGAGAACCTACACCTAATATGATCAACTCCTTTAGACCACATACCTTTAGCGAAACATCTATTTCACAAAGAACAACTACCCCTAAGGATGATTAACCCCTTATTACCAACGTTTAAATACTTCCACCTTTAAACTAATGTCTTCAACACCTAATGATGTAACTATGATTATCACTCTTCACCTTCACTCAACACTCCATATTGGCTAAAGCACATTACATACTTGAACCAACAAACCAAGATCAATTAGGACACATTACATATCCCAACTAACCCCGCTTCCTCAACTCTACACACTCAATGCATCCAAATCCACCTTTTGGATCACTCTTCACTCCTTAGTAATAAATGTATAATACATCAAAAAAATTACAAAATAATCATACATACATTCCACACTTTGAACTATCTCTTAGATTAGCCACCAAGTTCACATAGACACCACTTAAGCTTCTCTCATCCTCAACCTATAGGAGTACTATTTGGGAATCAAAAATATGACCTATAGGTTATACACATAGTACTCAATATTTTCTTCTCATTAACCCAACCATTGGGCACACTTATCCTCTTCTCTTCTTCACTTCAACACACACACCACTCCCACAAGCCTCTCAAAAATCTATAAACCATCTCTTTTGCTTTCACTATATATAGAGAAAACATGAAAAATAACTTCTTAGTCAGCCATTATAATTGATTTAACCCTTAATTAATATATTAAATCAATACATAGCTCAAACCAATATTCATTAGTCAACCATAGCATCTATGGGTCACCTATAAGTAGCTACACCTTTTAATAAGGCCCTTGTAGCTCTTATAGGTCTCATGGAGACCTATTCACCCACTTAGAACTTAAATGAGAAAAATAGAAACTCTAAAACACTTAAAAAATAATATATCCACTCCACATGACCCCTTAGTCACACCCACATGGGCCTATTCCACCTAGAACACCAACTCCACACTTGAACTTATCAATTAGGTCACCTCGCTCTTCAGGTCTTTACACACACAAAACATAGTAATAAACTTTTGAATCAAAGACACAAATATCTCACATAATCACATGAAAAATTCATATTTATATATCCTCCAAGATATTTTAAACATCTCCATGTTACCTAGACACTCCAACATAGTCCAAAACAACTCAAACTATCTCACTCAAGATGACCACTCAAACTAGTCATACATAGTCAAAATACAATCAATCTAATATGATTCTCTGTATCTGATCAAGAGCATAATATGACAAATAATTCCTTCTCATAATTATTTGATAATTATACAACATCTCCATACACTCTTTCTTCTTCAACTCATCTCATAACACATTCAACTTACCTTTGCAAGATGGTCACTCAATCTAACAATAACCTTCAAAAACATTGTCAACTTCTTAATTAATTTTCCTACTCTAGATCATTTATTCAAACCTAAAAATATCACACAAAGTATCCTAATGGATTATAAAACACTAAAAATATATAACTCATCAATATATATCAAAACAATATCAAAATAAGCTTAAATAATATTCTCGGGTCACTAACAGTCCATGCACAAACATAGTAAAATTGGAACATTAATATCTTTGATTTTACACACTCCCAAATATTAAAATTAGGTTCATTATATGTACCATGGATTCCTTTTCATATTTTATTTTTACATCATGATTTAATTCATCTTGGATCAAAATTTATGGCCCAAAAACTAGATATTGGTCTTTCCTTCACAAATTCAAATATTTAGAAGCAAATAATCATAGTTAAACTTTGAACATTATGATCAAATTTCGTGTCCTCTCAACTTTAGATCAATTATAGACCATTTATCTTGTCTAAAATTTAATGAATATTCTACCAAAGCCAAATTTTAAAAATTTGATAGTTGACCTCATCTCGTGTAATCTAGAAACTTTGACTCAACATGATCTATCAATCTCTTAGGATTAGTTAGGTATTTAACTAGCAACACTCACCATTGGATCAATCTTTAGGAACACCCACTCACCATTGGATCCATATCCTTTACCTTTTCCTATTTTTTAAACAATGTCCACTTCTTGTCATCTATTTTCTTCTTATCATCTTGGATCAAACACACTCTGTCGATCTTGCTCAAACTTTAACTTGTGTAGAAATGACTATGTATGAGAACCTTGTTTATCTACCTAAATAGCCATTTTTTAACATTAATAATTTTTTATACACTTAGATGCATGATCTCAAATTTGGACCATATGATCTCCTCACATAAAATAATCCAACCATATGATAAGTAGTTCTTAAAAGCTTCGTGCATGCCAGATATAACACCATTTAAATGCCTTCTCAAAATCTTCTATCACAGAACCAACTATGTCAAAACTAGCTTGGGATGCCAAATTTTAACAAGCATATCTTTTGATTCACTTTATTACATGATCTAGATTTTAGCACAAATCATCTAGGATCAAAATTGAATAAACCCATATGATCATTTTCTATTGACACCTTCACATGTGAAATATATATATATATATATATATATATATATATATATATATATATATATATATATATATATATCAAAATTTTCACTTAGCTCTTCTTGACATATTGCAAAATTGGTTATGGGAAAACACTATTAAAATTCCTAGGAGCCCAAAACCCAACTTTGCAAATCCATATCTCTTTTAATGCTACATTGCATGACATGAAATTTGGTGCATAAGAACTAAAATAAAAGATGAATAAACCCATATGATCATTTTATCCTAACACCTCCACACATGTGAATTTTGACCTCATCAAAATTCTTACTCAGCTCTTTTTGGCCATATGCAAATTTGGCAAAGTATGGGAAAATAGTGAATTTTGTCTTATAAGCCAACTTTGCACCCTCATATCTCTAATTTTGCTTTGGTTCATGACTTGAGATTTAGTACATAGAAACTAGGGACTAATTTGATCATAACAATATGACCAGCTCCCCCAGACTCATCCACATATCAAAATGGTGATGTCATCAAACTACCTACTAAATGTTTTTACCACCAGACCCAAAGTGTCAAGATGAAACAAAGAACTAACAGATGAGATCCACTCACTTCCATACTCATTATAAACACTTTTAATACTCTATAAGAACTATAAAACATGTCCATACCAAAAATATCATCCATCAAATGCCTCATTCAAGTAAATACTAAAGAATCATGTAGGAACACTGAGGCTCATTTAAGCACACTTTATCATTGCCATTCTAGCACACATGACACCTCATCAACATCTTTTCTCACCTTGGAGACATCATTGACAAGCCTCAAATAATATACCCCTTTGTCATTGATGTCAAACACTAATACAAATATTATGCTCAGACTCTGTCTCTCTCTTCAGGTTCTTTCTCCTCCTTTGACATAATGACAAAGTGGGATAAACCTATGATCTTGTGGACCTAAAAAGACATCAAGGACCAATAATAGGAATAAGCCATCTCTGAGAGATGATACAGACTCTCCTTAACATTTAAAAAACCTCTTCTCACCTTAACCTTCTCAAACATGCTCCATGACTACACTCTTCTGATCATACATACTATGAAGACAAAACATACATGAATAATAAGAGGGATTCCACCTATGTCACCTGAGCTTAGGCATATTTTTTTTAATATATTTATACCCTTTCCAATGATGATTAATCAATACAATTTCATCCATTCTTTGTCTCTCAGATTTAACTACACAATCCTTTGATCCTAGGACCTGACCAATTACAAATCTCCCCCTCACATCATGCATAGCTCCTCAAGCCATTAAAACCAATTGAGTTAGTTCCCCCTAACTCCATTACATACTCAACATATCATCTACATAAATCAAAGACCTTCTTCATGATATCAAAGATATGAAAACACATCTTCTCGTCCTCCATGTCAACCTTGTCTTACAGTCTTTCAATATTTAATCAATCAATTTGAGCAAAATAAATTGACAAGTTCTTACCTTTAGAACCAAGAAACTTGAACATATCTTGATCCCTTTTTAATAATATCAACATACATTTATATGCAATATAATATCTTAACACCTCATCATCCTTGATTAAACACCTAGAAAACTTCCATTCCATACTTGTAAACCTTGGACACATAGCTAAGTCCCAACCATAATCCACCATATTTCTTCTATTTGTAAAGTGTATCCTTGAATCTTAAAGAAAGACATCTCTCTTGACATAGTGATACTAAAAGCTCAAAACTCTAAAGACACCCATATCTCCATATCTTTCTCTGACATGCAATCCTTCTTGACATTGAAAGGATGCTTGACTTCAATCTTTTCTTTAGATTTGTCAACAAAAGTAGATAACATAAACTCTTGTCTTTCCTTCATGTCTATCATGGAAAACAAACCATCTTTGGTCTTAGTCTAATCTTTCCTAACAGGCTTAAGTTTCCATACCCAAGTGTAACATCTTCCTTGTATATTACGAGCTCCATACACCTTATTTTTCTTTGGGAAATCATTTAACATGTTCTTGTAATTCCTAGCAATGTGACCAACTCTATGACATCTAAAATAAACAAGATCATTCATACCATTTTCTTTACGATGGTTGTGATATTCCTTTTCTATTTGTACAAAGTAAAAATCCTCTTAGCATTCATGTATCTTATTCATATCTAATTCCTTCTTTACATTAGAAGTCCACCCACCTTGATTAGGATTATCCTTCATAGTCTTTGGTCTCAACATCATTGAGTGACCTTTAGGATTAGAATTATTCTTCAAACTATTCTTTTAGAATATGGAAATATTTCCTATTTTATTACAATTGTAGAAAATAATATCATCTAACATACCTCTTGACTGATCTGAGTTAAGTCTTTTCTCAGACTAATTGCTCCTTTTAAGGCACCATGTGAAATCATTCTTAGATCTCATCTTTCTGCAATCTCTTTCCCTATGACCATATTGATATCAAAAATGATAATGACCATGAAAATAATTGGCATACCTAATTACATTTGATTATCTAGCTGGTCTTATTTCATTGTTCCTAACCTGATCTGACTACTTTTAATCTTCTTCAAGATTTCTTAACTTAACAACAAATTTCTCATGCTCATCCTTTAATGAATCTAACTGGGTTTCTAATTTAATGCACTCATCTTATTTAGCTTTTATACTTGAAATAGAATCCATCAACTAACCTCTAATAATTTAGATAGTCTCTTTATCACTCTTAGATTCTATAGTATTGTCATTTTTATTCTACATGCTTGTTCTAACAAACTTCCCTCAAGAGAACTGACTTGTGATTCAAGACCTTTGATCACATTCCTCATCTTGTGACACCTCCTTATGATCTCAGCTCCTAGATCCACTTCATCTTCATCACTATCATAGAACACTTCATCACCATTGTCATGGAAAACTTATTCATTATTCATGATGTCCTTTTCTTTTAAGATCAAACATGTCTTGGCATCTACTAGCTAAACCTTGAGATCATTGATAAAATTGTCATCCTTTTTAGCATATTTATTAAGAGTACATATCTATTCTTAAAGATATTTGATCATATCCTTCCACTATTGATTCTCTTTATTCAATTGTTTAGCCATCTTTGTACCACTCAGAATTTCCTTCAAGTTATTAAGCTTCCTCCAAAGTACCAAATCTTATACCAATTATTAGAGGAACAATCTCTACGATGGGGGGTGAATCAATGATTCCATATAATCCAAATTCAAGTTTAATCCTTTCTTACTCTTAATCAATTACCATTAGCATTCATGAAACATACACATTATTTATAGCAATGAACAAGAGAGATAATGGAAGATCAAGCACATAAGACAATACATACATGGGAAACCCTCTTAAGGAATAAAACATACTCTCAAGCCTTCAAACACTTGGACTACTTATCTTATAAGATATTACAAACCATAGACTGATCATGTCCTCCTAACCAATATTTAGTGAAACACTTGTTCCATAGGGAGAACCTATCCCGAAGATGATCAACACCTTTAGACCACTTGCCATTAGTGAAACACCTATTTCACAAGGATTAATTACCCTTAAGGATGATCAGCTCCTTTAGACCACCATTTAAACACCTTTATTTCCTACTATTTCTATTCTTAACTTTTTTTTTGTTTTGAAAGGAAGAAACAAATGATGAGGGGTGTGTACCTACTTAAACATTATGCTCATTGATAACTAGATGAAGTGAGAGCTCATTTTTGGAGAGGAAGGACTACTTGTAATAAGACCACACTAAACCAACTTTTTTTTAGAGGAGTATGAAGGGTGGACTACCTAGTAATGCACTAGATCCAAGAAGTGAAATATCCCTTTGATGGTTGTCAATCCACTCCCATAATGATAAAAATGTTCTAAAAATATAAATAAAAGGCAATAAATTGGTAAAAACATAAATGCTTATGTAAGAAAATAAATAGTGTACTATTCAAAAAAAAGGTTGCACGGTGGGCTAACACCATGTACAAGTGTATAAGGGTTAGGTTTAGAGGGTTTGGATAGGGTTTGTAGATAGGATAGAAACAAAAATAGGGTTTGATTGGGTATGAAAAGGGAGGAAATAACAATCTATTATTTTCCTTAACAGTGACTATCGATGGTCACACTATTCGATAATGATTATCTTGACTAGTATTGGTTAGAAAAAAATGATGAGGGGTGTGTACCTAATTAAACATTATTCTCATTAATAACTAGATGAAGTGAGAGCTCATTTTTGGAGAGGAAGGACTACCTGTAATAAGACCACACTAAACCAACTTTTTTTAGATAACTATGAAGGGTGGACTACCTAGTAATGCACTAGATCCAAGAAGTGAAATATCCCTTGGATGGTTGTCAATCCACTCCCATAATGATAAAAATGTTCTAAAAATATAAATAAAAGTCAATAAATTGGTAAAAACATAAATGCTTATGCAAGAAAATAAATAGTGTACTATTCAAAACAAAGGTTGCACGGTGGGCTAATACCATGTACAAGTGTATAGGGGTTAGGTTCAGAGGGTTTAGATAGGGTTTGTAGATAGGATAGAAAAAAAATTAGGGTTTGATTGGGTATGAAAAGGGAGGAAATAACAATCTATTATTTTCCTTAACAATGACTATTGATGGTCACACTAATCGACAATGATTATTTTGACTAGTAGTGGTTAGATAACCAACAATGGTTGATGTAATGAATGACCATTGTAATAAATAATGATGGTTGTATTTATAAGGCATGTGGCTAATGAAATGGAGTTGGGGGTGGAATGGTAAGTGGGAAGAAGGCCAAATATGGGATTTCTAGGTGATGAGTGATGTGTAGGTGGCTTGATTAAGACAAATAGGTCAATAAAGAAGGGAAACTGATAAAACAAATAAGAGATACATGTAAATGCTAAATGGATGATGATATAAATCTAAAGGAAATTAGGTAGTGTAGTAGTATCTCCAACTTTCAATAGTCATACAGATAGAATTTCAGGGTCCTAAATACTTGCACAAAGAAAACAAGAGAACCTAGATGCAAATTTTTAGATCCATAAATCTTTTAATAACCTTGAATTTATAGCACAAAGTTATATGTAAGGAAAGAGGAAGTTGATAAGTTGGTCTAAGATAAAGATGCCAATTTAGAGAGAAGGAAGCTATAAGGTGTGCATGGGAAAGTTTCCATTTTTCCCATGCTTATCTTGCTTATAACTGGATATTATTATGTTGTAGATTTATAAACCTGACCATCGATGGTTAGGATAATCATCGATAGTTAGGTTGACTATAAAAAATCATACTCCTAAGTTAAAAAGGGTTAAAATGATTCTAAAGTTGATATGTTTAAAATGTTTTAAAAAAAATCATAGATGTGTTAATGAATGCCAACATATGAAAATGTGTTTCTAAGGGTGAGTTAACTTGGTGAATAGCTAACTAAGGTTGAGGACAAGTCTGAAGTGGTGTGACATCAAAAATTGGTGAGGGGACATTTTTTAGTGTTTACATTTTGCCCCTTTCTATTATGTAGGTTTAGGTTAATAATCTTTAAAACAAAAATGAGCTATTGATTGGCTAGGGTTTGGTTATCTTGAGTATAGGAGGAGGGTATTCCCCCTCAAATTGGAAGTCAATGAGGTAACACCAAAATCAAGTCATGGTTTGATAAAAATTTAAAATAGAGGTTATGAGGTTAGTGATGAAAAGGGTGTAGGCATTTGAAATGAAAATATGTGCACAAAATATGACTAAGTGTAAGAGTTAAAATCATGTAAAGACTAAAGTTTCCAATATTGGTAATAATAAATCTAGGTTCTAAGATAAGTAATAAGGTAATTAATATCTAGCATTGGTCATATCTGATTGGGTCACACTTTTTAACTATCCTAGATAAGGTTGGTGTTTGCTTAGGTATATAGGGTAGGAAGTACTCCTAAGAAAAGCATAAATGGGCGGATCACACATAAGGTTGTGCATAATACAAAATTTCAACATGGCAAAATTAGTTAAGGTGGTCATTATGACCAAAGCAAGGGTGTCATAGGGAATGCAAATATATTGGTTCAAAAAGGTGCCAATGTCAAGGTGGATGAAGGTAAATAGGTTGGTTGGTTAGTTGGGTAGGGATTGGTTGAGCTAACTCCTGATGCTCTAGATAAGAGGATGTTTCCTACATAGTCCCATGGATAGTAGATCTAACATGGAATTTATGCCTAATGTAGTTCCTACATGGTTAGAGGGAAAGGGTGACTCCTGAATAGGTTAAGGTGGCCCCATTTCGATGTGCTACAAGGTTTATTTTAGGTAAAAAGTGATGAAAAAAGTAGAGTAAATAAAGCATAACCTTGACTATCAATGGTTAGGCTTAACTGGAAATGGTTATGTAATCATCATTAGTTGTGATTAACCATCGAGGTATATGTAACTATCGATGGTTATGACCAATCATTGATGGTTAAGAAACTATTGATGGTTGGGTCAAACCACTAAAACCATGGTAAAAAGGCAAATGGTCAATTATTTGCCTACATTTACAAACTTTATAATTTGTGGTTGGTCTTATTTGAGCATTGATGTACAAAGAGTGCTTTCAAGCTATTAGAAGGGGATTAAGGTGTTGATACCATTGGGCCTATCATTAGATGGTTATTTACCAATATATTATAGAGTTAGGTTTTACCAGTAGAGGAGGGATGGGGTGATGATAGGTGATAGTGGTAGTGTAAGGAGTATTGATTGGTTTCGAGATGCCTTGGAGGGATTGGCTCTTAGATATATATTTTAGAGGCCATACATGACTTGGCCTATATGGGTTGTATGTAGGTACCATACATACTCACTATAGAGCTGGAGATGGGTATATGGTAGACAAGATGGTGAGACTGAGTGTATCCTATTTGAGAGGGTGTAAAGATAGTTTGAACTCATATAGGGTATTCCTCTTGATTTTTCTTAGTATAGGAGGGAAGATGTAGAGTTTTTACTACCAAAGACACATCCATAGGAGGAGGATTTAGTTTATAAGGATCTTCTTGATAGGTTGAGAGATTATGTGGGTATCATAGTTGATTATGTTGCATGGTTCTAGGGTAGGTATGCGATAGTCAATTTTGGTTAAGGTGATGGGGTTCAGAGACCCATGGATATTGATCTGGCATAGGGGCTTGCATAGGGTAACCCACATGTAGCTAAAACATTACCTAAAGCCTAGGCCTAGATTACAATAATATATGGGTAGGTGGCCACATTGTAAAGCCAAATTATAGCTCTTCAGGGATAGGTGGGGGTTATGATGATTGAGAGGAACCAAGCACGGGCCCAAGTAATTACTTTTTAGGGATAGGTATCTAGTCTATAGGGCTAGGTAAGTTCATTATAGGGGAAAATTGGTGTGGGTATGCCATCAGTAGTAGCAAGAGGGCCAATATATTTAGTGTCATAGGCATGCTATCTAGCTATTAAATAGGAGCTTTATTATAATGAGGTGATGGTATTTGATCAGTTTCCCCATGCTATAAGATTTAATGAGTATAGAGCTGGCATGGGTGCTTGGGCCATGCTTGGTACCCTAGATCAATGGGCTATGATAGTGGGTCAGACATGTGTCCTAGAGGGACCACTATTAGGTATAGGTATAGATGGGGCTAATGGTAATGATACTCTAGGTCCAGGTCCATGATGAGATTGGATACATATTTTATTTTTTTATGTAAATATGTATTCTGAAATTGGCTTACATGTCATCAATGCAAGATGTATATGAGTGAGAGAGATATATGTATTGACACATTTTTATGTATATGATTCAAATGACATATATGAGATGATTCAGATGTCTTTATGGTTATTTCTATATTTTTATGAGATGCATGCATTCATTTTTATGATGTGATGATTTTAATGACTAATGTTGATTTGTGATTTGGATACTTTTAGATTTTATGGATGATGATTGCTTATGGACTTATGATTATGATGTTTATTCAAATTGATGTTCTTATCATATACATGTGATGATATATGGTTTGTTGATGATGGGATTTAGATTATATGGATATATTCTAATGTGTGGTTAATGCTTATGATATACATGCTTTGATATTTAAATAATGTGTGAATGTGATGTAACTTATGAAATAAAATGGTTGGTATGATGTATTTATTTTGATTTCATTGTTCATGAGATTTTGTTCATTATGGACTATGTTCTACTTTAATATTGTTATGATGAATATGGATAGGATTTAATGTAATTGTAGGTAACAAAATGAATGTGAGAAGCAACATCCTTGTGAACCAATAAAAGAGAGAGTAAGAAAAAGGCATGTTGGGTTTATTGGCCTTGACCCTATTAAACCTAGGGTGGATTAATCTTAATGAAAATAAGCCTTTCATATGCTTCACATTTTCATGCTTTTAGTGAAAAGGTGTCATCATAAACACAGGGTGCCAAGTGAGCTCATAGTTTTTTGATTTATAGAGGGTATATAGGAAAAAGGGATTATAGGTAAATAGAGGGAAAAAGGAATGAAATAAGAACCTAATGTCGTTTTACTTACTCTTTTGATAGGTGACCTAAGAACCAAAACAAAAAAGTCCATGTCTTTATAAGGTGTAGACTGATCGATGTAGGAAGCTTAAAAATATAGTTTTTGTGAGAGAGCCAATTATGGCCACTTGTGGGATAATTTTTTTCCAATGGGGGTCATTCATCACTTGTTTTTATGAAAATAATGAAGTTGATCAATACAAGAAGCTTTAAATGATTTGATAGAGCTGATTGTAGGTTGTATGAAAAGATTATTCTTGACACTTTGGCTCAGCCATCCTTCAAGGGAGTGGTCTAAGAATAAAATAAGTGTTTGATAGCTATCCTTTGAGGGATCAATATATCTATTTTTGAATTTATTCATTATCTATCCTTCAAAGGAGTGGTTTGTACTTAATAAAATGGACCCAAATAATATTTTATATCCCATGTAGAATATTTAAATGTTGGTTTAGACATGGACCTATCTATACAATCCTAAAGGTTCACCTTTATTACTGCAAAAGGTGGTTGTGAGGTAAGGGGAGATGTTTGGAGAAAAAAGTGATCATGGTATTCCATCTAGTTAGAGACAAAAAATTATCCATAAGAACTATGCCATGGTTAGATCCATGGTACCCATGATTAATATTAGGCTAGAACTATGATGGATAATCACATGGGTCTATTTCAAACACATGTTCCCAAGAGGAGTAGCTTTATAGGTCAAGGAAGGTGAAATTTTCATACACGAAGGGACAAGCTTAAGTTAGAAAACAAGGTTTATTATCATCCTTAATAATAGAAGGGACATAGATGCAAAGTGTTGAGAGGCTTAGGTTTTGGTTTGCCTTCAAAAGAGGACAAACAATAAGCTCATGATCCATACTTGTGGGTGATGATATAGGGTCCAAGCCAATTGAAATAAAATTTTCCCCTTTTGCTCTTCTCCATATTTGTTACATATTAGTTTTCCTTAAGGAAGAGGTCTCCAATATTAAATTCCCATTCTTTCATATTTTTTTTATAAGCATGGGTGATAAGCTTTTGGTAGATGCAAAGATGGTTAAGGGAAGTAAGGTGATGCTCATCAATAAATTCAAGGCATGTCAGGCATTCTTATCGATATTCATCATCATAAATGATATCTTGAAAGGATATGTGAAGAGAGGGATTTTAACTTCAAGAGGTAAGATGGCCTATATGCTAAAGACTAGGGAAAAAAGTGTAGCACTTATGGAGGTTTGAATACTAGTAAAATAGGCCCATAAAGCAAATGGAATGTACATGTACCAATCCTAACCTAAATCACTTACAATTTTGGTTAGCATTTTAATGAGGATTTTGGTAGAGGCTTTTGCCTATCCATTTGCCTATGGATGATAAAGTGACGAATGGATGAGTTTGATGCCAAAAGCATTACAGAGGGCTTAAACTTTCTTATTTTTGAAGGATTTTTTTTTATCAGTGATGATTTTATGAGGGACACAAAAATGATAAATGATGTGGTGATTGATGAAATCGATAACTTTTTGGGATTTGATCAAGATAATGGGAATGGCTTCTACCCATTTAGTGAAATATTTAGTAGCAGTGATGATAAATTGGTGTCACTAAGATGAGTGAGGATTTATTTCTCTAATGAGATCAAGCCCCGATTATGAGAAGGGCCAATTATCTATGGATACCTAAAGTATATGAGCGGGCACATGATACAAGCTAGCATGTTGTTGATACTTGACACACTTCTTTACATAGTCATAGTAGTCTTGATTGAGGGTAGGCTAATAATAGCCTAAGTGGAAGATTATTTTATATACAACGAGGCCACTAAAATGTCCCCCAAAAACTCCATCATGAGTTTCCTTGATAGCATGAGAAATCTCATGACTTCACAAATAATGGAGAAGAAGGCCATCAAAGCCACATTTGTAAAGGATTCCCCCTAGTATGGTATAACAAGAAGCACCCTGAATGAAGTTTTTTTGGGCATTCTTAGAGAGGTCAGGTTGAATGATGCCAAGGTTGAGGTAGTTAAAAGTTTGGTCATACCAGAGGTCAAAAGGGGATGCCTCTATACTATAAAGGGTGGGAAAGGCTAATCTAATAGATGAGGGCTTAATGAAATGATGGATAGTAATAAAGAGTTTGGAGTTAGTAGGTTGAGAGGGGATTTGAGATGCAAGGGAGGCCATTGTATCTATGAATTTATTAGTAGAATGGGGTAGTAACTAGATCTATTAAGGTTTAAAAGATGTTAAGATCTCATCAATGAGAAGTTTATACTTTTGTAAAACATCATTTTTACATTGATAAGATCTATTGACCTATTTGATTATGAGTTGAGAATCATCAAAGATAGAAATGGTTTTGATTCCCAAGGTGAGAGTGGTTTGGATACTAATGACCAAAGCTTCATATTCTTTTATGTTGTTAGTACATTCAAATTTGAGTTTAAAGGAAAGTGGGAGAGGTTCTCCATGAGTGAGAATTAAAATTATGCCCACACCCCCATCATGTTGGCATTTAGAGCTATCAAAAAACATGGTAATTTGGTAAGGGGGTGCTTCCTGAGAAAGAGTCACAATAGACTCATATAAAAGGGTCAATGGAATGGGTTGGTTATCAAAGAGGGGAGCTTCAGCTAATTACTCAGCAATGACCTATCCTTCAATAGATTATTTGAAAAGAAACTTAAAATCAAACTCATCTAGAAGCATGAACCACTTATCCATACACTAATTTTGATATGGATTGGAGTGCATATACTTGAGTGGGTCAATGGCGGTGATAACATATGTTTTATGATTGAGAAGATAATTACAAAGTTTAGAGGAAAAAAAATGAAGGTGAGACAAAGCTTTTCAGGATGGGTATATCACATCTCATATTCCAAAAGTGTATGGATAATATAATAGATAGATTTCTCTCTATTTTTTTCATCTTGATAAGCTAGCACTACACCTAAGGAGTGATTAGTGGTAGATATGTAAAGGTAGAAAGGTTGGTCATCCTTAGGTGGGGTAAGAACTAATGGAGAAAGTAAGTACTCCTTAAGTGAATCAAAGGATTTTTGACAATATTTGGTCCATATAAATTACGTGTATTTATTTAGGATATGGTGAAAAGGTTGGCATTTATCAGATAACTAGGAGATTAAATGATGGATAGATTGGAGTTTTCCTTATAAATTGTGAAGTTGTTTAAGGTTTTTTAGAGGATAAATTTCTAGGATGGCCTTGACTTTAGTGGGATCAATTTAAATTCCATGAAGAGAAATGATAAATTCAAGGAGCTTCCTAGAGAGGACCCTAAAAAGACATTTCCTAGGATTGAGCTGGATATGGAATTAGATTAGTCAATCAAAAATGATAGCAAGAACTACTAGATGATTTTTTTGATGTTTGGATTTTCCAAGGAGATCATCCACATAATATTATACAATATTATGGATAAGATCATCGAAGATATAGGTCATGACTTTTTGATAAGTCACCCATACATTTTTTAAAGCAAAAGGCATGACCCAATAGTAAAAGGTTCCCCAAGGAATAATGAAGGCAGTTTTATGTTGATTTGAGGGGGCGATCAGGATCTAATTGTATCCTAAAAATACATCCATGAGGGATAACATCTAGTGGACCATGATAAGGTCAACTAGTTGGTTGATGTTGGGTAAAGTAAATTAATCTTTGAGGCATGCAAGGTTAATTTCATGGAAATCCACACAAAGATAGAGTCCCCTAGTGGGTTTGGTAATAGGAACAATGTTATATACCCATTATGGATAGTTAATGGGTTGAATGAAATTAATGGATAGGAGACATTGAAGCTATTCTTTGACAATAAGGTTTATCTGAGGGTGTATTTTTTAAATCTTTTACCATACCGGCTTACCCTCAAGATGGGGAACAATGTTATGGACAGCAATGGAGGGGTTGATCCCAGGCATATCCTAATAAGACCACATGAATGCAATGATATGGTCTTGAATGAAGAT
Organism: Torreya grandis; assembly: GCA_037957365.1. Classification (NCBI taxonomy): domain Eukaryota; kingdom Viridiplantae; phylum Streptophyta; class Pinopsida; order Cupressales; family Taxaceae; genus Torreya; species Torreya grandis. Next base: position 818,497 of record JARHVA010005541.1, on the reverse strand, counting down.
GGGGTAATCTCATTTCTCATCTAATTTTAAGGATTGGCTAAGTTTAATGATATGAGGATCTTCCTAAGTCCCCAATTTAACATTGATTGTTGATTCATTGAGTATGGTTTGGTTTTTAAGAGGGATAGAATTATGGATAGAAGAATCTATTACACCAAGATAGGTGAGGATGGAATCATCATCTTGACATTGAATGGTATGAATGCTGGGTGAATCATGGTTGATCATCTTAGGATGGATGAGATGAAGGGTTTTGGTTTAGCCACCCTATTAATAGGTTAATGGGCCTAAATTAATGGTATTGATAAAAAAAAAGTGGGATGGGATGATGTTAGAGTCTTTAGATTAGGAAGATGAACTAGGTGAGGATGGAATATCTTCCCTGGGGGTAGCAATAGGTTTTGGTGAGGTGGGATCTTTTAGAGGTTCAAACCCAAGCCAAAAAAACTCACAAGGTTTTTAATTTTTTATAATGGGCAATTAATGAGGTCCTTGTTCATAAAGGCCCATACCAAATCCTTTCCAAGCACAAAGATGAAGATAACTTTTGGTAAAGGATGGATTGCTTAGATAGGATAAATTAGAAGTGAAAGGTTAGATATATGGAGTGGTGATAGGAGTGAGGAGTGGTCGATCAAGTCCCCCATAGACAAAATATGTGTGATTGTTGGGAAGTCCAAAGGGGAAGATGGCTCCTATGTTGGGGTCATATGAAAGGTCATATTTTATGTTTCCATATTCTTATGGAGTGGGAAAAGCATCTAATCTAAAAATATGATTTCCCCAAGGGGGAGACATTGAAAAAAAATTTCCAAAGAACCCTCAATGGGAATCTAGGAAGAAGGGATAGATGTACTGGTTGAGGCTTCATCGTTGTTGATGGTAGAAGCACTATAGGTCATGGTTGGTGGTGTAGCTGTATTAATAGGGTTTGGTGACTTAGTGGGAGATGAATGTGGAAAAAGGACATCATTAGGCTTGTAGGTCATGTTGTAAGATGTAAAAAGATTGGGATTGGCTTTGATGGTTATAACCTTTACTTCATGTTCAAATTTGACATAATGATGTAAATTATATGGGATCAAACTCATAAATCAGATCCAAGGGTGTCTAAGTAGAATGTTATATTATAACTCACCCTCTACCACATAGACTAACTCAGGACTAGTGTGAGGCCCCAAGCATATTTGAAGGATAACAGTCCCCAAGGTAATATCCATTATGTCATTAAAAGAGTGAAGAACCATTGTGATTTTGGTAATGATGTCCTTTGGCACGTGCAATTGATCAAAATCATGGGAGGAGATTATGTTAATTCTAATGCCACCATCAATCATTTCCCTTTTGATGTAGGTATGATTAATATATATGGTGACAAAGAGAGGATGGTTAGACTCCTTGAAATTTGGTTGGTAGTATCTTATAATCTTATAAGGTGATGATGGTATAATGTCAAAGGGATCCTATGAAGGATAACAAAGGTTGAGGTTCATCAGATTGAACCTTTATGTATTATAGGGCCTCTATTAGTGTTTAGAGGTGATGAGGTGACATTTTGATTAGCTTATAAATACTCATCTTGACTAGATTCTGATGGATTTAGAAGGGTTAGTTAGAAGGGCACCAAGGATGGACACCTTGGGCTTTGGTGATGGTGTAGTTAAATACTTTAGTGTTGAGGATTGGTTAGAAGGTTAGGAGTCTGAATGATATGTCCATGGAATGGATGCATTAGCTCTTCCTTTACCTCTTTATTGAGCCCATGATTAGGTAATCATGTGGATGGTATAGACAATGGGTTTAGGTAGAATTGGTGATGGCCTTGTTTTCTCCCCCTCAATTTTAGGTGAAAATGGGAATGCCAACATAGGTTAGGATGATGGTTGAATTAGTTGAGTTAGAAGTTGGGTTGGTAAGGAAGGTGATAGTGGTTCATCTGACAATAGATCATCATCATCATAAAAGTGTTGAACAAGAGCTTGGAGAGCTTTGTAGTTCTTCATGTCATGTCTTGGCATCTTATGGTACATGCAGATCTAAGTATAATCAAACCAAGAGGGTTTTGTATTAGAGGGAGTGAAGAGCTTAATAGGTGGAAGTTTAATGGAAGACATTTGCAACAATCTTTGTAAAATAATTAAGTAAGATACCCTTAGAGGTGTTGAAGGTATTGGCATGCTTGTTAAGGAAATAGGAACCCTCTTAGGCATGGTCTTAGATTTAGAAAGGGTAAGTGGTTGAGAAACTTTGGTAGATGTTTTAGGTTGGGTCAACTTAGCTATGATTGGGTTACTACTAAATGGATTCAAAGTAGAGGATGAGGGATTGATAATAGGTGAGAAAGTGGAGGGGGATAAACTAGATAAGAATGATGAAGAAGTTGGTGGCCTAGGTAGTGGGGGGGTAGGCATAAAAAAGTGGGTTGGTTTAATTTAAGTGGAGTAGGTGATTGGGATGGTAAAAGGGTGGGGTCCAAAAATAGATGGTAAATCAGGAGGTGGCATAGGTCAAGCCCAAGGTTGAGGTTTAGGCAACTGTACCTTTCAATCCATCTTGGTTTGTGGTTTGTTAGGTAGACTAGAGGGTGTTAGGTATAATTTAATGGGTAGATGGGTGATGCTAGGTATGGGAAGAATACCTAAATTCTAGGTTAGTCTAGCAAGAAAATTATGAGATGATCTAGTTAGAGGTGAGTGATAAGGATATTTTATGTCTTGGGAACAAAGAGTGTTCGATGTTGGGATGATAATAGGTTTAAGGGTGGATGCCAATGAGGTCAAGGGTTCAGCTCTATTTTGGTATGGGAGCCACAAATGGTGCTATAAGGTGGCTCTATCTAGGCTAGGTTGTGAGACATATTCTAAATTTTGTACTAACCAAGAAAAGGGCTTATAAATGGTTTTGGGTCCTTGATCAATCATTTCAAAATTTAACCCTTGGGTGAAGAAGATGGAATGGTTCCTTCATCTTTACTTGAGTTAGAAGGTTCCAAAATGATGGTTGCTTATGGGGTGATTAAGGGAGGAGATGGTTGTTTCATCGGGGGTGTAGGTATGGTCCTAGCTCCTTCCTTTGTTAGGGTATCCAAAGGAGAAAAAGGGAGTCCTACCATTCCATTTCATGAGGTAGAATAAGAGGTGGTAAAAGAAACATTTACTTCTATGAAAGGAGAAGATGCAGGGGCTATAGATCCTTCTATTTGGATCTCTAAAGGGATAAGAGGTGAATTTGCTTCTTTCATAGGTGAGGTTGGTGAAGGAGAAATAGAAATATGAGGCTCATCCCCCATGGGCTCATTTATGATGATGTTTATTATGCATGCCTCATGAGATGAAGATGGTTCAAATTGATTGTCATGGGCTTGGGTAGGTGGAGGATGGTTAGGAAATGGTTTGTGGAAAATATTGAGAGAATAATTTGGAGGTGTGTTAGGTTGTCAAATGATAATTCACCATTAACTATAAAGTTTTGGACAAGACTTTAAAAATTGTTACACAATTTTAAGTCATGTCCAATGACCTAATGGAAAGCACAATGGTCATTTTTATTATACCACCCAGGCATAGGTCAAGATGGGTCAAATTGTTGGGGTAGCTTGATTGGTGGAATTTGTATAAGGTTAGATTTGAATAGTTTTTCTAGTATAAAGGCATAAGATTCACCTATAGGCATGAATTGTTTAGGTGGAACCCAATTTTGATTTCAATTTGGTGGGTAAGAATGGTTGGAAGGTGTGGTTTGACATGGTTGGTTAATGAATGGAGGTAGGGAAGTTTTAAATATAATTGCATTTATAGATGTTTTGGCTTTGGTATTGGTTAGGTTTGATGTTTTCATTGAAGGGGGTTCAATGGATTTGAAAGTGAAATATTTACTCTGCAATTTTAGTTTGCCCTCGTCTATGGCACAGCTTTCAAGTTTACATGCCATTATGATTGCTTCATCAAAGGTTCTAAATGTTTGTAGCTAAAGGGTGAGAGCAATGTTTTTTTCTCAACCCCTAGAGAAAAGTTTAATGAATTCCATTTAGGGTAGTGAAAAGGATAGTTGATTAATAAGTCCTCACCATCATGTGATGAAGTCGACAATTGATTCATAATCAAACTACCTAATAGAATATAGGTCAGTTATAGAGACCTTATTGGATATGTTTACCAAAAATAATTATAAGAAGATTTTGGTGAGTTGGGAGAATGAAAAGATAGAATGTCTAGGAAAGGCATTGTATCAATCCAAAGTGGGTCCTGATAAAGACATAGGGAAGGTTAAAAGAAGGAAGGCATCATCATATGTGATCAAGTAACAATACTCATGAAATGCCCTTAAATAATGTTGAGGATCCTCTTTACCCTAAAATTTAGAGAATTTTAAGAGCTCCCATTGAGGAGGATAATCATGAATTGGGATAGATGGGTTGATAGGTTCATTATAGATTTGGTCTTAGGATAAAAGGTTATAGGACCCAGAGATAGATGACTCAAGTCAGGTCATATTATCTACGAGCATCCTTATCAAGTTAGATTGGGGTTGGGTAGTTTCATAATTTAGTGGTAGGTTTTTTTGAGGTTGAGTTATAGTTATGAATTTGTATGTGACAAGAGGTATAGAGGTAGACACATATTGGTATGCAGTGGTCTGAGGTTGGAATAGTGTCTTGGAAATACTAATAGGTATTAAGGGTTGATTGGAAGGTAAAATGTATCCCTATGGGTTGGGAATATATTTATAAGGTGTTGTAAGGGCTTGTAGGGGAACTAATAGCGATTGGTTTAGGGGTACATTTGGGTTGGTTGATGGGGGTATGGTTGGGTTGGTAATGCTAAAGTGTTTGTAGGTTGTTGATGGGTAGTCACCCTCATGCTAATGGGAGGGAGTGATTTTGGTATGGATAGCACTAAGATCTAAAAGGGGGTTAAGGTTGGTATATTGGTTAAGTTATAGGGAATGGTAGACATGTGTGGAGGACACTACACTAATAGAAGGGGCAAGAGGTAAATTTGAGCCAACATTAGAGGTATCAGTTAGAGTAATAGGTATCTAGGTGGTAGTAATAGATAAAATAATGGTAGAAGAATCTTGGCTACCAGAAGGTTGGGATGATGTAACACCAACCATGAGGTGGTGTGGCATACCATAGGGTGGATCTATAAGAGGAACTAAAGCCATCAAATTATGGTAGGATAAGGTATTAAGATAGTGTTGTAAAGCAATTAGATTGTTATCTAGAAAGGTAACAAAATCTAGATCACCTTCAAGAATTATGGGAGGCACTGCAGGTGGGGGAGAATGGTGTGGTCAAGCATGGGGTGATTTGTCAACATCCAAGGTGTAATAAATGGATGAGGATGAAGAGGAAGATGGTGGTTGGTTGTTTTAATTTTTCACTTATTTTTTGGTTAATAACATATGAGAAATTAGAAATGGCTAATGAACCTCTCACCTCAAACAATGAGAAAACAAAGGAAAACTTAAATCAAGCAAAGCACACACTAAAAGTGCAATTAATCCTAGGATTCATTTTAAATCACTTTTGGATTATGCCTTAAAGAGTGTGAAAGGGTAAATTATCTTGTAATTTAGGTACTAGAAAATCCATCTAAGGATGGTTTTAGGCTAATTTTTGGTGCTCAAATAATCTGCACTAGATCAAGTACATGGCTTAGTAATAAGGGATTGCTCTTTGCACTTTAAAAACCCAAAGTTAAATTGAGCCATATAGCCAATAGATACCATTTATCTAGATTTTATACTCCACTAGAGAATAGAGTGGGTCCTCCAATTGGTGATGAAATCTAATTGGGATCACCAGGTAGGGTAAGGTGTTTTAAAGGGTGATGATATCCCAATGGGCCTTGTCTCAAGTAAGTTTTATTGTTTATTTTGTGTGTGTGGTTTGGTAGTGTACCATATGTGTGTTATAATTAATTCATGATGTATTTAGTTAATCTATGTGAGATAATCATTAAGCAAGCAATATAATGAATGCACTCAATTTTAACCCAAAAGAAATTCTTTGATGCCCTTGCATGCAAATAAAGAACAACTAAAAATGTACTTAATGTAGGATAAAAATGCAACCTATCTCTAAGATGAAAATTTTTCTTCCATTTCTTTTTTATTTTTAAGAAGTAAAAGAGATAAAACTTCTATCTTTTGAAATTTATAAATAACAAAAATGCAAGAGGATACATTTTTACTAATGCAACTATATGCCTAAAGAGAACTATGAACCCAAAAAGGGTCCCATTGGGCATGCCAAAAATTTTCCAACGATTTCTATTCTTAACTTTTTTGTTTTAAAAGGAATAAAAAAATGATGAGGAGTGTTTACCTAGTTAAATTTTATGCTCATTTATGACTAGATGAAGTGAGAGCTCCTTTTTGGTGAGGAATGACCACTTATAATAAGACCACACTAAACCAACTTATTTGTTAAATGAGTATGAAGGGTGGACTACTTAACAATGTGTTAGATCCAACAAGTAAAAGCTCCCTTGGATGGATATAAATCCACTCCCCTAATGATAAAAATGTTCTAATAATAGAAATAAAAGGTGATAAATTGGTAATAACATAAATTCTTATGCAAGAAACTAACTAGAATACCTATTAAATAAAAATGTAGCACAATAGGTCAATACCATGTGCAAGTGTATCAAGGTTAGGTTCAGAGGGTCAGGTAGGGTTTGTAGATAGGCTAAAAATAGAGATAGGGTCTGATTTGGTGTGAAAAGGGAGGAAATAACAATTTGTTACTTTCCTTGATAATGAACATCAGTGCTCAAGCTGACTGATGATGGTTGTCCTAACTAGTGGTGGTTAGATAACCAATGATGGTTGATGTAACCAATAATAGTTATAACAACTAGTGATAGTTGTCTATAGAAGGCCTATGGATAATGAAATGGAGTTAGGAGTGGAATGATAAGAGGGAGGAAGGCTAAATATGGGTTTTAAAGGTGAGGGGTGAAGTGAGAGTGGATTGAACAAGATATAAAAGTCAATGAAGAAGGGAAACTAATAAAAACAAACAAGAAATACTTGTAAAATGTCAAATAGATGAGTATATCAATCTAAAGGAAATTGGGTAGCGTAATAGTATCTGTAGATTTTAATAGTCACATGAATAGATTTTTGGGGTCTTGGATACCTACACAAATAAAAAAGAGAGCTTAGATGAAAATTTGTGGATCCACAACTCTTTCAAGAGCCTTGTATTTATAGCGGAAAATTGCTAAGGAGAGAGGAAGTTGCTAAGTTGGTCTAGGATAAAGATGCCAATTCATAAAGAAGGAAAGCTATAAGGTGTGCATGGGAAAGTTTCCATTTTTCCCATGATTATCTTGCTTAAAACTAGATATTTTTTTATTACATATTTGTAGACCTAATCATCAATGGTTAAGCTAATCATCAATGGTTATGCTGACCATCGATGGTCATACTCCTAAGTTAAAAAGGGTTAAAATGAGTCCAAAGTTAATATATTTATAATGTTTAAAAAAATTTCCTAGGTATGTTAATGAATGCCAACATATGAAAAGGTGTTTCTAAGCGTGAGTTAACTAGGCGAATATCTAACTAAGGTCAAATATAGGTCTGAGGTGATGTGACATCAAAAATTGGTGAGGGGATGTTTTTGAGTGTCTACAAGCTCTATCTTTGAATTGATGTCTTCAAAATTTGATGATGGAAATATAAATATCACTCTTCACCTACACTCAACACTCCTTATTTTCCAAATCACATTACATACTTAAACCAACAAACCAAGATCAATTAGGACACATTACATATCCTAACTAACCCCACTTCTTCAAATCAACACATTCAATATATCCAAAGCCACCTTTTGGATCACTCTTCACTCCTTAGTAATAAATCTATCACTATATAAAAAACATGACCAAATGATCATACACACAGTCCACACTCTGAATTATCTCTTAGATCAGCCACCAAGATCACAAAGACACAATTTGTCTTTCATTCATCATCAACCTATCGAAGCACTATTTTAACATCATAAATATGACGTACATATCATGCACACAATCTTTCATATTCTCTACTCATCAACCCAACCATTAGGAACACTCGGCCTCTTCTCTTCTTTTCTTCAATGCACACACCACTCCCACAATCCTCTCAAAAATATAGAAACCATCTCTTGTGGTTTCACTATATATACATAAAACATGATAAACAAATTATTGGTCAGCCATTATACTTTATTTAACCCTAAATTATTCTCTTACATTAGGATATAACTCAAAAAAATATTCATTGGTTTTCCATAGCATCTATGGCTCACCCTTAAGTGGCTATACATTTTAACTTACTTATCACTTCAACAAGCAAAATAGAAACTCAGGACCACTTATAAAAGAATAGTTCCACTCCAAATTACCTTTTAGTCCAACCCACATGGGTCCATTCCATCAATAACACCAACTCCACACTTGAGCCTACCAAGTAGGTCACCTCGCTCTTCAAGTCTTCATACATAGAAAACAAAGTCACAAACTTCCAAATCAAACACACAAATATCTCACATAACCACATGAACATGTCATATGCATATAACCTCCAAGATCTTTACAACATCTCCATATTCCTTAGACACTCCAACACATGCCAAAACACCTCAAACTATCTCACTCAAGATGACCACTCAAACTAGTCATACAAAGTCAAAATATAGTCACTTTAATATAATTCTACATATCTGATCAAGAGCTTTCTATGAAAAAAATCCCTTATCATAAGTATTTGAGACTTATAAAACATTTCCATACTCATTTTATTCTTCAACTTATCTTATAACACCTTTAACTTGCCTCTGTAAGATGGTCACTCAATTTACCAGTAACCTTCAAGAACATAGTTAACTTCTTAAGTAATGTGCATACTCAAGATCGATTGGTCAAACCTCAAAATACCAAAAATAACATCATAATGGAGTATAAAACACTCCAAAATATCTAAGTCATCAAGATATATTTAAATAATATCAAAAAAAATTCAAACAATCTTCTCGGGTCACTAACAGTCCTTTCATGAATACATAGTCAACTTAGAACCTTAATATCTTTGACTATACACACTTTCAAATATTCGAATTAGATGAGCGATGGAGTAACATTCATATTTTATTTTAAATCATGAGAAAATTCATCTTGGATCAAATATTATGGCCTAAAAAATAGACAATAGTATTTCCTTCATAAATTCAAATATTCAAATGCAAACGATCATAGTTAAACTTTGAACACTATGCTCACATCTTATGTCCTCTTAGATTTAGATTAATTAGGTGCCATTTATCTTATATAAAATTTAACACATATTCCACAAAATCCAAACATTAAACATCTAATATTTGACCTCATCTCATTCAATCTATGAACTTTGAATTAATGCACTCTATCAATCTTGATGGATCAGTCAGGTCTTTAACTAGCAATTCTCAACATTTGATTGATTTGTACGAACACCCACTCTCTATTGGATCCTTATCCTTTAACTTTTCCAAATAATTAAATAATGTGTACTTATTTACATTTCACTTATTCCTTTCATCTTAGATAAAATTTACTCTGTCAATCTTGTTCGAACTTTAACTTGTGTAGAAATGACTATGGGAACCTTGCTTAATTGCCTAAGTAGCCATTTTTGAAACTTAATAAATTCTTATGTGCTTATAAAAATGATCTAAAATTTGGACCATATGATATCCTCACATAGTAGAATCTAACCATATGACAAATGACTCCTATAACACTCACATGTGTGAGATATAATGTCTTTTCAAAATATTATCACAGAGCTAACTATGCCAAAACCTACTTGGGAGGCCAAATTTGAACAAGCATACATTTTGATGTGCTTCATTACATGTTCTAAATTTTAGGAAAAATTAACTAGGATCAAAACTAAATAAACCCATATGATTAGTTTCTATTGACACCTTCACATGTGTAAGATATAATACCATTAAAATGCTCACTTGGCTCTTCTTGCCATATTGTAAAATTGGCTAGCTATGGGAAAACACTATCAAAATGCCTAGGAGCCCAACTTTGCTCATCCATATTTTTTGTTTCACTACATTGCATGACTTTAAATTTGGCACATAATAACTAAGAACAAAAATAAACAAAACCATATGATCATTTTGTCCTGAAACTTTTATGCATGTGAATGTTGACCTCATCAACATGCTTACTCAACTCTTTCTGGCCATATACAAATTTGGCTATGTGAAAATAGTGAGTTTTATCTTATAAGATAAATTTTCACCCTCATATCCTTGGTTTCACTTCAATGCATGACTTGAGATTTAGTGCATAGAAACTAGGGACTAATGTAATCATAACCATATTAACAACTCCCCTAGACTCATCCATATTTAGCAATGGTGATGTCATTAAACTACTTACTCAAATTTTTTTGCCACTGAACCCAAAGTGTCTAGATGAAATAAAGAACTACTAGATGAGATTCACTCACTTTTATACTCATTTTGAGTACTATTGACACCCATAGGGACTCTAAAACATGTCCATACCAACATTATCATCCATCAAATACCTCATTTAGGCAAATACTAAAGAACCATGAAATAACACTGAGGCTCATTGAATCACACTTTATCATTGTTATTCTATCACACATGACACCTCATCAACATCCTTTCTCACCTTGGATACATCATTGAATAACATCCAATAATCCCCCCTTTTATCATTGATTTCAAACACTAATACAAAGCTTATGCTTAGACTATGTCTCTCTCTTCAAGTTCTTTCTCCCCTCTGGACATAATAAAAAAGTGGGCTAAAATTATGACACTACTAACCTAAAAAGGCATCAAGTACCAATAATAATAATATACCATCTCTAAGATATGATATAGATTCCCCTTAACATTGAGAAAACCTCTTCTCACCTTGATATTCTTAAAGATGCTCCATAACTACACTCGTCTAATCATACATAGCTTCTATGAAGACAAAACATCCATGAATAACAAAAACTACATGAACTTACCTTGAAAACATTTAAGAGGGACTCCCTCTAAGGCACTTGAGCTTAATAACCTTTTTGTTTGAATATATTCATACCATTTCAATATTTGTCTCTCTTAGATTCAACTACATAGCCTTCTGATCCTAGGAGCTGACCAATAACAAACCTCCCCCTCTCATCATGCATAGATCCTTAAGCCATTCAAACTAATTGAGTTAGATCCCCCTAAATCCATGACATACTTAAATTTTCATCTATAAAAATTAGAGACCTTCTTCATGATATCAAATATATGACAACACATTCTCCTAATCCTCCATATCAACCTCGTTTTATAGTCTTTTAACATTTGATCAATCAATTTGAGAAATAAAAATTAACAAGTTCTTACCTTTAGAACCAAGAACCTAAAAACATATCTTGAGATCATTTGAACAAGACCAACATACCTTTATATACAATAGAATATCTTGACACATCATCATTCTTGATTCAGCACCTATAAAACTTCCATTCCCTGTTTGTAGACCTTGCACACATAGTTAAGTCCCAACTAGTATCCACCATGCTTCCTTGATCTATAAAGTGTCTCCATAAAGCTTAGAGAGAGATATCACTCTTGACATAAAAGTCCCAAAAATATAGAGACTATCTTTCTATGACTTGTAGTCCTACTTGACTTTGAAATGATGCTTCACTTCAATCTTTTCTTCAGATTTGTTAGCAAAAGTAAATAACATAAACTCTTGTCTTTCCTTCATATCTACATGGAAAACAAACCATATTTGGTCTTAGTTTTATCTCTCCTAATAGGCTTAGGTTTCCATACCCAAGTGTAACCTCTTCCTTACATACTAAGAGCTCCATACACCTTATTTTGATTTAGGAACTCATTCAACATGTTCTTGCAATTCCTAGAAATGTGACCAACTCGATGACATCCGAAATAAACAAGATCATTCATACCTTTTTCTTGATGATGATTGTGATCTTCCTTTTCTATTTGAACAGAGGACAAATCCTCTTAGCATTCTAGTATCTTCTTCATATCTAATTCCTTATTTATAGTAGTAGGTAGTCCACCTTTATCAAGATTGTCCTTCATAATCTTTGGTCTCAACACCATTGAGTGACCTTTAGGAGTAGAATGCTTCTTCAAACTATTGTTATATAATATAGAAATATGTCCTATTTTTTTTCAATTGTAGCAAACAATATCATTCAACATACCTCTTGACTAATCTAAGTTAAGTATTTTCCAAGACCAATTACTCCTTCTTCCAAAGCACCATGTGAGCTCATTCTTAGATCTCATATTTATATAATCTCTTTCCCTGTGACCATTTTGATAGCAAAAATGACAATGATCATAAATAAAACTCACATACTTTATTTCATTGGACTATCTAACTGGTCTTCTTTCATTTCTCTTAACCTAATCTAATTTATTTTGATCTTATTCAATCTTGCTTACCTTCACAACAAATTTCTCATGCTCATCCTTTAATGAATCTAACTTGGTTTCTAATTGAATGCACTCATCTTCTTTAGATCTTATACTTGAAATTTCAGCCATAAATTAACCTTTGATAATTTGGATAGTATTTTTATCACTCTTAGCTTCTTTAGCGATGTCATTTTTTATTTTATATTCTTGATCTAATAGACTTCCCTCAAGAGAACTGACTTGTGCTACAAAACCTTTCATCATATACCTCATCTTGTGATACCTCCATATTATCTTAGCTCCTATATCCACTTCATCTTCCTCATTGTCATAGAACACTTATTCATCACCACTATCATTGGAAACTTATTCATTATTCATGATGTCCTTTTATTTTGAACTAAAACATGTCTTGGCATCTACTAGATAAACCTTGAGATCATTGATAACATTCTCATCCTTTTTAACATATTTCTTCAAAGTACATATCTTCTCTTCAAGAGCCTTTATCATAGCCTTCCACTATTGATTCTCTTTTTTTATCTATTTATCCATACTTCTACATCTTTCAATGTCCTTAAATCTATTAAGCTTCCTCCAAAGGACCCCCTTTGATACCAATTATTAGAGGTATAATCACGGAGAGGGGTGGGGGTGAATCAGTATGCCTAGATAATCCAACTTGAATTTCAATCCTTTATTACTCTTAATTAATTACCAAAAGCATTTATGAAGCATACATATTATTTACAGAAATGAATAAGATAGACAATGCAATATTAATCACATAATGTAATACATATGTGGAAAACCCCCTTGGGGAATAAAACCCACTATCAAGCCTACAAACACTTGGACTACTTGTCCTATAAGGTATTAAAAATTAGAAACTAATCATGTCCTCTTGAAAAATATTTATCTAATTACTTTTATCATCAAACGAACCATTTGGAATACTTATCCTCTTCTCTTATTCACTTCAACACATATAACACTACCATGAGCCTCTCAAAAATCTAGAAACCGTCTCTTTTAGTTTCACTATAGATAGAGAAAACATGAAAAAAAAATTATTTGTTGGCTATTAGACTTTCCTTAACCCTTAAGGATTATATTAAATTAATACATGGCTTAAAAAAATCTTCATCAGTTGGCCATAGCATCTATGGGTCACCCTTAAGTAGTTACACCTTTTAATAAGGCCCATGTAGCTCTTATAGGTCTCATGAAAACCTATTCACCCATTTAGCACTTAAATGAGAAAAATAGAAACTTAGGACCACTTCCAAAAGCATAGTTACACTCCAAATTACCCCTTAGTTATACCCACATGGGTCCATCCTACCTGTAACACCAACTCCACACTTGAACCTACCAATTAGGTCACCTCGCTCTTCAGGTCTTCATCTATAAAAATACAATCACAAACCTATGAATCAAACACATAAATATATCACATAACCACATGAACAAGTCATATGAATAGAACCTCCAAGATATATACAATATATCCATGTGACTTAGACACTCCAACATAGGCCAAAACACCTCAAACTATCTCACTCAAAATGACCACTCAAACTAATCATACACAGTCAAAATATAGCTAGTCCAATATGATTCTTCGTATCTGATTAGAAGCATAATATGATAACCAATTTTTTTTAATAATTATTTGAGAAATATAAAACATCTTAATACTCATTTTCTTATTCAAATCATCTCAAAACATCTTCAACTTACCTCTACAAGATGGTCACTCAATCTACCAGTAACCTTCAAGAATATGGTCAACTTCTTAAGTAATGTTTATACTCAATATCAATTGGTCAAACCTCAAAATACCACATATAAAATCATAATGGAGTATAAAACACTCCCAAATGGATAATTCAACAATTTATATAGAAAAAATATCAAAACAAGCTCAAATAATCTTCTCAAGTCACTAACACTCTATGCATGAACACATAGTCAACTTGAAACCTTAATATCTATGATTGTACACACTTCCAAGTATTTAAATTAGGTTCATTATATGAGCCATGGATTAATATTCATATTTTATTTTTACATCATGAGAAAATTTATCCTAGATCAAAATTTATGGCCTAAAAACTAGACATTGGTCTTTCCTTCGTAAATTCAAATATTCAAATGCAAATAGTCACAGAACACTATGCTCGCATCTCATGTCTACTCATATTTAGATAAATTATGCACCATTGATCTTGTCTAAACATTACTTCATATTCCACCATATCCAAACATTAAAAATCTTATATTTTACCTCATCTCATGCAATTTACAAACTTTGAATCAACACACTCCCTCGATCTCTATGGATCAGGTAGGTCTTTAACTAGTAATTCTCACCATTCGATCAATTCGTATGAACACCCACTCACCATTGTATCCTTATCATTTACCTTTACATAATAATTAAATAAAATTCACTTATTTCCATTTCAATACTTCCTATCATCTTATATAAAATGTGCTATGTTGATCTTACTCAAATTTGAACTTGTGTAGAAATGACCAAGTTTGGGAACCTTGCTTATCTACATGAGTAGCCATTTTTAAACCTTAATAACTTATTATATGCTTAGACATATGATATATAATTTGGACCATATGATCTCCTCACATAGGATAATCTAACCATGTTATAATAAAATCCTATAACACTTATGTATGTAAGATATAATGCCATTAAAATGCCTTCTTAAGAAGCCAACTTTGAACAAGCATGTCTTTTGAAGAACTTCATTGCATGATCTGAATTTTATCACAAATAAACTAGGATTAAAATTGATAAAAACCATATGATTATTTTCTCTTAAAACCTTAACATGTTTAATATATAACACCATCAAAATTCTCACTCAGCTCTTCTTTCCATCTTGTAAAATTGGCAAAGTATAGGAAAACACTATCAAAATACTTGGAAGCCCAACTTTGATCATGCATATTTTTTGTTGTGCTACATTGCATGACATAAAGTTTGGCACATAAGAAATAGGAAAAAAATTAAACAAACCCATATGATCATTTTATCTTGGAACCTCTATACATGTAAATTTTGACCTCATCAACATGCTTACTCGACTCTTTTGGCCATATGTAAATTTGGCTATGGGAAAACTATGAATTTTATTTTAGAAACCAACTTTGTACCCTCATATCTTTGATTGTGTATCTATGCATGAATTGATATTTAACATAGATCAAATAGGGACTAATGTGATCATAACCATATGACTAACTCCCCTAAACTCATCCACACATGATAATGGTGATGTCACCAAACTGCCTACTCAAATTTTCTACCACTAGACCTAAAGTGTCTAAAAGAAGCAAAGAAATAATAGATGAGATATAATCATTTTCATACTCATTATAAGCACTCTTGAAACCCCATAGGGAATCTAAAACATGTCCATACCAATAATATCATCCATCAAATGCCTCATTCAAGCAAATACTAAAGAACCATGCAAGAACACTGAGGCTCATTGAAGCACAGTTTGTGATTTTCATTCTAGCACATGTGACACCTCATCAACATCCTTGGTCACCTTGGAGAAATCATTGACAAACCTCTAACATAATCCTCTTGTTTACCTTCATTTTTTCCTTCAATCCTCTTCTTATTTTTGAGGTATAACTCTTCCACCATGTTTTTCATCTCCAAAAAATCCTCATGGAAGGCCATTTATGATTCTAGTTATTCCCTATGAGATTTCATGGCTTGTTTTGCACATTCTACACCAATTTTTGGGTTATACTCTTTAAGTGATCCTTCACCACATTTTGACTTAAACGTAGTTAACATGCGAAATAAAAACTTTTAAATTCAAAAAGCATATTATAACATCCCTGATAAACTTATTTTAATACCAAACTTGAATTGAAATGGGTATTTATACAAACTTAATCAGTTTCTCCAATTTTGGATACTTAAAAAAAATTCTCAATTTTTCCATAAAATTGGCTTAAATAGTTAAAATTATATTCAAACCTGATAAAAATACAACAAATAACTGAATAAAAATAGAGATATGTAAATCAAGATTGATAATAGAGTTCACCTAAGGAATAGAGTTCACCTAAGGGCTACGTCCTCATGTCCATAAAATCTCTCAAACCAATTTATAAAATGATGCAATATCACTTCACATATAATATTTACATCAAAATAATAATCTTCAATCTATAATAATTCTTTGCCTCTGCCTCTAGGAAATTATTAATTCAAGTCTTCTACCTTTTGTGATCTTTTTCCCATATCAAAATCCACTAATTTTATTGTGTTCTCCTTTACAAAGGACTAAAATATTACAATTCAAATACAATATCATTATTTTTATAGTGTTTCAAAGCATGTGGTGTAATGGATAAAGCCTCATCCCTATTGTCAAAGACAAGGGATTTGAATCCCCATGAAATGCCTTATTTTTATCTTATGAATCCCAAATTTTAAAAGGATAAGTATAAGAATTTGTATTTTATCTACCAATAATTGGCATAGCCCAATGGTTTATACTCAGAAATAGGCATGGGAGGTGAGGGGGTTAAATTCCCACTCCCATGATAACCTTTTGAATTCCATTTTTTACATTTCTTGGCTATTTTATCCCACATTTCTTAGGATTGATGATGAACATCAATTTACATACCATGTTAATTGCCTTATGAATTGGTTAAGAGACCATGTGATGCTTTAGACTTATTATTCGAAGGTCTCGGGAACTTGGTATGCCATTTTTTAAGGCTAACATATTGACTTGGTTAAATCTACCAAGGTTTTGGGTGTTTGACTTGTAAACATGATCAATTTAATCCCACATCGATTGTGGAGGAATAGTCAATTATTTTTATATGAAAATATGCTTTAATTGTAATGTGAATATAGGTGTTAGGGCCCCCCTCCTTACAAAAAGAGGACTCCATCAACTAAAGGGCCGCTAGCTGGAAAATAGCATGGGTCCCACAATAGTAGGTATATTTCCAAATATCAAAGACCAAAACCAAACCCATTTGAATTTTATCTTTGCCATGTGTCATGCCATGAGAAGTCTACTTAGCAAGTTTTTATTGGTCTATTTATCAAATTCATACATGTCTAGTCAATCTATTGACTCGTCACTACGTGTAGACTATATTTTTTACATGTTTTTCTTTAACTTCAATAGGCCATAGATTTTTCATATGTTGTTGAAATGACTATGTTCAAATTATGTTGTAATTATCTCAATTAGCTCTTTGATGTGAGGATAGTTGCAACAGAATTTGGGAGCATATGATCATATTAGTTATGGGGATTCTCTTAGATCAATTATATGCTTAGATTAGATGATTATTATATTCATTACAATTTCAATGACATGTCTATGTATGTTTTTTTTTTATATGTTATGCATTGCATATGCTCATTTGTGCTTTGTATGATTGAAATTACTTGTATTATTTTCTTTCATTTAGTTTCTTTGGCTATCTAGGCCAAGGAATTTATTGTGTCTATTATGGTTCAGGTGATAGGGAAGGATAATGAGGTAACTTGGACTATGTTGGGCATGATTCATCATTGGTAAAGTGGTGTCATGTGTACTTTACCCTTCCATGATTCAAACCATTCTTTATCATATGTGAACCTAGTTAGAAGTTGTGGGGTTCCTTAACCTTCCTAGCACTATCTAACCCCATGGATGCTATTCATACCCATTTTTATAAATATTATGAATATCTTTTACTTTTTATTCCATTCATAAAGTGTAATTTTAAGTGACATAAGTTTCCCCATTGACCCAAAACTCGGATGGACACTTTAAAATAACATTGCAAGTGGACGTTGAGAGTTTTAGAAGTGATTAGACGTGAATTTAAGGCACCTATTAACTATATGATGGATTGAGACCTTTTTTGGAATGTACATGAATCCAAAAGACCATCCCATGTGTCATTTATGGCATGGGATAGTTGGATCATTAATTATGGATGGACTTACTTACTTGCCCACATGGGTTTGTAAGTTAAGTTATTACTAGGGGAGACTTATTAACCTTCAGAAAAAAAATGGGAAGGGATACATGTGACCTTCTAATTGGCCTTTAGAAGAGACTAATTATCTTGTTTAATTAAGGGAATCCTTCCTTAAGGGAACCATTTTTCATCCATTTTAAAAATTGGAAGTTGGAGAGTGTTGTCACATTGAAATGCACCCTATCAAGTCCTAAGACTTATTTCAACTAATTAGGTTGTGGGTGACCTATGATAGGAGTGAATATATATATACACACACACACACACACACACACACACACACACACACACACACACACACACACACACACACACACACACACACACATATACACACACACACACATATATATATATATATCTGTATATATATATATATATATATATATATATATATATCTGTATATATATATATATATATATATATATATATATATATATATATACATATTATAGGCTTTATTAGTGTAGGTTTTAGGACTACAAAATGATCCTAAATGAGGTGCATAATGGCTTGAGAAGGAGTTGAATATATATATATATATATATATATATATATATATATATATATATATATATATATATAACTCCTTCTCAAACCATTATGTAACTAATTTAGGATCATTTTGTAGTCCTAAAACCTACACTAATAAATTAGGCGCATTATGGTTTGAGAAGGAGTTGAATAGATATATATATATATATATATATATATATATATATATATATACATATATATATATATATATACATATATATATATATATATATATATATATTCAACTCCTTCTCAAACCATTATGTACCTAATTTAGGATCATTTTGTAGTCCTAAAACCTACACTAATAAATTAGGTGCATTATGGTTTGAGAAGGAGTTGAATATATATATATATATATATATTCAACTCCTTCTCAAACCATAATGCACCTGATTTAGGATCAGTTTGTAGTCCTAAAACCTACACTAATAAATCATATATAAACTACACTAAGACTCTTATTCACAAAGAGAGAGAGAGAGAGAGAGAGAGAGAGTGAGGTGATGGACCAAGTTTTAGTATCTCTTCTACCTTCTTATAATAACACAATAAGATTGATAAATGTTGAATTGCGCTCTAAACAATATACATTGTCAGGAACCTAGAACAATAAACATGCTTGATACCACTTGTCAGGATCTTGCTCCACCAATAGAGCACATATGATTACTTCTTGTATTAGCAACTAAACATGGAATTTAACCAGAATCAATAAGTAAATAGAAATATGAAACAACACAGGACTATGAGAGACAATACACAATTGTATTAATAATCACTTAGAAGAATATACAATAAAGAAGATGCCACTTCTTCCACCTCAAAGGCTTGCCACACCTCAAGACCTTCTTCCCTCTCTCTCTCGGTCCCAACAATCAACTCCAACACAGAATTGACGTTCACCTCTCTAACCAGTCAATAACACGCTACCAGTACACCAAGCACACAACCATACTCCAAGTAGATCTCCTGCTCTCTGCTGCTACCTACAAATCACTAGACCTTACTCACCATTGTAGATCTCCAAAAGAAGCCATGCTAATCTACTGACTAAGATCATACAAATATGAAAGATCCCTTCTGATTCTCCAAACCAGCACCCACTCTTGGTACTATGGCACTAGGATAAACACACCATTACTCACCTCACACACAAAAGGAGCTTATAATATTTCTCTCTTACTCTCTAGCTACAAGTTTATAATACATCCCATGAGTCCATATATAGATCTCATGCTTACAATAATTAGACTATCTTAATTATAATAATTAGATGCGCAACTCAAGACTATGACTAGCCTTTGACATGCAAACTAACAGTCCAAAAATAGACTCTCTAGAATCGACATGCAAATTGCATGTTCATGTACAGGCTATCGACATCAGCTCCTCCATGACCGATGTCGGCCTACTAGTAACCGACATTGGTTGGTTCTTCATTGCTATCTGATCGATGTCGACTGATTAGACTGATGTCAGTTGCCCTACAACTAATTCTAAAACCTCTGTAAGCTCTGTGACTTCTCCTATATACATCTTGGTGAAGCTTTTAGCTCCACAACCTAACAATCTCCCACTTGGAGATAAACAGCTGCACTTATACCTGTACCTGTACACTATCTAAATTACTCCTTGGCTTGTATCCCTCTTCAAGATCAATCCTGAAGACTAACCACCACATATCCTATGATGCTACACCTATCATCCAAGTAGCCTGCCATATCTGAACCTACATATCCATGTAGTGAAGACCTCGACCCTGCATAACAAGAATCCCTGCTGCTAATCCCTCTCAGATACCTGAGAATCCACTAAACTGCCCTCCATTACTCTTTCCCTGAATTGGCTCCATACTTTCTGACAACTCCCACTGCTTGGGAAAACTTAGGTCTACACTAGACCTCATGTGATTTTGAACCCTGTTCTAAGCTAAGCTTGAACTGTCCAGCCCTTGGTGTGCTTTCTGATTCTGCATCCTACATCATGAACCCTGCCAACACCATCTTCACATCAGCTCCCACTGGAGATAAAATCTTCATGTCTCTTATGCCAAAGAATTTTGTTGCTCCAAATTCTTCCTGACATACCTCTGAACTAACCTTACCCTTAGCTCAGCAAATCCCTGTATCTCTAAACCTATAACTAGTATACCATTCACATATAGTAACTGGATAATGTCATGACTCATCATCCACCTGGTAAGACAAAACCACAATAGTTACACTGACATTGACTGAAGCCATGCTTAGTCATCCACTTGTCAAACTTGTACCACTATCCTACAGCTTCCTCAAGACCATATACCTTGGCCTTCCGTCTCACGTATCCATCCACTCTCTTCTTTAACTTGGGAATCTATCCCTCATCCAGTGCTTTCTTCTAGCTGACAACTCTACCAATAAAAACTTGTTTGGTTCTTCTCCAAGGACTCACTCCTCATCCATGCCAAGCTCCCACTATTTTTGGATTCTACCTGCATTGCTTCTTCACGTCTTCATGGTTCTTGACCATCAATAAGCAATATAAAGAAGGTGAACAATTAATATGAGGTTCACTTACCCTTTCAGTCCTCAATATGAGCATTTGAGACTTGTTGATAGCTTGTTGTCTACCCAATATCTGTTCTAGTGACCGATCTCGGCCATCTCCCAGTCTATAACCAACTGATGTCAGTTCCCTACACTGACCCTAATTGTCGACATCATTTCCCTGGCTGACACCGATGTCCCTCCTATTGACATCAGTTCCTTCATGACCGACATCGATCTTCCTTCTGCCAGCATCAGTTACTGTCTGATTGATGCCGGTACCTGTGTTCACCTGTGAGTGATAACTTTTTACCCGTGAGCTCTCCATGGATCAAAACCATGTTCAAATCAACACAGCCCTACTTAGAATAATTTAGTCCACTCCATTGATCTCTATCCATCATCTCCTCCATGAACACCAAGGCTTTCCAGTTCTTTAGCTTGTCAAAAACATCTGTCTTCCGCTTAAGAACATGCATTCCCCTCCTACATATGTGACCAAGCCTAAAAAGCCACATCTCTGTAACAAAAAGTGAATCAATAATATAAGTAGATAGATAAAGGATACCTACTTTCTTACCACCATCGAATTCAAGTATATCTACTGTGAGAGTTATAGTACATCTCCCATCACCCAAATTTCCTAAAAAAATTAGACTCATCTCCAAGACTGGTACCTACATGACTTCCTTCACCACCTGTGTGTTATTCGTCTACAATTTCAGCTTCACTTCCCCTTTGTCAATAATCTGACAAGGCTCTCCAACCCCTAAATAAATGTCTCCAAAGACATACCCATGAAAAGATGCTCTATTTCGAGCTGCATGGAAAGAGGCAAAAGAATCTGTAAACAAAGATTCTACTTTATCCAGAACGTCCTATGCAACAACCCCTACAACATCTACTTCTACACATTAATCTTCTACCGACCAACAATCTCCTTTTACCTGCTCTTTCTTTCCATCAATCAGACCATCCATGTTATTCAGTTTCTCCATTCGTAGCTTACTTTCTTCTACCATTGCTATACTCCCACTCAATTCAAAACCCCTAAGAGTGACCTGTAATCAAAAACACTACCGGATCTGAACCACCTATTAGTTAACCCAACTAAAAGCTTTGATACCAATTGATGGTATCAGCTCTTAAACCTACAACCAAGGCTCTGATACCATGTGTCAGGAACCTAGAACAATAAACATGCTCTGATACCACTTGTCAGGATCTTGCTCGACCAATAGAGCACATATGATTACTTCTTGTATTAGCAACTAAACACAAAATTTAACCAGAATCAATAAGTAACTAGAAATATGAAACAACACAAGAATATGAGAGATAATACACAATTGTATTAATAATCACTCTGAAGAATATACAATAAAGAAGATGCCACTTCTTCTTCCACCTCAAAGGCTCGCCACACCTCAAGACCTTCTTCCCTCTCTCTCTCGGTCCCAACAATCAACTCCAATACATAATTGATGTTCACCTCTCCAACTAGTCAGTAACACGCTGCTAGTACACCAAGCACACAACCGTACTCCGAGTAGATCTCCTACTCTCTACTGCTACCTACAAATCACTAGACCTTACTCACCATTGTAGATCTCTAAAAGAAGCCATGCTAATATGTTGACTAAGATCATACAAATACAAAGAACCCGATTCTCTAAACTAGCACCCACTCTTGGTATTGTGGCACTAGGAGGAACACACCATTACTCACCTCATACAGAGAAGGAGCTTATGATATTGCTCTCTTACTCTCTAGCTACAAGTTTACAATACAGCCCATGAGTCCATATGTATATCTCATGCTTACAATAATTAGACTATCTTAATTACAATAATTAGATGCACAACTCAAGACTATGACTAGCCTTTGACATGCAAACTAACAGTCCAAAAATAGACTCTCCGAAATTGACATGCAAACTACATGTTCACGTACAGGCTGCCGACATCGGCTCCTCCATGACTGATGTCGGCCAAGTGGTAACTGACACCGGTTGGTTCTTCACTACTATCTGACCGACGTTGGCTGATCAAACCAACGTCAGTTGCCCTGCAACTGATTCTACAACTCTCTGCAACCTCCGCAAGCTTCATGACTTCTCCTGTTTGCATCCTGGTGAAGCTTTTAGCTCCACAACCTAACATCCATTAGGCATCTCTTTCATAAGTATTTCATATTAATGTGGTGGCCTATGATATAACTAGATGGAATAGATAATAGGTAATACACAAAATATAATTAGTGATATTATACAACTCATCACTTGAATAACTAGTTGTCACACAACATCTGACCTATAAAAGACTTGCCTACTTGTACCAAGGTGAAGGGAAATGGACATACACAAGGGAGAACACTCTCAACCACAAGTTTAAATAAACAAAACATTGAAATCATAAAAAATATAATCTTAGAGATGGCAAAAACTAGTCTTTATTCAATTTAAAGGCTCAAAGCCAATATTACAAGTAACCATATAGGTAAAATTTTATTATACCCAATAGAGGGATTAAAAATTTGAGCATTTATAGCCATATTTATAAGAAATGAGAGTCGAGATGAGATAAAATCACTACCAAACTAAATAAATGCAATCATTGCATCATAACTCAACCTATTCAAGAGATTAAACAAGTCTAAATAGGATAATTCACCTCTCATAAATACACTAGTCCTTCCATCTTGATTATTTCTCATTGAAGATGGGTGTAGGAGTGGAGAGGAGACAATAATTGATGTGATTTTTTTCATTAGGAGTGCTTTTATATGATTAATATTCTCTTATAGTTTTGCACTTGAGAAAATCCTACACTAATTGCCTTAACTCGCTGCTCTCTCCACACATGCATGTCAAAGCCTCATACATGGTTGAATTTTATTATATACAAGGAGAAATGAAGTTGATCTAAAAATCAATCCTATATTAAATAATATAAATCACACTATCCCTTCTATTTGTTAGTACATTTAGAAAATCAAGGTTATGACCAATATGGATCTGCTAAACCTAGCTAAGGGGTTTCTTACCACATAATATCACTAAATAGGGTTCCAAATCCTCTAGTCAAGGAATACCACATAATAACCCTAGCTAGGTCCTATGTTTTCTTATCACAAGTAAATTACAAAGGTAAAATTTAACATAGTGCTCACCAAAGCATGTGGCACAAAATGGGGGTAATAACCATAAAATTAAACATGAAAAGTATAAATATAATTAAGTCAATATAGATATAACCCTAATTCATGGAGAGAGAAATACATTCAAAATCCATTACTTATGCCACTTATATATACTAAAATAGAGGAGTAAGAGTCAAAGATACTTACCTCGAAGATAAACCCATTGAGGCTCAATATCTCCTTTAACCAATGGTGTTTTGCAAGAGTTTTTTATGGTTTGTAAGGATCATTAAGATAAGCCATCTCTATGATATATGAATTATCCTAAGAATCCAAGACTTTTACACAAGATAAGATTTATCTCTCTAAGTGTAAATCATAAGCAATGACTCCTCAAGTATAATGGTGGAAGATCAGATTATAAATAAGCATAAATTAATTATTAACTCTATCTCTATTAATGAAGTGGAAAAAAAGATGTGTTTATATAGCCAGATCTAACCCAAAACCTTTCTAAATTTTTAGTCAATAGATTCAACCCAATTGATCTTATTATTTAATAAATAAATTAGTTAGGTCCCAAAATAGGTTAGTCAAGGTTTACCTAATCCCATAACATTATTATTTTTTAAGTAAGGATTGGTTAGGGCCACATTATATGGTAAATGTCAAAAAATGGTTTTAGATTAGGTAAGCATTGTTAAAGGTGGTGAATCACTTGGAGGAGTGTGTAAGGAAGGTGTAAAATCTTAGGCAAATGTATAAGAGAGGTTTGTGTTGGTTTTAAGTGGTGGTATAAGAGACAAAAATATTTCAAACCACCAATTATCTACCCACCCCTTTCCTCGATGCACCTTTTAAGGTGTGCACTTAGAGAGATTGAGACTTGATAGGTTCTTGTAGGAGAGAAAACATCATTAATTGATAAATTTCAAAAATATTATGTGTATACATATTCCCCACTCAAAGATCATCATGTGTCACATAGTTATAACATGGGATGTTGCTTTGAGAAAATAACATAGCGAGACACAATGTTGAGCTAAGTAAATTATAGTATTATAAAGCATAAAATAACTAAAAGTAAATAGATTAAAGAAAATAATTTAAATAAAATTAATGTATGCATACCTTGAATTACCTTTATTATTAAATGATTTTCTATTGTGTTTGTTGTTTTGATTGTGGAGGGCACATATATTGCTTTAGACAAACCCAAGGACACAAAACTAAAGAGAGAGAAAAGAGAGAGAGAGAGAGAGAGAGAGAGAGAGAGAGAGAGAGAGAGAGAGAGAGAGAGAGAGAGAGAGAGAGAGAGAGAGAGAGAGAGAGAGAGAGAGAGAATATTCAAAATCCAAGATAACTAAGATGTGTAGGCATGATGTACTTGGAAATTTAGTAAGCTAGGGTGATAAATTATAAGTTAATACTAAATTACCAAGACAAAAATTTTGAGTAAGTCAGGTAACCAAAATGCCAAGGCTACTAAATGACCTAAAAACTCAAGCAAGTATACCTTAAGTAATAAAGGTAACAAACCAAATCAAACTAAGGATATATGGAAATAAAAATATAAAATCACAATCCTTACTTAACCAAAGATGGGTAAGAAATGGTAAAACAACATTTATAAGTGAATAGTAATAATCCTTACTCAATCATCAATGTAAAAAGTACATGAAATGGAAAACAAACATTGGTGAGTGAGACATAACAATCCAAACCCACTCAACAATGGAAAAATTATTGAAGTATATAAATAGACATAGTTATCTATAAAAATAAAATGATAACAAAAAATTTTCAAATTAAACCAAGGAAATCTTATAAATGTAAAGCAATAGTGTAAGTAAAATAAACCATAGTCACTCAAGCATATGTTTTTATTCTAAAGATAGATAAAACCAAAACAAAGTAATGCTAGCATGTTTTAATATGTGAATAAGATGGAATATAGAAGTGGGAAAACATATTTGTAACTAAAATTTCCTATCAAGGGGATAATTAAATGGGTGGTAAGGGAAATGAAGGAAAAATCAAGGTAGAGAAACTCTTTATTGAAGTCAAGACACTAAAAATTAGGTTTGTCAAAAAAAGAGGACTTTCAACATTAAAGACTATAAGGAACTTATCTTAACCATGTAAATATTGGGTAATTAAATGAAGTATGAATATCATCCCATGAAAGCTATATGCATAAAAAATTAAAGTGGACCTACCTTCCCACAACATGTTACTCATTCCTTAAGACCCCTTATAGAGCCATCAATTTACTATGAAGATTAGGTATTTTTGTGAGAAAGTAGGTTGAACTATATATTTTTGAATTATCTTATCCTAATCTAATATCCTACCATACCATAGTGTATCTTGGCTCTATGATGAGTCTAACTATGAGTTTGATCTTTAATTAGAGATAGGATATGTGCTATGAATCATATATTTTGGTGTGATGTTGAATTTTAGATGCTTATATTATATTTTGATCATTGATTTTTGTTTTAAATGATTTGGATTTTAAATTTTCATGAATTTTTCTATTCCTCCTCCATATATATTCATACAACCAAATATAGGTGCTAAAAATTACTCTCATTTGAAAACTTGGGACTTGGTAGCTAAGAAAGATGACTTATATAGCATGGTGTCTAAGAGTCTTATTTACTCATTTGAAATAAAAGTGTCATATTTCCTTTGACCTTATTTTATCCAAAGTGGAATTAAATGAAGGGAAATCAAATTAAAATGAACATGAAACAATTTTAATGACTTCTAATCACAAAAAATGTGACAATGTGAAAATGGATATAGTTATAGTTAAGTATGATTCCTTATAATAATAATATAAGTGTAGATAAACACATTAACATAGTTTTTTTTTAATGTTTTATCTACAAAAGAAATACAAACTGAGGCTAAGAAAATGGAATCACAAAATTATAACCATTTCTAAACATTATAAAAAGAACACTCCATGGTAAATTTTAGTGGCCCATATAAAAATAAACTTGGGTTTTTTTGGAGAATTTATAAGTATGTGTTTCAAAATTATGGAAAATTTTAACAGATGATATTTAGGTGTGAAGGTGAATGTACATGTGAAATTTAACTTATTGTATAATGTATGCTGACATATGACTATATGAAAAAACTCATAAACTTATGGTATTATTATTTTTGGATGACAAGACTTTATTATTGAATGACAAGAATTCCATCACATGATAACCATAATATATAATGATAGGTATTTTGTCATTCAACAATTATTTTGTTTCTTGACATTATTGTTTTCACTTGATAGTATATTATCACTCAACAACATTATTATCGCTCGATAACATTTATATTAATAACATTTATGTCACTTGAATACATAGGTGTCACTTTATATCATATCTATTGCATGAAACCATAGCTATATTATGACGACTACATTTTTAAATGATAGTTTCACTACCAAATGACATATGTGTTATCTGATGGGTGACAATGTTATAGGTAAGTGACAACTATGATAGAGAGTGATAAAAACACCTCCAGATGGTAGTTATACTAATATGATTTGGAAATTTTATCATTAAATGATTATATATTATATACATTGGAGAATAATCTCATATATAATTTCAATGGAGATATTTATATGCATAAAATTTATTTTAAACAGTAGGTGAGCTGACATGCAAATCTAACTTACATGTAAATAATTTAGGAAAATACACATTAGTCACCACCTAATAAAATAGCCAAATGATAATTTATAAAACAAAAATATTCATGAAGTAACAAAGAATAGCCACTAAAATTTACCCTAGAACACTCGTTTTGGTAAAAAAAAATGAAATAGTATGTAGATTTTATAAGGAGAGCCTATTCCTATCCATAGTCTTACACTGCAACTCATAAAAGAGAAACCCAAGTAGGTAAAAAAGGTGAAAAATGGTGTTTATGAGGAGAGCCTAGTCCTATCCATGGTCTTACATTGTAACTCAAAAAATAAAAATCCAAGTGGGTAAAAAAGGGTATTTATGAGGAGAGTTTGGTCCTATCCTTAGTCTTACACTACAACTCATAAAATAAAATCCTAAATGGGTGTAAAATGCATTAGAAAATAACAAACTAGTAATTAAAATATAAAATTATGAAAATTTGATATATGAAATAAAAAGGTATTCGTGAGAAAAACTCAGCCATATCTATGGTATTACAATACAACTCATAAATTAAAGAAAGCAAAGGATGAAAGGAAAAACCTAAGTTTTATGGATAAGTTATATTGAATGAAATAAAGTGAAAAAAAAAATAAACATGAGATAAATATAACAAGCAAAATCTATACTAACATCTATATCAAATATGAGCATATGAAATACAATCATGTGTCTCAGAAAGTTTCTTTAAGTTGAATTTATTTGTTATTATGTAATGTAGAATAAGAGTGGGCATCATAAGAATCCCCTATTGGTAATTTTATAGAGGTATGGGCATCTTAATATGCCCCAAATTATTAAGTTATAGGTGGATGGGCATCACAAGATGCTCCAACATGTGATAGGGAATGAGGTGAAGTGTAGCTATTATAAATAGGTAAATGTGTTGTTACGTTAAAATTTGTTAAATTAGATGCTCCCTTTTCAGTTTGGGGAGGATTATAATAATAAATTTTATGATATAATGAGTAAAAAGGTTATTTATTATTTTTTTGATGTTATTCAAATTGAGTCATAAGAAAGTCTTATCTTTTAGCTTGATCAATTTCATCATTGAAAGGGAGAAAAAGTTTAAACCTTATATTTATGGGAAGGTGTTAAGGTAGTTATGAACATTTTGAATAAGTTATCATTGGTCATATTGATATTGGTCATGTTTTATCAGCTTTGTGATCCAAATATTTAAATCATATAATCAAATCATGAGCTAATTCAGAGGGGATTGTTTATCATTAATGAAATGGTTAAGACAATTTTTAGGAAGATCATTATGTTGAAATTATTTAACTAGAGGATTGACTAAATCCTCAAGTTGTCATATAGAATGTTGAGGGAGTTGATTATACCATTCTAATATCTCACATGAGAATGTTTTGACTAAACATTTGGTAGTGGAAAAGGTATTAGTTTGAATCCACTCTTTATAAAGATTACTAAATGATTTAAGGAAAGATACAGTGTCTTTAGCCCCATCATATTTAATAGTTGGAGATATTTTTATTATCAATAGAAAAAATGAATGAGGTTAAAGACTCATTTGGAATATTTTGGAGCATCTTATTGTGTATAATGGGTTGGGAAATCATATTATTCATGGCATCTATAAAAGGTGAAGGGATGAAATTTTGGTTATTTTGAGGTAGGATAATAGGAGGTTGATTAGCCATATTTAATAAATGATGTTAAATTTTCATCATTTGAGTGGTATTAAATGTTTTCATAATGTTCATTTGTTTCACTATTTATGAAATAATTTAAGTGGTGTCAACTGGTAGATTGGGGTTATTAGTGTGGAAAAGTGGATTATTAAGATTGATAGGAGGAACATTCCATGAATTAGTATTAGGGGATGGGTTTTTGAGTGGAGGATTGTTAGGGGATGGGATTTTGGTGTTTAAAAAATTTCCTCTAGGTTTATTGGTTAAACTTGTATCAATTACCCCAATATTTTAACTAGGTGTCTTAATGAAAGAATTATCTTGAGAAGTTTTAAATGGATCTGATCCATTGGTGTCATTAGTTGGAGTAATTTGGACCATATTATAGTTCAAAGATGAATGTTGAGTAAAAGTGCACCAAGAGTGAGAATCATCTTGTGTAGTAAATGTAGGAAGGAAAGAACATCTCATATATCATCTAAATGGATTAATGTTTTCTAAAAACATTATAAAATGGGAATGATTGAAATAAGAATATGAGATCATAAAGCAAAGATGAAAAATAGGAATAAAATTGGATAGATACAAAATAGTATCAACCAAGAGGTAAAGAGTTGATTGGGTTGATAGAGTTTGGAGGGAAGGTCAGCAAAAAAATAATAATAAAGGACACAATCAAATCAGTTGACAATGTTTTATGGAAAATAAAACTAGCCAGCATGTGAGAGATTAGATTAGATAGGATGAATGTCTTTTAGAAAGATAAAAATTGTAAGAGACATAGTCAATCACATCATCTATGTTCTAAAGGTAGATACATGTTTTGTTAATAATTATTGTAGATGATCTAGTATGATTTTTTAGAGTATGTGAAATAGACACATAGACACCTATATCGATCCAGTCAATATAATTGTGGTACGTAGCATAAATATTACAAGAACATTGGCTGATACAATTTTTACAATATAACATACAATTATTAGAGAGAAAAGAACAAAAACAGAAACGGTAATCTATGTGGTTATTCTTGAATTTTTTAAATTATAATAATTTTAGAAATAAATATGATAGAGATTTGTCTATAAGAAGGAACTAGAAAAGTAATCTAAGGATGGTTTCAGGTAGTTGAGGATGAAATGGATTTGTATTGATGATGGTACTAGCTTGGTATTACGACCTACCCCACACTTCACAATCCTATAGTGATAAGGGTGTTAGGTGGTTTTCCAATATATACCATCAACCACATATTTATACTTAGTTGGAAAACCAAGTTGGCTTCCACCTTGGTGATGAAATATAATTAGGTAGACCTTAGGTAGAATTTGTTTAATGTTTTTTAATGTTTTGTAGTTTAAAAGTGTGTGAAAAATAAAAATAGTTTGACTAAATCCCTCATATTTAGTCTATATGTGTTAATCTAAGCAAGCAAGAAACAAAAATGAAAATTTAATTAATTACTAACAAGATAAGTTAATTCCTTTGTTTGAAGAGTATAGGGTCAGCTCAAATGACCATGTATGTAAACAATATAGAAAAGAATCAAATAGATTGATGTTATCTATTGAAGCAAGATCCATAATAAAATAGTTGAATGAATGGAATGAGTCTTCTAAGAAAAAAATTGAGATACAAAACTATGTCTATCTAGTCAACCTAGTTCATTGTAGGGTTTTAGTTTTATAGAGTGAAAACTATGAAAAATAGGACTGTAAATGAAGAACATAAATTAATAAGAAGGTACGAATGATCCTGATAATTTTTGAAGATGTTAAAGTTGTTTTTATATTATGTTGTTCAAATTATGATTTTTATTCTGCTAATAGAGTCAACTGGGTTGACAAAGTCTAAAAACATGTATGTAAAGAAGCAAACAAAGTCAAATTGATTGATCTAGTTATTTATGGTTGAATATGACCTTAAGAGAGAAATATAGAGTCGATCGTAGTGGTTGTGTTAAACCTACACATAAATGTTAGACTATATCGATAGATTCGATCGAGTATTTCAAAAATAAAAATATATAATAAATGATAATAAATGAAGGTGTGAAGGAAAACCTACAAGGGTTAGTTTCACATCAGGTTCACCAGAATGTATATAAGAGAAAGTGAAGCTAGTCTACAAATCAACCATATCTTAGAGAAGATAAATCACACTATCCCTTCCACTTATTGGTACATTTAAAAAATTAAGGTAATGACTAATATGGATTCTCTAGACCTAACTAAGGGGTCCCTTACCACACAATATCACTGAAGAGGGTTTCAAATACTCTAGTCAATAAATAGCACACAATAACCTTGGATAGATCCTATGTTTTCTTATCACAGGTAAATGAAAAAGTAAATTAAAATCTAACCTAGTACTCACAAAATCATGTGGCATAAAATGGAGGTAATAGACATAAAAGTAAATTTTGGCCATTTTGGACCACATATGAATCTTTTGAAAAGAGGAAGGTCCAATTAGATTTTCATGGTACCTAAGCATTTAGAAGTATAAACCTAGTTGCACAAATATAAAGGATTCATCAGCACCTTAAAAGAATGATCAAAGGATTAATTTTATAAGTTTAAGGGCTAGATCATTACCAAGACATCATGCAAGAGCAAGTAGAATAGCCAACTTGAGCATTTAATATTTCACTCAATAATCCTCACATGACTAGAAGATCATACACAAATATATATATATATATATATATATATATATATATATATACATGCCAAAATCATCCTCAAAAAAATTTAGACCCATGTGACCTTTATGGTTCAAGTTAAAATCTTTCAAAGTTGGACTTGTGAAGTGAGATGTTCACACTAACATCAAATTTAAGCTCAAAAAAAAAATAAGTACTTTTGGGCTTAAATTTGATGATCACATGACCATAAAAAATGGTCACATGAACATCAAATGATGTCCCATAGACCATAAATTTTAAGATCATGAAATAGCTATTGGATTTCAAATAATGGGTCCTAATAAGATCAACAGTCCTCCCTCAGCATCTCAATCCAATGGTGTGAAATGAGTAAAATAGTTAGAGAGCTCAAGGGGTCAACACACATCACATGCACATGGAGATACAAATTGATAACAAGATCTTGAAGATTAATGCATATTTTCAAGTGGAACCAGTAGGGACAAGGTTGACAATTTAAAGGCAAATCTAAGGGCTTGCACTTGTTCATATTTGGAAGATTTGATAAAATGAAAAATATTCAATGTGTTAATGAGCCAAGTCATATTTTGATAGCCAATTAGAATGAAGGTGAGCCCAAGGTTTTTGATGAGGGTTGAGGATCCATGTTTTACCATGAAAATTAAGGTGTTATAGGGTCTTCTTGATGTTATTAAATCTTGTTCTAATGCCATGGAGTGGTCTAACTGATATAGTCAAGTATGAGTAACAAAAGGGACCACTATTAGAGCTTAATGTAGACCTCTGGTTTGAATTTTTTACATATTGCATGGTTCATTCTTGTGAGTGTACTTAGGGTCTTAAGGTGGTCAACTAATAGTGGAAGAAGTAGTTAGGTGGCATTTATTCTACTCAAATAGACTTATTCATCATGGAACATCACTAAGAGAGTAATGAAATGATGTAAGAGACTAGGGTGACCTAGATCAATAAAATGGTCTAAATGAGCATATTTGTAGAGGTAGTTGTAACCACTCTTTAAATGGTTTTGAAATTGATTGATTCCATTTTGAGTGCCAAAAATTTCCCTCTCTCTTGATTTACTTCTACTATAAGTATAGCCTTTGAGCTATTATTTTGGATCCCTCTCTTGGGAATGAATAGACTCTGGCAAGATTGAGCATTATAACCTCTTGAGATAAATAAGATGACTATTTTCAGATTTCATGATATCAGACTAGTATGTTCATTTTAGTTTTGATTTGCATAAGTGGTATAGATTTCTCCCTTACCAAGTCTTGATTTCACCTAACTGGTAGATTGTCTACTTATGTGAGTTATGTCTAGTGTTGTATATCATATGACCGAGACCAGTAGTAGACATGTTGACTAGATTAGTGCCTTGACCTAAGCCTCTCCATCATCTCCCTTAGGTTTAACTCACTTGATGAACCTCTACATTAAATTTTGACATATGATAGGCATTTGGAGTCATATATCATGTTATTTGTCTTTGTCTCACTAGTTTTTTAGAGGCTCAAGTATGAATGGATGGATAATCTTCATGGTGCATCAGCATAGCTTATAGTAGGTTTCCATTTATTCAATTCCTCACTTTTCACCACAACCAATATTATGTTTTATAATCAAAGGTCCAAAATGATGCATCAAAGGAGCTAGCCTCATTAAAAAACTTAGAGGTCTTGTCTAGATATAGGCAACCCATAGCCTTAGACCATTCCCATATTAGTTCAGGTTGAGGGTGGGACTTGAACACTCATATTTTTAGTTAGGGTACAAGCTAAAGTGCTAAAAATTCTAGCACACCTAGTGGGAATAGGTCTAAAAGAAATGGAATATTGTTGGTGTGTCTTTCCTCTATCAAATTTTTGAAGCAAGCACATTAGCACTAATGGTGACTCCAAATCAAGATTCTAGTTATGAGTAGACCAAGTATGTCTCAATGAAGTTTTTATTTAATTTTTTCATCTCATTTAATATATGAGTTCAATATGAATATCTATGGTGGTTAATCCTATTAGCTACCCCCTTATTAGTAGCCCCAACATGATACTTATGATCTAGGAATTTGACTCAAGAGAGGATGGTTAGTATGGTGTTAGTTCCAAAATGAAAACAAAATGAAAGAAACACACTAACCTGGTAGAACATCTATAGGCCTAGACACTAGGGAGAGATTATTTAACAAACATGAATAAAACACACAACTAAAATGCAAAAGAAACCTTCTTTTCCCTTTCTTGAATGCTCCAAAATTATTGTTGTAGTGGCTTGCTCAGCTTGTGCTCATGAAGTCTTCATCAAGGGAAAGTTGGCTACCTCCATCACTCCTTAGCACCTTTGGCTTATGGCTTGACATGGCTTGGAGTCATTTTTTCATGGTAACACTAATTGTTTAAATCTTTGTAATCAATTTTGCATTATAACTTTGCATAATCATGTCTTAAAAATCGTGTTCATGGCCTCTCCATTTATAGATTTTTGAGAATGTCTAGAATCAACTTGAACCATCCATCCTGAGAATGAGATGTGTGGTTTAGTATTAATTCAATTTTTTTAATTAATTTTATAATTATCCTCATCATGACATTAGAAGAAGGGGTAATTAAGAGGCATGGAGGGTATCATGGAAGGCTTTAATGAGGCATGGAGGGCATGAATCTTGATATTTGTGGCTTTTATGGCCTAAGGATGTCTTCCCAAGAAATGAGGTCACTTGATGATGTAGATTTTGAATATTCATTTCTAAAAATAATTATTCAACAAGTTTCCATGGAACTATTGATTATGCCTTGATTTGGGTTAATTATCTCTTAAGCATGTTGAAGCACTTTATGCACAAATTACTCAAATTAATTAAAATGCCTTCTTATTGGTCCAAATTTTGATTGGATTAGACTTGGAAAGAAATTTTAGATGCATTAGAACCATATTCTATTTAGGATGTTACCAACAACAAATAATAAAGGCAAATGTCTTGTGCAGAAGATTTGATAGGAAAGAGAAATCCAAAGCACCCAAGTGCAAAATTGGCATTTTGACTCAAAATGATCTGATCAAAGTTATCCCATAAATTTCATTACCCCATTTAGGGATACCCTAGCCAAAATCAGCACTTGAATATGTCAGTTTCACACCATTTAGCATGTTTTAATGTTTTTAAGCCAAATTGTGCATTTTAGGGGAAATTGGTCAAAATCCTAATTAGAGGTTATTAGTGGCCAATTTTAGGTGTCTATAGCTTTCCCCTATTTGGGAAGGCATTAAAAGATATAATCATAGTAACGTCTTCTCAAAAAATGAAAAATTCTTGTATGCTTACCACTGCAATGATGATAAACTAACCATATGATACCACCTCAAGGGAACGGTTGGCACAAGGCAACAAATGATCCCTCGAAAAGAAAGAAGTGAAACAAGGGGACCAAAAAAAGGAAAGATGATGGGGTGAAAACATAATGATATTGAAAAATTAGTTAAAATCATTGATAATTCAAGTGGGACAGTGCATAATGGTTTGCCCAAAGGTAGTTATAAAGATTGTACCCTGATAGTAGAAATGTGGTATGATTATACAATGATTTGCTCAAAGGTGGTTATAAGCATGGAGAATATGGAGTTTACCCAGTTAGGATAAACAAATAAGATAATAACATACCCCCGTATGGGAATAAAAAGGGAACTGGTGAAAACATAATGATTTACCCAAAGGTGGTTATAATCATTGAGAAATGCAGGTCAGATGGTGTGGAATGATTTGCCCATAGGCAGTTATAATCATTGGACCTCGATTATAGTAAACATGATAAACTTGGCCAAGGATGATGATAACTTATTACATAGGGTAATGATGAATTGTAATAACCTCCTAGTAGGGAGATGCTCGTCTAAACTAATAAAGATTGAAATTCTTTCATAGTTAATTACTTTTTTTGGGATATGATTGAGATGGAATTAGGATGTTGGTGTCAAAGAGATGCCACCATTTTTGAATAGAATTTTTGAATTTGATGTTTTTTGTAGCATGTGTCAGTAGGAATCATGTTATAACATCATAATGACTTATCTAAAATATGCAGACTCTCATAATCCAATACTCAATAAAAAACAATGCACCAATGATAGAAACTATGATGATAATGTAAACATATGAATATGGACAGATTTAACTAGAAGTGTGGGAAAAGAATAACCTAATGAAAACACATAAACTGAATCAAGGAAATAGTATTGAAAGTAAATAAATAAGAAGACATAAATAAAATAAGCAAAAACAAACAAACAACATAATAGAAACCATACAAACATTGTCCCTAGAAAATAGGTGACAACTTAACAAAAAAACAAAATGGGTGAATAAAATAAAAGGAATGGGGTGGTCAAGCTACATCTATATTCACTAGGCAAGTGGACACTACCTACATAGTTCTATAGATGTAATATCTAATAAAAACTTCAGGACAAATGTAGTTCTCTCAGGGAATGAGAAGAATGTGATAACTAAGGAAAATAAATAGAATGGATGTGATAGAAGAATAGGAATGGTTTTAAAAAATGGTAGGTGTGTGAGAGAAAAAGGCCAAAAATATGGGTAAACTAAATGACAAGTGATTTTCTTGTAACTGAGTAAGGGTTCCCAGAATCCTTAAGGCAAAGAAGTGGTCAATGTTTTTGTTCCTTTCTAACAATTTTTCAAATGTTTTTGGAATTGTTTTAGAGTGTCTCAACTCAATCAAGAATGATGAGACACTAAAGGGTTCAAGATCACAAAATGGTGAGAGCATGGATTATGTTTCTCATAAAATGGTGAGAGTGTGGCTTAGGTTACACAAAATGATGAGAGCACGGCTTAAGTTGCTGACAAAATGGTGAGACTGTGCCTTAGGTTGCTTATAAAATGGTGAGAGCATGTCTTAGGGTGACTAATATGACCTCAAAAAGTATCGAACACTACTTACATAGTCCCATAATAAGACCTCAAGTCACTGTAGTTTTACCCTTACAATGGAGGAATTCAACTATTGTAGTAGTCAATTCAAACAAAATAGGCATAGTATGACATAGGAAGTTGTGAGATGGTACATATAAGCTTAATATTTCCCTTAGTTTTCCCATAGGTAGTTATAACTAGGACATAATGGTATAGATCAATGGTACTAATTTTCCCAAAGGTAGTTATAATTAGTATCAAGATCAATCGTAAGAAAGGAATAAAAAATGAAGGATACAATTGCCAAAACTTATATCACACTATCCCAAAATATAATATATATCTAAAGTACTTGAACCAACTAATGAAATTTATCAAATACCTTGATGCTAAAACTACGTAATAAATAGTAAAAACCAAGGTCAAACAAGCTAGGCTTTATAACACACTAGGCTGATAGGTTAGAAGCAGAAAGCGGATACGGTGAAGAAGATAGATAAGGATGGTATTTGTATAAATAATAATAGTGATAAAATGGCATAACTAAAATGGTCCTTACAGACAGTAAACCTTAGTGCTCAATCATAGTACCACTTGAGATGAATAATATTCATTGGCTCAGGAATTCCATCTTTCTCTATTGTGGCAAGCGTGTATTCTCTTGACCCATAATCTATAGTAATGATGAAATGCCCTATCTAGTTTGGTTTAAATTTCCTTTTATGATTTTTCTTAGTCATGGTATTCTTTTGTTTTTATATGAGAACAAGATCACCAAGATAAAATGTTCTATACTTAACATGCCAATTATAGTGGCCTTTGAATCATTTCTGATATGCTTGAAGATTGTTGAGTGTGGTGGTGCATTTCTCATCAAGTATGTCTAGCTCTTGTAGGCAGGCTACTCGATAATCATGATCATCTAGGACATGATTGAAAGATATGTGTAGTGAAGGTAACTTGACATCAATGGGAAGGATGGCTTCATTACCATAAACAAGTGAGTATGGAGTGGCTCCTATGGGGGTATAATGATTGGTATGATACGCCCAAAGGGCAGGGAATATCTAAAAGTGCCAAACATGACTATCGTTATTGATAATATTTTTGAGGATATTGACAATGGTTTTATTAGATGCCTTAGCTTGGCCATTACCTTAAGGGTAATATGATTTATAAAAATGTTGCATGATGTTATATTCAGTACATAGCTAGTCTACATCCTTATTCTTGAATGATCCTCCATTATCAAATATAATGTCAAAGGGGATACCGTAGTAGCAAATGAGATGGTTGAAAATGATTTTGGAAATTTTTTTTCTAGTCACATAAGTGACAGGTATAACTTCAACCCAATTAGTGAAATACTTGATGGTAGTAAGGATATGTTTATGGCCATCAGATGAAGTGGGTTAATCTTCCCAATGAGGTTAAGTCCCCATGTATAAAATGACCATGGTGTCAACATTGGATTTAGAGTTTTCTCTGGGGCATGTATCATATTAGCATGATATTGACATTTGTCACACTTATTTACATATGTAGCATCATCTATGTCTATTATGGGCCAATAATAACCAATACACAAGAGCTTTTTGGATAGTACTGCCCTGTTAGAATGAGTGCCACATACTCCTTCATGAACTTCTCTTAACACAAGAATCAAACGTGTGCACAAGTTCCATTTTGTCTTCCTCAACCA
Source organism: Torreya grandis (assembly GCA_037957365.1). Taxonomy (NCBI): domain Eukaryota; kingdom Viridiplantae; phylum Streptophyta; class Pinopsida; order Cupressales; family Taxaceae; genus Torreya; species Torreya grandis. The sequence continues at coordinate 779,095 of JARHVA010005541.1, read as the reverse complement.
TTTCAGGCATAAGGTCAGCTTGTCTTTTCCCTTTTATCTTCGCTATTCCCTGGTCCAAAGTTTATATGCTCATAGGAAAAAGGAAATGTGCCCTATCCTCCATGAAGGCCTTATTTTGCTTATTGAAGGCTACTGCAAGAATAGGGCACTGGTTAAGTACCCCAAACAGGGGAAAAATAAGGTGTCAGGAAATAAAAAGAATGAAAGTGTAATCAGGAGAGGCAAAATCAAGTCCCCTAGTCCTAAAAAGTAAAATGTAGAAGAAGAAAGGGGATGGGAGAGAATTGAAGAACCCAAGGAGGAAAAACTGGAGGAAGAAGAAGGAACTGAAAGTTGGGATACTAACTCTAGTGATGATGAAGAATGTTTTGAGGAAATTGAAAAAGATAACGTCAATATAGAGGAGGATTCTGCAAACAGAACTGTAGATACGGAGGAAAACCAGAAAGTGTCAGAGGATGAATTTGTCCAGGAAGATCCTGTTGAGGACCCAACTTCTAAGAATGAAAAGGAAAATTCTGATCAGGATGATATTCAAAATATGGATATGGAAATTCAAACTAGAATCAAAGAATGGGAACAAAAGAGTCGAGAAGATATCTTTGAAGAAGCTAGGAATAGTCCCAATAAAAAGTCTGAGGATTGGAGAGGGAAGAATCAAAATGATGAAACACACACACCTATGACCTGGGTTAATTGTAAAGCATGGGCTTCTTCCCAATTTGATTCCTGGATGTGTAGGGAGATCATGGATCTCAAGAGAAAAGCGGAAACTTTGGAAGATTCCCTGAAAGCTACTTGGAACAAAATAAACAACATGTAAAATCAGTTAAGCGAGATCCCAGTCAAGCTCAAAGCCTATGAAAACAACCTCCGGGAACTAATAAAGGACAACAGAATGAAAATGGAGGAAGTAACGTCCAACATTTGTGCTACTTCTATCAATATAGGTAAATAGCCAATGAGGAGACCAAAGCACTAGAGGGTCCCAGCAAAAGGATGAGGCAAAGCTCTAGAAAGAAAGATACACAAAAAGGAGCTTTGCTGGAGGCTACCACCCAGGAAACTATTTTGAAAGGAAAAGAAGCCATGAACTTGATACTAGAACTGGATGAATAATCTGGTCCTTCTTGTTGGTTTAGAAACTGGTACTGATCTTTGTTTTCTTTTTGTTATCTTTTGGCTGATGTGTTACCAGATCTCTATTTTTCTGGGTTTTGACCGGATGTTTCTCTAGTGGTTCCAGGTCCATTTAAAACCTATTTTTTCTACTTCCTTATAGTGTTTTTAGGCTTTTCTTTTGGACTTAGACATTCTTTATTTCACTCTTTGTTTCAGGGTTTCGGGACCCCTTCAAAACCTGTTTTTACCTCAATCTAAAACACTAGTGCAGACTCTATCAAAGTTAAACAACAAACTAGAGTTCCATCAGAACTATGATGTTAAAGGGTGGATCCAAGTAGAGTATAATGACTAGAATGATGAATGAAGGCTTTGGATTTTTTTTAGATAGGTTAGGTGGTAGAACTTAGTCATGAAGGTAGTTGTAAACATCCGCATACCAAATAGAATTAGGACCAATAATATCATAATTCATTACAATGGTTAAAGGTTCATAAGCAAGTGCTAACAAATTCTCCATGAGGAAATGATACTCTCTAGATTTATCTATTTACCGAATTAGAGAGCTAATAGTAGCCATGACATCTGTAGTTTTGTTACTAGCCCTTAGTATATGCTCAAACTGAATGTTGATAATTTGTTACTTAAGAGTGGCAACCATGGCTTTATATGGAACCACCTTGTCATCTTTGGTTAGAAAATGATTTATGATTTGATGGATGATTAACTAAGAATCAACATAAATATGGATATGAGATATGTTCCAATGTATTTCTTGTCAAAGTCCTACAATAAGCACTTTATACTCATCCATGTTATTTGTACAAGAAAAGCTGATTCTAAATGATTTACGAATTAGATCCCCCCATGGTGTAATAAATAATAGGCCTAACCTTGATCCATGTACATTAAATGAACCATAAAAATATAGCTTTCAAGGCTACTCCTCAAGGGGTGTGTCAATGATAGTCATTATGGATTCATCAAGAAATTGAAATGTGTGTGGTTGTGTGTCTATGAGAGGTGCTTCAGCAAGTTGATCTGTAAGAACTTATCCCTTAATTGCATTTTGATTGACATAATCTATGTCAAACTCACTAAGAAGCATGATCCATTTATCCATTCTACCTTGCAAAGATATTTTAGATAGTATATCTTGAGTGGATCTACCTTTGAAATGACCATGGTCTTATTATTCAACATGTAATGGCATAGGTTCTGAGCTGTGAAGACCATGGCCAGACAAGCTTTTTCAACATGTGTATAGTTATGTTCATATGTAACCAAGGTATGGCTTAGGTAGTATACATCATTCTCTTTTCCATTGTCATCATGTTGAGCTAAGAGTGCCCCCAGAGCATGGTTGGTAGCTGATAGGTATAACAAGAATGGCTTTCCAAGCATAAGAGGTAATAAAATAAGCAGATTAAAAAGATAGTCTTTCATTTGTTGAAAAGTTATTTGCTAGTGATCATCCTAGTGAAATTTAAATCCCTTATTCAAAATGTGTGTAAATGGATGGCACTTGTCTACTAATTGAGAGATGAATCATTATATTGATTGGATCTTACGCTACAAATAATGGAGTTTCTCTAAATTGGTTGGTGGTGGCATCTTAGTTATAGCATGGACTTTAGCCAGATCGACTTTAATACCTCTATGAGACATGATGAAGCCAAGTAGTTTTCCTAAAGCTACACCAAACACACATTTCTTTAGATTGAGTCCAACTTTGTACTCTTTTAATCTTTCAAATATCTTATGCAACACTGTTGGATGGTCAGCCCTAGTTTTGGATTTTCCTAATATGTCATCGACATAGTATTCAACAATATCATGCATCATATCATGGAATATGATAGTCATGGCCCTTTGATATATATCTCCAACATTATTAAGGCCAAATGTCATTACCTAATAGCAAAATTTTCCCTATGGAGTGGTCAATGTTATTTTATTTTGGTCTTCTAGTGATATTTTGATCTGGTTGTATCCTGAAAAGCCATACATGAGTGAAAGCATTTTATAACTTGCCATGGAGTCAATGATCATGTCAATATTAGGTAAGGTAAAATCATCTTTAGGACAAGCTTTATTTATGTCTCAAAAATCAATACAAATTCTAATCCCTCTAAGATTTTTGCTAATATGTACCACATTAGAGATCCATTATGAGTAGTCAATGGATCAAATACATCCTACTTATAAATTTTTTTCCAAATCTTTCTTTACCAATATAGCAATGTGAGGATGCATCTTACCTAACTTTTGTTTTACTATTTTGTCATTAGGATTAACCACAAGGTAGTGTAGAACTTAGGTGGGGTCTAAACCTAGCATGTTAGAATAGGCCCATGAAAAAATATATACAAATTCTCTCAATAGAGTTGTAAATAAATCACATTCCTCCTCAGTGAGGGATGTTCCTAATTTTATCCATTTTAGGTCTAATGGAGTCCCAATATTTAACTCTATTTTATCTTTGACTATAAGGGTTGAGCTATCTTATAGGATAGTAGGCAATGACTTGAACTATTGAATTATGTTAGGGTCCTCCATTAGGACTTGCTCTTCAACTTCTCCTAGGCATGATGAACTTGAGTCCCCTAATTAGAGATCTAGCCATGTGATAAAAATAGTTGGAAACTCTTTAAAAAATTAATCAAATACTTTTATTTGCTCAAAGCTAAACTCATATCCTTGTTGGTGGTCTCTTGGTCTAAATTCAAAGAAGAATGAACACCCCCATCTAATGGTGTATAAAATAGGTTTTCACCACTAAAATAACCTTTATCTTTATTTTTCCCTAGTTAGAAAGTGCCTCAAAGAGGTTTGCACTTTGGGACCTCAATGTTTTAATTTTTTTTTTTGGCTAAGGGTGTTCACTCACTCTCCAAAATAGGTTGCAGGATCTAATGTGATTGAGATTCTTGATTTATGATCTCCCAATAGAACATTGTCTCTAAGGCCTAAAAAGTCATAAAATGCCTCATCATTCTGGAACTCATCAATTGATAGACTAAATTCTTATTGGTCCCAATTTATCAGTTGGGGATAATATAATGGTAATGGGTTGCGATGAATGGTCATGGTAAGGGTACATATGCCATTATTATAAAATAGGTTGGTTTCAACTAGGTCATCAAAGGTGGGATAATGATCAAACTCTACTTCACTATCAACATCATCATCACTAGTCACTAGTGATGGATTTTGAATAATATATGTGGGGTCACCCCTAGGCAGTTTAAATCTAAGTCTATAATGTCTTTCATACTTAGTCATGGAAATTGGCTCGATGGTTCCTTGTTGATTTGGTCCAAGGCCTCTTCCTTCATAATTGTGATGCTCCATGATCCTATTAGGAATAAGATACTTTGCATTTTTATAACAATCAGCTTGGTTGTCATGGTATCACCATGATTTGTCCCATTTAAGAGGTTTAGGTCTTAGGCCAAATGCTGGTACAAATGTGACAGGTCCCTTATCTTTTTTATTTTGTTACCAATGCATATATGGGGTGACATTAGGTTGCCCAAAAGTTTTTGGATTCTGAGGAAGATTGGTAATATAAAATGTATCATGGGTCACATACTCTCCTGATCCATTACCTAAAATGGTGAAATGATTAGAAGCTTCATGAGGTGGCATGTGGGAAAGGGAATCTAAGGTATTAGGATATATGTAATTATTTGGTAAAGGATGAATAAGTATAGCCTTTCCTTTATCCTACTTGGAGCTTGGATTCATGCTATACTAATAATTATAGCTTTTAAATTTAGCCTAAAGATGTTTGAAATGTTCATATGGGTGTAAATCTCCTAGAATATTCATTTCCATCCCTAAGTGGGAAAACTTGATACATTGGTGTAGTGTTGATGGGACTACATGAATCTCATGTAACTAAGGCCTACCTAGAAGCATATTTTATGATAACTCAAGATCAAGCACATGGAAAAGTGTATCATGGGTCAAAGGCCCAATGATAACTATAAAACTAATGGTTCCTTATGATTCTATTTCTTGATTATCATAGGCTTTGATAGTTATTATTTCTGGCTAGAGATCTGCCATTCTGTACCCAAGAATCTTGATGAGCTTTAGAGACACTATATTGAGGCCAAATCCATTATCTATAAGGACACATTTCACTTTTTGCCATCTTATATAAAATTCTATGTATAATGGATTATTATAGAGTGGTCCAAGAGAAGACATATCGCTTTGGTTGAATGTGACTTATTGGGCTAGAGATAGGTGTCCAATCAAAGCTTGAAATTTATTAGGGGATATGTCACTATCAATAGTGGATTGGGTTAAAAACTCATTCAAGATATTATTATGGATTATTTACATTCATAGAAAATATAACATATAAATTTGTGTTGGTGTCTTCTACAATTGTTCCACAAAATCAAATTTCTTATCTTAGTCAGTAGTGAATGGTTTATTCTAAGGCTGAATGGTTACTTAAATGACAAGAAAAGTGGTAGATGGTTATGGGTCTGGGATAGTAATATTTGACCTCTGAGTTGTGATTTCATAATCAAGATTAAATACTAGACCATTATTACTAATCAATGTTGGGAATGGTGTGGGACTAGACTAAACAAGTCTCGGTTACCAGTGCACTCATATGCGGTCATGTGGTAAGGATGAGTTATTGATACAAGGTCTAAAAGGGGAAGTCCCAGTTTACTAGTTTTCCCTATATGCATTCCCAAGTTGAAGAAGGATTATCCTTATAATTTGGCTAAATGTTTTTGTTTAGCGATGGTCTAGGTTGATTAATGCTTGACCTAAGATTAATGGAAATGATATTAATACTACCCGTTATAATATGACCTACAACCCTATTATAGTCATGTGAAACTACATGGTAGGTTTGTTGGTTTTTACGATTTTGACCTTGGTTTTTTCCATTGTTTTATTATTATGGTTTCTATTGACTTTGTTGATTCTACTAGTTCAGCCTTTGATTTTGATACTGTTGATTTTGCTGCTACATTTGCATTGTTATTGTTATTATTGATTATTTTACTATTTTTAATTGTTATGTTAAGGAAATGGTTTTTGATAAATCCCAAGAGTTTGATTGGAAGTGGAATCACCATTATCCAATGTTATCTCCCCATTCTCCAACATATTCTCAATTAAATGCTTGATTTGGACACATCTTTATAGATTATGCCTGCTAACTTACTGATAGTCATAAAATTCATTTTCATGGTAACAATTAGGATAATAAATGACTTACAAATAATGCTTTGGTATAGGCCAACTAACGATATTAGTGGTATAAATCTTGTAACATTAAAACTTAATAGGTTATCCTAGGTCATGAAAGACATGATGTGCAGGCATAGTTCTTCTAGGATGAGGGGTTTGTAATGGTAACGGCTACTATATTTTTTGTGAAGGTCTTGGTTATTATGCTTACAGTATTGGTTAGAGAGGTTTTTGGGTAGGACTAAGCTAAAAATATGGTGTAGATTATGTTTACACTATTTGGACATGATGGGATTTGGTTTCTCTATTTCCCATAACATTCTTATTATGGTTGAATTGCTTCAATCTTTCTTGATTATTGGCATGTGTCGATTGTGATTTTGGTACTTGAATTAGATGTTGATGTTGGTCATTTCCCTAATTGATAGCTTGATTTTTATTAGTTTAATTAAGCTTGATAACTCCTTTATTGATGAGAGCCCACTCAATCAACAAACCTTTATCAATGATTTCCTTGAAAGTATGTGCACATTGTAGTTCCAAATGATAAGCTATCTCACTATGCAAATTTTTGGTAAACACAGTGGTTAATTGTTTATTTGGTAAATTATTGGTGAAATGGCTTGCAAGGGCTCTCCATCACTATAAATAACTTGAAAAACTCTCACTAAATTTTTACTTTGCTTGTGTTAAGTCCACTAATAAAATCTCATGCTCGAGATTATAGGAAAATTGTTACATAGATTTATCAAAAAGATCATCAAAATATGTTACTAAATTTTTGGAAAATTTTAAAAACCACTCCAAGGCTTGCCCAACCAAGCTCCTTAAAAATAACAACAAAAGGTATATGTCGCTATACTGGTTGACATGCGACAAATAATTTGGTCAAATGAGCCTTAGGGTCACCTTTCCTTTTGTATTTGTTAAATTTTGGTGGTTAGTATCCTAGAGGAAATGTTATTTGTAGATACTCCATGTTGAATGAGTAGGAACATGTCTCATCCAATTTGAACTTTTTAATTTATTTCCCAGCCTAAATGGCAGCAATCACATCCTTCATCTCTTGCAATTATTGGGATAGGAAAATAGAAGGAACATTAGTTTGATGGAGAATATTGGTTTGGGAGGTCACATGTGGGACACTTTGACAAGGGTATAATGGAGATACCTACTAGGGTATATTGGTTTGGTTGGGGAATGGACTAGGAATATACATACATGGATTAGGATGTACTTGAAATTGAACACTTGGTTGTGCGATAGTATGGTTTGGGTTGATGATAAAGGTTTGACTTGGAGGATTCCGTGGTTGGGATGGAGGGATATAACTATAATGTGCCTATTATGGTTGAAAAGGGACATGATGCCAACTAATCAAACCTTGTTGTTGAGTGGGATCTTATGTACCAAGACCCAATCTCTAAATTTGTGGCAAATTTTGAACAAATGGTTATCTAGTAGGTACTTGAGAAATATGGGGACCTCCTTATTACATGAATCCCTATGAAGAAGTGAAAATAGGTTGTAGATTTGGCATTTATCACTGACCAATATTTACACATTTTTAACTAGTCATCACTTGGTTTTGGATTGGCATATTAGTCTATGAATGAAGAGGTATGTTCATCATTACCTGGTGAGGTAGAACATTAGTTACCCTTGCTTGAGGTGGCAATGTATTTGTCCTCTGTTACATTGACACACTAGATTATGCCTATTATTATGGAATACTACTCATTACTTGTTGAGGAGGAGTAGGATTCATCACATTATATCATTGAGGTGTCACATTGGCCATTTTTTGATTACCTAATCCCGTAGGTTGTATACATGAGGAAGCAATTGGTTGAGGTTGGGGTGTAGAAACTCCTATTACCTAGTATGATGATTCACTCATGGGATGAACTATAGGCACATGTTGTTGGCTAGTTGTTTGTGAATTATTACCACTTTTATTAGGATTGGATGTTGTTTACACATTTTCCACTATATTTAGTTCACTATTCTGTGTAGAGACCAAATATATTTCTTCAATAGTAGGCACATGCATCAAGTTATCTATCAAAGTAGTTTGTACAAATGGGTTGGAATTTGAATTCTATTGTCTAGTTAACTTTATCAACACTCTTGTTGAAGGAACTAGGTCAATGAGAGGCTTACTCACCATATTCATCTGATTGAAATCATGTGCTAGATTTAGGTAGGTTTGATATGTTCTCTACATTTGGTTAAAGTGATCTGCCATGATGTTTTTGCCTTGATTAGATATATTAAGATCTTGGTACATTGTTTGGACTAGAGCCATAGGATTTATAAAAGAATCATGTTGATCATAAATGATATTGTGGAGTAATCTTACTAGACTTGGTAAATTTTTGTGGGGGAAGTCTGCTAGAAACTTGGCCCCTACCTCTATGGCTCTAACCAAAATCTTATCTTTGTTCTCTAACAAATGTCATTCAAATAAAAATGGATCATATGTGGAAACTATATTAGTATAATATGACTATTGAATAACTGGCTCATCCACTATGTGTATTGTAGCTAAGTATTGTGTGGTTTATTCTTGGTCTTGTTCTGAATAAGGTGGTATATTAACCAAATAGTTAGCCAATGGATTTTGGCTTTGTGCCCCCGATCAAGTATTATAAGAGGGATAAGAATCCATCTCATAAGCAATTTTATCTGCATAAGGGTCTTGCACCATTTCTTCATCACAACTACATTACTAATCCTTAGATTTTACATGATTCCATTATGAGTGTATGAATACATGTTGGGATCTATAGCCAATGCTTTGTGGTAAAAGGTCAAATATTTATACAAACTATAAAAAGGATAATGTCTAAAATATATGGTGTTCCAACTTAGTCTAAATTCATCAAAAGGATCAAAAGTTTTATGTAAATATTTGTGAGGAAACAACCTAGCATGAAGTATCTAACATTTCATTGTTCACACAAAGATAAACAAGTAAATGGACTAAAAATCAAAATGCCAAACTCTAAGGTCAAAGTGTTTCAAATCAGTCTAATCTAAGAATTTAAAAGTTGTTAGGTCTTTTGCATAAATTGGGCATCAAAAGCTAGGATAAAATAAGGCATGCAGTAGGACTCTTAGCCAAATGTCATCAAAAGCTAGTCTTAAAAATAGATGAAACTTTTAATCTAACAGATTTGAAATAGTTCTAACAAACACTAGGCATTTGATTTTTGGACATGAACTTGATCAACTAGGTATAAGGTATGAAACAAAATGAACTTAATAAATAGTTTATTTTATCACAAAAAATGGTATAATACTTGGTTCTTTTGACAAACAAGCTAGAAAAAAGTGAACAGTATAGTTGTTTTAGACAAAAGATCACAAAAATACACTTGGATTGGTTTGAAAATGTAGGAACAAATTTGAACTCTATGAAAGAGGGTCTATGAAACAATATTTGAAATATTTTAGGTAGCGTAACAAAACTATACTACACAAAAGGTGTGACAAAAAATTTTGTTTCAAAAACTCTTTAAGGCAAAGACATTTTCCCACAATTTAGACAGCATAACAGTACTTTTCTTGACTCAAAATGTTGTGGTGAATAGACTCAAAGTGCAAGTGTTTAGCACAAAATGGCTTAATTCTATCAAGTGATGAAAATGATTATGAGTCTTAAACTTCCTTCAACTTAAATTGTAAATTAAACCTGAGTTCTCTCAAGTTTAGTGCAAAATGGTGAACCCACTTAACACATAAATCCTTATGAACTTATAAAGGTGCAATTCTGAATTTAGATTATAAGTGAAGGACTTTAAATAACTTTTGTAAAGGTCTAGACTCAATTGGATATCATAACTACACCAAATTGGATGATATGACTCTCAAGCTTTTGATGAAATTTTGAATAAGGCAAATTGATGATCTCATGTAGGTAGCATAATGCCTCTTTGTTTAAAGGAAAATTTAGACTATATGTTTGTCTTTTATTGTTTGTTTACACCAATTTTTGACTTCAAGAAAGACTTTTATCTAAGACAAGACCAACTAATTAACCTCTCTTAGATCTTAAATTTACAAGGTTACTTGGTATTATTAGAATCCATCAATATACATCATTTGAAAGGATTTTAAGGGTTCATCCAAAAGTAAATGTGCATTATATAGTAGTTTTTTTACACCCCCAACCTTCTCTCAAATTATAGTACTATGACATGGACCTTGAGGTGCACCTTGCACCAACAATACTTTCATGGCAAGTAAGGGTTTGTCTAAGATCTAACAAGTTTCCAAAAAATCTAGGGGAATCAATTGCATAATGACTTTCATGCCAAATAATGCAAAAGAAAAGCATAGATTTTGGGTCTATATCACTTGGCTTGTTGCAAAAAGGTCTAGTCCTTTTTACAACCATTACATCTTGTTGTTCACTTAGTGTAGTGTGATGTCCAAAGTGCCACTACATTAGGTATACAACTCCAATTAAGATACAAATGAATTTAATGTTGGGAGGTGAAACCCTGGGTCAAAGCTTCCCTAAAGAACTCATGGGAGGTGATGAAGTCCCCTTCACAAGCCAAATTTGCATAAAAATAAAGAAATCATGAAAGTAGAAAGACTCTAGGGCCATTTTCAAGGTCACCCAAACTTTGATAAGTTTTTGGGAAGTGATTTAGATGAGTTTCTTTCTAAGCCTTATATTAGGCTACTTGCAATAGGAATGGCACTTTTGATTCCAAGGGTTCCTTAAAGGGGACAAATGGAAGAGCATACATGCAACATCCCTCTTTTTTCCAAATAATATTTAATCTAAACAACTAAATAAATACAAAAAGTTTTGAAAAGGTGAGTTCATTTTTAAACCTAAAGGGAAAGTGAGGTGGTGTTCATTTGACCCTTTGGTCTTAGTTGTAAATTTAAAAACATTCACCATAAATATCTAAATTTTTTCTTAAACACCAAAATAAGGTTGCTAATTGATTTTTTAGCATGCAAAAGGTGATCTAAAACATGTTTTTAGAAAATTTCAAGCTTGGTCCTATAGAAAAAATGTCAGCATGTCCTTTAGCCTTGAAGCTCTATTTAGTTTGAAATAATAAACTTTAGGAAAAGAGCTCCAAGGTCTATGTTTTAAAAAAAACATAGAGACCGACATTGATTTATATAACCAATGATGGTTACATTTTCTAACCAATGTTAGTTATCCAAATAACATTGGTTATACCAATATGACCAATGGTAAGTATCTAACCGATGTCAATTTTGCTAACCCATGTTGGTTAAGCTATGCAATTAATGTCAATCTTACTTGTTGACATCAATTACTGTGTAAAATTGTGGCAAACAAAAATGGCAAAATAAAGTTAAAAAATCAATTTTTAAGAGTTTTAATGGTCTAAATGAATATTTTAAAGCTAAAAAATGATCTTATTTAGGTTTGAGATTCATCTATTCCCATCAGGCATTCCATAATGTGATCTAAGATTTTGAATCAAGAGAGGATGGTTAGTATGGTGTTAGTTCCAAAATGAAAACAAAATGAAAGACACACACTAGCTAGCATATCATCTCTAGGCTTAGACACTAGGGAGAGATTAGTTAACAATAATGAATAAAACACACAACTACAATGAAAAATAAACCTTCTTTTACCTTTCTTGAATGCTCTAAAATTCTTGTTTTAGTGGCTTGCTCAGCTTGTGCTCATGAAGTCTTCATCAAGGGAAGCTTGGATACGTCCATCTCTCCTCGACACCTTTGGATTATGGCTTGGCTTAGCTTGGAATCAATTTTTTATGGTATCACTAGTTTCTTATATCTTTGTAACTAATTATGCATTATAACTTTGCATAATCATGTCTTAGAAATGATGTTCATGGCCTCTCTATTTATAAATTTTTGAGAATGTCTAGAATCAACTTGAACTATCCATTCTAAGATTGAGACGTGTGGTTTAGGATTATTTCAATTTTTGGAATTTATTTTATAATTATCCACATCATGACATTGGATGAAAGGGAAATTAAGATGCATGGAGGGCATCATGGACGGCATTGATGAGGCATGGAGGGCATGAACCTGATATTTATGGCATTTATGGCCTAGGGATGTCTTCCCATGAAATGAGGTCACATGATGATGAAAATATTCAATATTCATTTCTAAAAATAATTATTCAACAAGTTTCCATAGAATTCTTGATTACGCCTTGATTTGGGTTAATTAGCTCTTAATCATGTTTAAGCACTTTGTGCAGAAATTACTCGACTTAATCAGAATGCCCTGTTATTGGTCAAAAATTTGACTGGATTAGAATTATAAGTCAATGTTAGATGCATTGGAATGATATTCCATTTAGGATGTTACCAACAACAAATAACCAAGGCACGTGTCTTATGCAAAATATTTGATAGGAAAGAGCAATCTAGAGCACCCAGGTGCAAAATTGGCATTTTTGTCTCAAAAGTGATCTGATCAAAGTTAGCTAGCCCATAAATTTCATTGCCCAATTTTGGGATACCCTAGCAAAAATCAGCACTTGAACATGTCAGTTTCACACCATTTAGCATGTTTTAGCATTTTTAGGCCAAATTGTACATTTTGAGGGAAATTGGTCAAAAGCCTGATTGGAGGTTATCGGTGGCTAGTTTTAGGTATCTACAATACTCATGACCATGTGGGTATTATCAATCATAGCATGAGCCTTATCAAAGCTATGAGGAGCCTTTTTAGGTTATTCATGATCCTTATCATCAAGGACATTACCCTAATCCTTCCTATAGATAGCAAGCCCATCATAATACTACTCCTCATCAGCCCTATCATGAGCCATCTATACCAGCACTTAAGTGGAAATTGATAATCATATACTAGAGTTTAGCTCATAGATATTTTATGTCCAAGATTTCCCTACTCACTGGATTCATCATTTGAGAGATTCATTGCAATGAATAAAAGAAGAATGGACACATATTGAGAGAGTAAATTGGAACAATCTCATAAATGACATGATGAATATAGGGGGTTACATTTGGAGCATTCAGGATAAGCTAAAAGTCCTTGAAAAATAGTAGGTCTAACCTCACCAACTTTATGTGCCTACATATACACCATCTTATCTTTCTTATATGCCATCCATTTCCCCTCAAGAGACCATTCCAAGTGTTCCTTTAAATTTTCCAAGTTCTTCATATGTCCTCAGACCTTTCCTTCTTGGAAATATATCCAAGGAAGATATCAAAGAAATGAAGGGATTATTTTGGAATAGCATACTATTTGGGTCCAATACTTCATCCTTCCTCAAGAACCCCTTATGAAGTCCTTCAAGGTTTCAAACTAGAATCAACATGGGTGGGCAAAGTAAGGCAGATCTAGAATTGAGAGCCAAAGATAAAGAAGGATATGAACCTATACAAACCTACCTCATCCCTCTTAAATAGCCTTCATGTGTTCTTTACCACCTCAAATAGGAGATATTCCAATAGAATATATCAAAATAAATTAGAGAGTTGAAGATAAAAATAAGGAAAGAAGAAGAGAACTAGGATCAAAAGGTCAAAGTTGAACATCTATCTTTCCCAACTTGGAGCCAAGTCATGTAGTCAAGTAATCCAAGGTCATTCAAACCCCATCCCTCCCTCAAGAACCTTGGTCATTTTCATCATAGAAATCCATTCCAAGTAGTGGGTAGAAGGAGGAGGTGGTGATTGTTGAAGTCAGACAAGAAACCTTGTAGCCTCCACTCCTTTCCCCTCAAAATCCCAAACCCTTTCCTTCATGGAGAGCCATTCAAGAGGCAAAGGATCAAAAAATGGGGGTGAAAGTTATCCAAGGAGAGAAAATTTAGGAGAAAAATCAGGTATATATGGCCTGACCATTGGATCTATCTCATCTCTTTCAATATTTATAAGGGCCAACCATACCACTCTTAGAGAAAGAACCTCTCCTTTATGAGGTAGACGAAGAAGTTATGTTTGAGATGAATGAAGTTCATGAAGATGAGAAAGAGGTTTCAAGTTTTAACAATATTCCCTCCATTCCCAAACCCATCACATCTCATCATTCACCTCAAACCCATGAGCCTATCCATCAACCATCTACCTTGTCCTTTCTTGAGAAAGAACCTATCTTGAGGGAAGCAAGTGAAGAGGAAATGTCTCAAGTCATGGTAGATCAAGAAGATGTCATGAGATATTATGAGGAAGAAATCACCATATGGACTCCTCTTGGTGAATAAAAGATCAGGTCAGCTTTATGTAATGAAGAGAAACATATGGATTATTCTTCTATAGTTGTGCATGAGATAGAATGTACTATAAAAGATTGAGGAGAGTAGTTTCAAGTCATTCCTCAAAATTTTGTAGTACTAGAGGGATCTCTTGAAACCAAGGTGTAGGTTTTTTTTCTTGGAGATAATTCAATACCTTATCATGATCTTGAACCACTCTCAAAATATTAGCAGTAATGGGTTGAGCTCTTTCATGAAGAATTTGATGAGTTTATAACTGATGATGAGGAGAATAAGGTCACTCAACATGCCAAAAGACCTCAAGGAAAATGCTTGTATAAGGTATCACTTGTAGGGATTGTATTTGATAAGTAGTATGAGAAGGGTCCTAAAGAACACGACCATTTTGTCTTTATTGGTGACTAGTTTGTTGATGACTCACTCTAGAAGATGCTAAAGAAGTGGATAGGTAGGAAGAGTGCCTCATCAAAGGTAATATTTAGCAAACATCATGATCTACATATTATACCATCTCTCAAACTAGATGATTCTCTGAATTTCTCTTTTGATCCAAGTGGATCATGCTTTGTCATGGTTTGTTAGGTTTCATGTACATTTTAGGATAGTTTTATTCAAATTCATCTAGGTTTTTCTTTAGTACATTTGTTTATTATCCTTATTTTAGGTTAGTTTTGTTTTTAATAAATATCTTGGGCACTCTATTATTTTGTTCCTTTTGGTCCTTATTTTTATTACAAAAGAGGTTAGAATAAGATCGGTAGCTAGTGTTGGATCCAACTCAACATGTTGGAACCAAGTAGAGACTCCATGCCCAAAGGACTAGAAAAATCAGCATGGTTTGGATCCTCTTATATAGATAGGCCTGCAACCCCTATGAGTCACCAAAGATGTTGGCCATTTTGGCTCACATGTGAAGCTTTTGTAAAGATGAAGGTCCAATCATATTTTCATGGTGTTCAAGCATTCAGAAGCATATACCTAGTTGTACAAAGTTGAAGGATTCATCATCACCTTGAAATAATGATCAAAGGATGAATTATGTAGGTTTAAGGGCTAGACCATCACTAGGATGTCATGCAAGAGCAAGTGTAATATCCAACTTATATATTTAGTATCTTGCTCAATAATCCTTATGTGACTAGTAGATAAAATGGAAATGTAGATTTATATATTAGGATCATCCTCAAAAAATTTAGACCCATTTGAGCTTTCTAATTTGAGTTATAACCTTTCAAAGTTGGACTTTTGTAGTGAGACATTCATGCTCACATCAAGTTTAAGCTCAAACAAATTAAGTCCTTTTGAGGTTAAATTTGATAGTCACATGACTATCAAAGATGATCATGTGAACATCAAATAGCATCCTATAGACTGCCAATTTTAAAATCATGAATTAGCCATTGGGTTTCAAATAATGGGTCCCATCAAGATTAATGATTCTCTCTCAATCTTTAATCTCAATCCAATGACATGAAATGAGCCAAACAATCAGAGATCTCAAGGGGTTAATACATGTTACAAGCACATGGAGCTATAGACTAACAATAGGATCCTAAAGATTAATGCACATTTACCAAGTGGCATCAATAGGGAGAAGGTTGATAGTTCAAAGGTGGATCTAAGGGCTTGCACTTGTTTGAATTTGGAGTATTTCATGGAGTGAACAAGAGTCAATGTATCAACAAGCCAATTAAGATTTTGATAGCCAATTAGAATGACGGCAAGCCCAAAGTTTTTGATGAGGGTTTAGAATCCATGTTAGACCATGGAAAGTAAGTTTTTTTAGGGTCTTCTCAGTGCCATTAAAGCTCATTATAATGCCATGGAGTTTTATAAATGATATAGTCAATTATGAGGAAAAAAAGGGACCACCATTGGAGCTTAATATGGACCTCTAGTTTGAATTTTTTACAACTTTTAGGGTTAATTCTTGTGACCCTATTCACTTTTATAAAGAAGGACCTATTTTTGATGGACTTTTGGCTCCTACAGAGACTTAATTGGAATCTAAAAGATGATATATGATCTATGGGACTATTTTAATATAAGGACTATAGGAAAATCAATGTCTTTAGATTGATTTTCCATCTATAATAGATCTATAAAAATGGATCAAGTATGTGATAAATGCAAAAAATATCATCTATCGATGTGGCTCCATCGTCATCAAATCACGTACTCTACCATTCAAGGCATGGCATGATTATCAGTATCAAGTTTCAAAGATTTGATCCTCATTATCATGGTGAGTGGACTTAGGGTCTTGAGGTGGTGAATTGATAGTGGAAGAATCAATTAGGGGGAATTGATTCTACTTAAATATACTTAGTCATCGTAGAAAATCATTGAGAGAGTAATGTAATGATGTAACAGATTGGGGTAGCTTAGATAGATAAAATGGTCCAAATGAGCATATTTCTAGAGGTAGTTGTAACTACTTTGAACTTGTCTAATTCCTTTTTAAGTGCCAAAAATTTCTTTCTCGCTTACTTCCCTTATTCTATAAGTATAGCCTTTGAGATATTATTTTAGATCCCTCTCTTGGGTATGACTAGACTCTGCCAAGTTTGAGCCTTGTAACCTCTTAAAATAAATAAGATGACTATTCTTAGATTTCATGATATTATACTAGTGTGTTCATGTCAATTTTTATTTGCATAAGTGGTTTAGATTTCTCCCTTGCTAAGTCTTTATTTCACCTATATGGTAGATTGTCAAGTTATGTAGGTTACGTCTAGTGTTTGATATCATCTGAATAAAGGCAATAGTAGACATTTTGACTAGATTGGTGCCTAGACATAGGCCTCCCCATCATCTCCCTTAGGTTTTTCTCACTTGATGAACCTCTACATTAAATGTTGATACATGATAGGAATTTGGAGTCATAGATCTTTTTTTTTGTCTCACTAGTGTTTTAGAGGCTCAAGTATGATTAGATGGAAAATCTTCATGATGTATCACCACAACTTAGAGTATGTTTCCATTTATTCAAATCTTTCTCTCTTTTCACCCCAACTAGTATTAGGTTATAGAAGCAAAGGTCCAAAATGATGCATCAGAGGATCTAGTCTCATTAAAAATCTGAGAGGTATGGTCTAGATATAGACAACCCACAACCTTAGACCATTCCCATGTTAGTCCAATTTTGAGGGTAGGACTTGAAGACTCATATATTTAGATAGGGTACAACCTAGAGTACTATTAGTACTTAATTTAATATAGATATAATCTTAATTCATGAAGAGAGAAATACATTTAAAATATATTACTTGTGTTACTTATATCTACTAAAATATAGGAGTAAGAGTTAGAGATGCTTAACTTGAAGATGAACCCATCAGGGCTCAATATCTCCCTTATCTAATGTGATTTACAAGAGGTTATTGAGTTTTGTAAGGATCACTAATATAGGACAGATCTAGGCTATATGACTTCTCCTAAGAATCTAAGACTTTTCCACAAGATAAGATTCTTTTCTCTAAGTGTAAACCCTAAGCAATGAATCCTCAACTGTAATGGTGAAAGATTAATTTGTAAAGAAGTGCAAATGAATGATTCACTCTATATCTCTCTTAATTAAATGGTGAAAAGGATTTGTTCATATATCCAAATCTAACCCTAAAAATTTCCAAAGTTTTAGTCAACAAAGTCAACCCATTTTACCATGTTCTTTAATAAATAAAGCAATTAGGTCCCACACAAGGTCAGTTAAGGCTAGACTAATCTATTAACATGTTTATATTTTATGTACAAGGTCAACCCTAGTGGACTTTATTTGGTAAATGTCAAAAAGGAGGTTTTAGATTAGGTAGGGGTTGTTTGATGTGGTTAATTGTTTGGATGAATGTGTAATGGAGGTGTAAAAGCTTAGGGAAATGTATAGGATAGGTTTGTGTTGGTTTCAAGTGGTGGTAAAGGGAACAATAATATTATGAAGCTAATGGTCTGTCCACCCCTTTTTTTATGTACCCTTTAAGGTGTGCACTCAAAGAGATTAAGGATTGATGAGTTCCTATAAGAGAGAAATCATTAGTAATTGATAAAGTTTAAAAATATTGTGTATATAGACCTCCTACACCATTTGAAGCCTTGAAGATTGACTTGTCTTGATGGATACTTCATTGAGGGGGGTTACACACCTTTAGGATCATTTTTATAATGCCTCCATCCTTTATCATGGCCTTAATGACCATTGATCTCTACTCCTAGTCATGCTTGATAGGCTATAAGAGCATAACCATATTGAAATTCATCTTAAAATCCATGTGAGGGTATCTAGGTGATGTATATAAGTTGATGTTTCATAATATCTTCTCATAAGATCTCCTTGAGAGATCAATAAACCTATATTTCCATGTTTTTAATATAATCTTATTTCATATCCTAACCTATAACCTTGCTTGAATAGCCATGACTTTGAATCTTCTTGCTTGAAGGGATCCATCTTGTACCCTACATCATATAATTAGCCTTAGAAACACTATAAATTGATCATGAGGATATTTGTCATCCTCACACATGGGTTATAGGATTTCATACATACTTTATATATTCAAAAACCCATTTCTCATTCTTGACATCATGAAGGTATTATTCATGACCTACAATATACTTGCAAGAATTTGACACTTCATGGAGTTCTTAATAAATGTTGGTATGATTAAAACCCTCAAGAAGCATAAACTCTCGTGGTGATGGACTTGTAGGTGAGTTTTTAAGGTTAATAGCCCTTGGGAAGACTTTGAGAGGCTCATTGTTATGCATGAAGTATCTAGTCCATCTATAGGCCTAATTTTGTTTCTATTCATCACCTTAAGAAGACACCACTTATATAGATTTGCACATACTTGATACAAGTACCAATCACAAGAAGATATTATAATTCACCTATCTTAGACATATATATGATTTTAAGGGTCAAGATATTATCTCTTAGCTTTAAGAGACTTTCATTCTTGTTTTAGGCCTATTTGGTCTCTTTCTTGAACAACCACTATGCATAAGCCTAAATTCATGACTTAGATTCCTATGAAATCTTTTGAGAAGGTCTACATCTTATATAAACATGTTATATTCTCTAACACATTACTAGTATGCCTATAGGCATTTCCATTAGGTTTGATACCTTAGAATTAAGCTACAATAGTGTCCCTTACTATAAAAAACCTACAAGTGAATCCTTAAAGCCTTCTCAGTTCCAAGAGATGTAAAGAATACCTTTGGGGATTTAAATGACTCTTGAAACATTGTCTCTAGGTATCTTGATCAGCCATTGAGACTCTTTAGCAACTTGCAGGATTAATTCCATTATGAACATGATTGAGGCCATGTCTTAGATTCTTCATATAGACCTATAGGTACTCTTAAGTGTTTGAACTCATGTTATTCATAGACTTGTATTCATGTTATTATATCTATTACCTTTTTAGAAACTTAAATCTCTATTTATCTACATGTCACTTTTGAGTTTTCCTCTCATGGGTGACTTGTGGAACCATGTTGTATTTTTACTCCATCCTTGTAACATCAAATGGGTCTACAAATTACTTGATAAGTATTGAGGATCAACCTTCAATCTTGATCAAACAAGAAAGTCTCTTTATAGCCCGCAACTCCTAAATCTATTTCTAAACTTCCTTTTAGGCTTGTATCTATGCTTATTAAACTCAATAATTCATTACTCTTTTAATCTCATAATATTTTTCCTGATGAATAGGCCTATAGGTGGTTTATAGGCTTATTTATTCTTATGCAGTCATTAGAATCCTACAACTTTCTTGGCATACTAGATATTTGATCTCATGGTTTTCAAGCTTGTGTATAAGTATTTGAGTGATGTATAAGCCATAACAACCTATTGTTGGGTGATCTTATCCTTGTAACAAAATTTTTAACCTCTCAGTCCTAGTCTATAGCTTTGTTTAAAGGATTTGGAGATCACTTTGAAATGTTTGAAGACCATTTCAACATTTTAATACATGTATCCATCTTTTATTGAGGTCTTATCAACCTTAAATGCATATCTAAGCTTGAATGTGAGTTACCTGTTAGGTTTAAAGGCTAGGACTTGACACTCATCCTTAATCCTTGATCTTATCCACTTATCTCAAAAACATATCCCTTGTCTCTTATCCTCTACCTAAAACTTGCTTCTTCTTACTTATAACACATAGAGATCTTGCATATACTCCTTGTTTTTCATGCAATCCATCAAGCAAGTTTGTAGACTTGGTTTGACTTAAAAAGCTTGTCCATTATGGCTTTTTCTTAGGTAAATATCACTTATAAATCTGTAGGTCACTTGATTAGGCTTGGACAAAACCTTATCATAAGTCCATGGAGCATGTTCACATCCCTCACAACATTTAAAACATGGTCATAGGCTAGAAAAGGGTCTAGAGGCCCTTACAAAACATTGTAAATTTTTTTAACCTAGAACTATCATCCCCTTATTTACATAGGGATATAACTTATGTGTTATTTTAATACTTATTAAATACAAATATAATCCCTCAATTATGATACTCAAGGTTTTATCCCTTCCTTCACAAAACCCTCCTTGGCATTTTAAAACCCCTTGTAAACATGCTTGGCATCTCCATGAACCTATCTAATTAATTTCTAAGGGGATTTGAGACCTTGTGGCATGATGTAAGCCTATAAATCTTGGAAGAGTGTTTGTTATGTTTAGGGAGAGTTCTTGGGTTTTTTCATGACCCTTTCATCAAGATAAAAAAAATCTCAAACATGTTTAAAAACCTCACCCTTTGGTGGGAAACTTGTAGAGGTCTTTCAAGCTTGAAACTTCATTAAAAACCTAAAAATGGTCTCCATGGACTTTAAACCTACATGCTCTATTTAGGTGATATTATAGGATATTTCTACCCTATATATAAATTTATATCACCATACATTTTAATTGAGCATGCTGTAAACATCAAGAATTAGATTTATAGGCTCTAGTGTTTAATAGGGTTTGAAAGAAGTCTATCCTCTTTTGATGGATAAGAATGCTTTAAATATTCTCAATATAATCTAGTGGATTAAGATGGTGCTCAATAGACATATTAACCTCCTCAATTACACATTATTTTCCATTCATCTAGATAAATGCATTTAAACCTTGAATTGTGCTCCTATCGAGTTGCTTGTAAGTAATTTTAGGCTTCTTAAGGATGGTTCATAGCCATGTTTCCTTCTTTTTATCTATAAGCACCTAAAGACTACTCTTCAATACATATTCCATGAACTCCAATGTCCATACTTATCCATGAAAATCCTATGGAGAGATGTTATGTCCTTTAAGACTACACGTAAGTGGCTACGAGGAAGAAGTTGAATCAGTTGTTCCTCTCTAGGAGGTATATGAGCATGTTTTTCCTCTTTGAAGGCATGTGAGTGCTTGAAGTTGATGTGAGGGACCCCAATGAGATTATTTTTTACATTAATACCACTATAAATATTTGAAACTCTTGAGAAAACCTCATAAAACCTTACGATTTCATGAAAATCTTCATGTTTGGAAGTTTGTTATGCCTTGTTTTGCATGCAGATCCATTAAAGAGGACTTGATGCATCTTTTAGATTATTTAATAAGGTGTTGTATCTTGTCCCCATGAATAAATATCCTCTACAACTACTAAACTTGTGCCTTCAAGACCAAAACCCACCATTTTCTAGATCTACAACTTCATGAAAGCTTTGTTTATGGCCTTTATTCATGTGATTCTACATGAAACCTATTATTTCTTCCATGAAAGACATTTTCCTTTCCATTAAAGAACCTACATATGTTATTGAGATCATAACCCCCTTAATATCATGGTATTTTCCTCAAAGATCTTAGAGAACCTATAAAAGATGATTGGAACTTCATGCCTAAAGTTATAGGCCTTGAAAGCATCATGAATCCTCACTTTTGATGGTTTGATCTTGAGGATTTATTCATAAAACCTACAAAAACACTATTGAAACCATGAAGATACCATGATCATGTTTGAAGGTGGAGCAATGGCTTTTTGATTTTCAAGTGCACTTTCCTCACATTCAAGAGAATTGAATGCCATTAAGGAACCAAATAGAGGGAAACTAACTAACTTCAACACCTTTTTGACCATTTGTATAGATGTGAGATTTGGAAGAGGGTCTTTAAACTTCAATATGACTTTATGAAACTTTAAAAAACATTTTACCATCTCAAAATGACTTAATGAGTGAACACGACCTCTTTCAACCCCTTTATAAACTCATGAATGATTTATTAAGACTTTTGTTTTATAACTTTCTCTTAAGAAGCACTCTCATGAATTTAAAATAACTTATTAGACATTCCAAAAATATATCGCATTAACATCAATTTTAATGCTCCTAGCCATGAAATGAGGAGTAAGAATATTAATCAAGACCTTAAGACACATTTTTACATTGAGGGGTCCTCTAATAGGCCTATTATAAACCATGACTCTAGCACTAATTACAAGACTCATTCAACGGATCAAAAATACAAATAACCTTAATGACTCTTGCATACGTATTGTTGGTCCAACCTAATCATCATGAAGGTTCTTGCAAGGGTTGTACTCAACTTATCTTGGCAAAAAATCACCCTCTCCAAGCATGTCAAGTGTTAGAGTCCAAGGGTTGATATAATATCCAATAGAGAGATAGATAAGAAAGAGGAAGATGAGTCTAGAAGGAAGGAACCTTAGTGAGAAGGATATCATAACTTATACTTGTGGATGAATCTTGTGTATATATTAAAGGATAACTAAGGTAGGCATCCATGTACCCTTGTGCTTTCATTTTATGTTATTTACTTTGAAATTAGAATCTTATCCCTTATGTTTTTTTCTTATTTTCAAGAGGTGTAGGGTCACTTGGCCAACCCTCTTTTTACTTTTGCTTACCAAGGTTGTGCCTATGCCCACCATGATCATTTTATCACCCACTTTGGATTTGGAGATGCACAATCACTCTTATTTTACTTGGATGATTTTAAAATATATTTATTATTTAATTTTGACATTATTAGGTTGTCTAAATAGGCTTCAATTTACTTACATTATTTTTATTTTTTACATAGTGATAATGGTTGGTTGAACTAGGTTCCTATGCCCTTTTACATGGTTTTCCTTTGTGTAGTGATAGTGTGTGATGGAACCATACTTATTATTCCCTTATACATGGTTTTCCTATGCATAGTGATAGTGGTTGGTAGAATCATAATTCATGTACCTTTCTATGTGTAAATTTGGCATGGTCGATTGTGTTAATGTTCTCCCATGGCTGAGAGATGGTAAAAAAAATAATAAGGCATTCATATATTCTTATTATCCTTAAGCGAGCATATATGATGGAAATGCATTCATTGATACATTATTATAATTATTTTATTTTCAATGGTGATTTTTTCCCTTGTATTTTTATGTTAGGTATGGAAGCCTATTATACATAAATGAACTTATAATCCTCATAGATATGTTTCCTAGTGAGTGATCCTTTTTATATTTTAGATGTCATCCAAACCTCATATTTTAATCTCATTCCACCTTACACCAATGATGTGAATATGCTTAGAGTTTTGATTCCTATATTCAAAGGAGCCTAGGATAGTCATCTAATGATGGCATATAAATGGGAGGCGAGCCCCTCCTTTAGTTAGCCTTGTGAGTGACTTGTAGAGTTCACTTTAAGATTTATTGTTGCTTAATTTTTGTAAATATTTTTTTAGGTTCTATTGTATAATTTTAAATCCTTGAAAATGTAATATTAATTTTTAACTCAATAGAAAAATTAGATACAATTATGGTGTACATCATGTGATCTACTTGCTTGATTTTTTATTGTAACGCTCACTAAAGATGATAGATAATGAATGTATTAAATGGGAATTATATCAAAAGAGAATATTAAAGTTGGAAAATCATATTAAAAATTATATGTTATTGTATTTTACTCTACTTCACAAAATAAAATTAAAATAAATTGAATTGATGTGCTCAGTTATATCATTGAGTCCATTGAAGGACCACTACATGAAAATTATTATTATATAATTTTAAACTTATCAAAAAAAATTAAATCAATTTTGTTAGGTAGTAGACTTCCTCAAGGTCTCATAGTAACTTACAAAATATTTATATGTACCATACTATAAAATATATGGATTTTTAAGCCAAACCCACTTAAAATGGTTTATTTTCCTTTGTAAAGAGCCTAAGCTTTGCTTAATTATTTTGCATGCTTTTCGAGGTAGAAAACCTCTCCAAATAATTTTTAATAAAATTTCATGATTTCTTAACTTTTTTTTTCTCCTTTCATAATTTTTCATCTTAGGGTTCCCTCAATATGATTTTTCTAATTTTAATACCCTATAGGCTAATTTTTTGAACACATAAGTCCTTTAGAAGGGCACATGTCACTTCATATAGGGCATGATTAATTATTCAATCAAAAGTCACCCATGTGACCACATAACAAGTGTAAAATACCCTAAATAGATTTTTTTTAAAGATAGTTAAACTATGGTTTGTTTAGCTTAGGTGGTTTTCAGGAGGGGGAAGGCAAAAATCCATTTTTTAATGAATGGAAGGATCTGATCAACATGTGTTGATCACCATTATTTTTCTATTTTATTATCATAAAATATAACTCAACCTATGATATAAATTTTCATGAATATATTTTATTCAATTTATAATTATTAAAGTTAAACCTTTATTTTTATAAATTTTAAACCTCTACATGAATAATTTTAAAACCAAAAAGTTAATTCAACATGTATGTGATTTCATTCAACTAATTCAAGTGATTTGAAGGCTAAGAGGTGCGGTGACCCAAAAAGGGGCCCCCCTCAATTTTTCATGCCCATGTGTATGTAAATAATTAAGGCATATAACAATATATTTTTACTGAAAGGGTCACTTTATCATAGAGGTCATTCTAGACCTTTTTCAATTATTTATACTAGTTTTGTTATGGTGATTGTAGAGACCTAGATACCTAGAGGCAAACAAACCCAAAAGGTACCCACCTCAATTTTTCATTATATTTTTCTTATAATATATTATATAACTTAAACTTCATAGCTCCTAATAAATGATGATTTTGTCATAAAAAGGTTTATTTAAACTAGTTTGACAATTACATGATCCTAGAAGCCTAGAATGAGTTTCTGCAAAAAGGGACCCCATTATTTGTATATCCTCTACTAGATGTGATAAGTTTTAAAACTTTAAACCATGTTTTAAAAATCAATTTACCTTAAACCTACATTTATGACCATTAATGGTTTTCAAGGAGCTTGAAGCTCCCTAAGACATTTTTGGAAATTTGGGGAGACTAAGACATCATGGAATCTTTCCAAGAATATGGGTATGTGATAAAAAAAAAATTGTCAATGTATTAAAATATAATTAAAAAATGAATTGAAGTGAAAAGGGAAAAAAATATTAGATACTTCACTAATGGCAATCGTTCAAGACGAAGGAAGGAGATGAGGGATGAGTATGGAAAGGTCATCTCCAAACACCTCCTCCCTCTTTTCCAAAATATGATATTTTAACATAATGGTCATTTTAAATCCTTTATTAACTTCCATAATTATCTATAGTGATTCTTCACCTTTAACTGAATTTGATAGTTTGTTAGTGTAGGTTTTTTTTTCCATTTATGGTTTTTTCTACACATGTATTTAACTTGATGATGTGTAATAATGAGGTTATTTGGGTGTATTAATGAGTTTATTATGATATATATGATGTGTGCATGCACATATATAAATTATAGTCAATTTGGTTGGTGTGAATGCACTATTCATTTACCAACCAATGTTAACATTTTGTATATGGTACTCACTATTCATTTGGCAACTAAAATGTTTTCACTTTACTAAATTAGGTGGATTAATTCCTCTCTTATCCTATTTATGTACCTATCCTCAAATATTTTTTCATAGATTATAAATACAATTTGTTATTTTTCTCATGTTTGGTTCCACGCTTGCAATAGGATCTTTAGTGTGTTTAAATCATATATGTCTTGGATCTTTGACCATGACCCATTATGGCATGGTATTAGAGCATGTTCTAGTAATCAAACACCTTTGTTTGTTGTAATTAATTCTGAATATTTAGTATTTATTATTTTATACTATATGTTCTTTATTATTTGAGTGTGATCTTCTCCCACATCCTTGGATGATCTAGAGAATTAGAAAATAAAGAGGAAAAAGACTGTGTAAGTGGTTTTGCATGTTATTTAATAATCGATGTGTTTTTTAGAAAATAATAAGTTACCATTGAGTTTATTATGTGAAAAAACCATATAAACAACTATAAACTTAATCATGATTTGAGATAGTCAAAATCATACTTTTTTTAAGGGTTTGTTAGCTTTTCTGATAAATCCATACAATTTCTAAGTAGCAATTTTCTTGTAAGAGACCATATTTCTAATTTATTATATATAATTATTGGGTATGTTACCATTTTTTATTATAGACACTAAGTTTTGAGATACTTTTAGATATGTATGACCTTATTTTGCATGCATAAGCATACTATGCATTAAATTATTGGGTATGTTAACATTTTTTATTATAGACACTAAGTTTTGAGATACTTTTAGATATGTATGACCTTATTTTGCATGCATAAGGATACTATGCATTTGTATATTATGTACTACCTGAGGGTTTTTGTATCTTGTACATGTACTTACAATTCATGCCCTTTGTTATTTGTACTAGAAATAGTATATGACTATATGCATCATCTCTGCATGTTTAAAACATCATTACACTATATGTGTGACGTTAAGTTGTGGAGATAAAAGCTTCACTATTATGCAAATGGTGGAGGTTGTTGAGTGTCAAAGTAACCAACGTTGGTTAGGCCAACCGACATTGGTCATATTCAGTGTACACAGTAACTGACATCGGTTATAGGTCAGTTAGCATCAGTCAGACAAGAACTGACGTCAGTCACCTGTGTGTTTCTAGAACTGGTCTAATTTTAGATGGACAGTGTGTTTGCATGTAAAGACTAATTTTAGTCTTGAGTCTACATTTCTTATTATTTTTTGGTTTGGGATCTATTTAAGAGACCCATGGGGTTATATTGTAAAGAAGGACTAAGAAGGATTAGATCCTCAACTTGAAGGCAAGAACAACAATTGGGTTGGTTGTCTCAAGGGGTGTAAGATCAGTTGATCTGCAAGTAGCAAGATCAGGGAGATCTACATGGTAAGTAAGATTAGTTAGATCTGCAAGGGTACAAGATCAAGGAGATCTACTTGGTGGACTGGTAGTAGGCAACAACAACCATTGGGTTGATTGTCATTGACTGGTGGAGGGAACAACTCTGTGTTTGAGTTAGTTGTAATTGATTAAGAGAGAGAACTCTTGAGGGAGAATTACTATACACCCAAGAGGTGTGGGAAGAGTGACATTTCTTCATTGTATTTCCTTCTGGAAGAGTGTTAATACAGATTGTATTGTTTCTCGTATCTCATATTCTGTACTATTTTTGAATTCTAGTTACTATTACTTCTAGTTTAATTCCATGTTTAGTTACTTATACAAAGGTAATAAATTTTACTCTAAAGAGGATCCTGACAGTTGGTATCAGATCTTTGTGTGTAGATCCTGACATGTGATGTGTACATGTACATTTTATGCATACTAGATGATGTGTACCTTCAGCTTGCCTATAGTAGTTGAACTTGTGTGAACTATTTTTTTACCCATGAACCCACTTGAACCTATTTCAAAATATGACTTTACCATAGGGTTCTTCTATACATATTGTACATGCTTTACATCTCTCATAATAGGAATCTATGTTGCATACTACCTATTTGATCAGTAACTATGCCACTACATATGCTATGCATGTATATTATATTCATATAAAATGAAAAAAATTATAACTTGAGTGTGGATAATGACACCAAACCCATAGTTCCCTCTTGATTACTCTCATGATCCTTGTAGGCACCTTTTCATTGATTCCCAGTCATCTGTAGGCTTTCAAGACCTCATTCTAGCTTAGCCAGGACCCTTTTTCCATGTTTATTCCATCCCCCTAGGTCCCATACCCTAAATAAAATAGCGCCTAACTTGGATTATAGTTTTAAACCCTAAGGTGTCCCATTTTTAGTGCTCCTATCTAATCACTTTTTTAGCCTAGATTATCATTTTTCCCTGATTCTTCCTCTTCATTATGTCAGCCTAATGTGATTGCATTTAACCCATGACCAATAGATCCCTATAAAATCCCATTCAAATATCATTTGGAAAGGGTTGTAAAATATCACTAAACAAGTAAGACTATTCAATCAATCTTCCCTATTCTCTGCATATAACTAGCTAATACACTTACAAGCTTATTCAAACCCTTACTCTAGCCCCTAGCCACCTCAAGCACACCTAGTTTTATCATTTTTTACATTATCATATCACAATTTCACCAAAAAATTTCAAAGGTAAAACTACATATAGCTTGATCCCTCTTTGAAGTATTGGTATTTAGGTAGCATGCCCATACATGGGGTGTGAAACACGTTCAATGTATCTTACACACACTAACCCCCCACATGTTCTCAAAGTCATATTCAAGATTATTTGAGACCTAAAATCAAAGGTAAACTATCTCTACAAGGAACTCTATTGAGAATTAAGCTACAAAATTTCATAGGCAAGGTAATATAAGAGTAGTAGATAGAACCTAGAAAGCTTAAACCTCTATGACTAGCTTGGACAATAACATCAAGAATAAGACTATAACATCAGGCCTTGAAGTGTCCTATTTTTGTCACTCCTATCCTTTCCCCAAATTAAATCTAGATCTAGGTTCTGGATACTATCCCAATCCTACACAGTCAATATAAGCCTTCACTCAGTCAGACCAACATAGTTTTAAGCTAAATTATATTTCTCTCTATTCACTTGCTATTTTTAGAAAGTCTAAAGAATAATCAAAATTAAAAAAAATTAAGTTAAGTCATAATTATTGACTAATTTACTTTACTCAGACTTTTAACTTAATAGTAATAAAAACACCAATTATTCCCAAAAGGTTAAATCATTTGGTGAACCTAACTTATTTTGTTTGTGCATAAAAACCCTAGAAACCCTAGGGTAAATTTCCTACTGATTTTTCATCTTTTTTTTTAATTTTTTACCTATGTAATAAAAATCAAAAAAATTCATAAATTTCTAAATTTTTTTATTAATTTTAAAATAATTTTCTTTCAAACCCTAGTTGACCATACTAGGTCTCAGTAATTTTCCAATCATTTTCTAAATTTTTACTATTATATTTAAATTAGAAAATCCATTCAAAATTCAAAAATCAATAATAATTCTCAAAAATATTTTATTTTTTGAAACCCTAGTTGCATTTAATAGATCCCATAAAATCACTAATTTTCCAATACATTTCTAATTTTTTACTTGCATATCTAACTCAGAAATCCACTTTCAATTTCAATATTTCATAGTAATTTGTCAAAATATCATCTTTCCAACCATAGTTGCATATACTAGGTCCTATTGCTTTTATGGTATCACCTTATATCTATAATCAGATTGTACAAATGGATCTCACTTATTTATGATTTTTTCTTACATTTCTTACAAATAAAAAAGAGACCATCATTGGTCCTATCATGTACATGAATGATGAAGTTTACCATATGATAATACAAAGCTTTATTCTTTGCATTTCATGCTTATTTTTTATAATAAGGAATGATATTACAAAATTCATGGCTAAAAATGCACAAATGCACAAATATTCAATATTCCTTTCATGCATATAAATGTTATGATTCTTTCTATAAATTTGTGCACAAATACATTTTGTCTATCCCTTGATTTCTATCTCTCATATGGAAATATTTTCAAGTTTATCATGCTAAACATGTTAGAAATTTTATGATTCATGTCACAATTTTCTATACATTCATGATCAAATACATGTTCTCTATCCCTTGCTTGTTATCTCTCTTGTGGAATGTTTTTTATAAATATATTATTGTACAACTCACCACTCAAATTTCATGCATTTTACTCCACATACATGCTTTCTACCTACATGCATATAACTCATTGGTTACTTTTGAGTATCTCCCTATCACTACTAGATATGAGTAAACACTAGTGGTTATATCTATGCCTAATCCCTTCAATTTTAGTATATATATCTCTTATCCTACACCTAATACCAACTCTATGCCTATAATATATCATGTCGTCCATGCTATCACCCAAGTTCATGAAGATGGGTAGGTTGTTTACACCCATGGCTATAACTTTATCACTCTGGTTGGCACCCCTTTAGATACATTTTTTTTTTATTGAGCTTCTTCAATGATCATATGTTTATAGAGATGTGTTGTATGTAGCCCTTCACAATAGTATAATTCTCATTTCATCTGAAACAACTTATATTGTATCTATCCTCAACACAATGCAATAGACTGACGATCATATTTCCTTTGAGAAAGAGGATTTACCCTTGTAACACATCATTAAACAACATCTACCTCTATATATTCAATTGATAATTAATGGTGTGGTAGTAAAAAGAGTGTTAGTTGATAAGGTTTAGGACTCAACATCTACAACATTTATTTTCTTATATGTCTTAATATACAACCTCAATATTTAGACCACTCTGACATGAACATCAGAGGTTTTGACAATAACCCACAAAAAGTCATGGGTCAAATAACACTCAATATTACCTTAGGGCCTAAGACAATTCTAACTACTTACCAAGTCATGCCAAATGATCTCAACTATAATTTATTACATGGTCAGCTATGGATTAATGTTATGCATGTAGTCCCTTCTATACTCCATGCTTGTCTAAAATTTAGTCATCAAGGTGATATCTACACATTACCAATAGATAACAAACCTTTTAATATTTTACCAAGTTACTGAAACTCCATAGAATTATATTTTGAACTTTCATCTTGGCCATTACCTACACAACCCATTATTCACAATGTACCCTCGAACCATGCAACACATCAACAAACTCCAAGTTCCATAATACCACTAACAAAAAATCACTAGTTTACCTCTCCTTTTGCACTTAAATGTCTTAATAAAATGGGTTATCATGGAAAAGGTCTGGGAAAGCATGAACAAAGAATCATTAATCCTATTGAGGCATCTATACAACATCGAACACAAGGGCTAAGATATCAGCTTACCTATCTTCATAATAATCCTTCTTCCACCACTTCAAAACATATAAATCTTTTTCCACCCACTACACCAGTAGACCACATCATTAATCATACTTTGTTATGCCCTTAACCATTGGTGTGTCTAGGGATATGTGTGGCTAACTTGGGCTTACAACCTCTTTTATTTACTTGTTTAATTTCTCTATGTTCTTAGATAGGTCAGCCTATGGAATAACCTTGGATAAGTATACTATATAAAGGAGGTAGTGGTTAGTCTTTAATCATCATGTGTGAAGTATTCTGCTAATAGTGCATTGTTGTGGAGGTTGCCACCTCGAAGTGGCTTTGTTATATTATCCAGTATTCTATTTTATTGTCAATTATTGTTGTGTAATCTATCATATTTTATTACTTTGTGAAATATTAAATCATTCTATGAAAATATCTAAGTAATTTCATTACAAGTGGTATCAGAGCTTCAATTTGGGCAAGTTTCTTGCGGCATTTTTTTTGGATCTGGCGAGGCGTGGCTTCTAGGAGCAATGAAAGTGAAAAAACATAACTTGCAATTTGGGAAGAATTAATTTTTCTTGTCAATGCAGTATTGCTCAAAACACTTTTTTGAAAAAAAATATTTAAAAAAAAAATCTATAATTTTTTTTCCCCTTACACACTTACAATCATTGGATTCGTCTCGATGAGATGATTACAATAGTGTATTCTATCAGTACACTTTTCTTTTTAAGGTCAAAACCCTCCTAGGGTTTTTTTACGTCAAGTCCTTCAACTTGAGGAAGAAAAGGGGCACCAAAAACTCCTAAGACTCCTATCAATGACATGGAATCTATAACTTTAGATTTGATGATTTCTCAGCTTTAAGAGGACATAAAAAACTTGATGAGGCATGATGACTTTGTTGTAGTCTAAGCTAATGTTTTAGGGATGTGTATAAATATTAATGGAGTTCACATTGAATTACATCATATCACTACGTAATTGGCTACCCTCACATCTCAATTTACCCTAACAATACTCCACTTTAGCATTTAAATCCTCCTTTCAACAACTCCCATACTGGTATAAAATCAATGTTGCCAAAAGTGGATAGTGTAAGTTCGATGGTAAGGATCCTCTCACTTAGATTAACCAAATTAAGAGTTTATTTAAGCTACATCAAACCCCTAGCTCTTAGAGGTTGACAGTGGCATCCTTATATATGGAACCTGAGCAATTCATTTGGTATCACTAGTTAAGTGCTCAAAAAAAATGGTGATCTTGTTACATGGACTATTTTTACTGAGGAGTTGATAACTCATTATCAAAATAATGTCTTTGAGAACTATTTTACATAATTAGCTAAGCTGTGGTAAATAAGACCTATGAAGGATTATATTCATCAATTTTAGAATCTCTTTTTAAGAGTAGAAAATATCATTGAGATAAATTTGATAGGTCTATTTTTTGGGGGCCTCAAAGATAGCATCCAATACAAAGTTTGAATTTTTATCCCACAATCTATATCAGAAGTTATCCTTAAGGCATGTGTGATAGAAGCAAAAGAGATGGTCAAAAGGAAAAAAATCACTACTAGTCATGATCACAACTTTCCAACATCATCATTTCCTCAGCCCACTAGATTAAAATAATGACAAATTGAGGAGAAGTGAGCCAAAGGGTTGTGTTATGGTTGTGTCATCAAATGGAGAAAATACCATCATTGTGCTAAGAAGAAGCTATTTTACATTGAAGGTGCCAATGATGATGAAGAGGATGTAGAAGTACATGATGTAGATGCAAAAGTTCCTGAGGAAGAATCTGAAGACTCTCAGTCTATTATTTCATGTCATGCCCTATCAGATATTAGTACTCCCCAAAATCTTAAAGTTATGGGTTTCCTTAAGAAATAGAAGTCACTCTCTTGATTGATTCTGGGAGCACACACAACTTCATCCACATTAAGTTGGCTGCTCATTTGAACTATTTCATTTATCTAGCTCCAAAATTTAGGTTATTATTATAGATGGTGGTACTGTCAACTATTCAAGAAAATGTCATAGTATTAAGTTGTCCATGGGAGACTACTTATTGGATTCTCCTATGTTTTTTATTATGATGGGTGGAACTGATATTACTTTGGGAGTCTAGTGGCTCACCACTTTGGCCACTATTGAGATGAATTTTCAATAATTATTCATGCATTTTCATTTAGAAGAAAGGACATTTGAGCTAAGAGGATTAAAAGCTAAATTTCCCAAACTTGTTAGCTTCCACCAAATGACAAAGATTCTCTGTAAGGGTGCTAAGGGATTTGTATCCCACTTGTTTTCTATGGAAGTACAACCAACTTAGCCATCTCTACCTCTTGATCTACAACAAATAATTGATGCTCATTTTGTTGTTTTAGAGACATGCCAAAAAGACTTCCACTTAACTGCACACATGATCATGTTATCACACTTATTCTTAGTAGTACACCACCCAACATTAGGCCATATAGGTATCCCTATGCCCAAAAAAGTGAAATTGAAAATATGGTACAAGAGATGTTGGATTCAAGAATCATTTTCCATAGCTAAAATGAATATTTGTCACCAGTTGTCATGGTGAGAAAGAAAGATCACACTTGGAGGATGTGCCCTGAATACAAAAAACTCAATAAGTACACTATCAAAGATAAATTTCCAATTCCTATCATTGATGATTTTCTAGATGAATTGAATGGTGCTCTTTACTTTACCAAGTTAGATATATGTTTTGGGTATCATCAAATTAGGATCCATGATGAAGACATACCCAAAACTACTTTTAGGACTCATGAGGGCCATTATGAGTTTTTGGTTATGTCTTTTGGCCTAACAAATGCACCATCTACTTTCCAGAGTTTGATGAATACTATTTTTAAGCCTTTTTTGAGGAAATTTTTTTTGGTATTCTTTGATGATATCCTCATTTATAGTAAAAATTAGGTAGACCATTTGCAACATGTGAAATAGGTACTCTCCATTTTGGAGCAAAATCAATTATATGTCAAACCTTCCAAATGTACTTTTGGGGCTGGTGAGGTTGAATATTTGGGTCATTTTGTATCTTATGAAGGAGTGAAAGTGGATCCTAAAAAAATCCAAGCAATGGTACATTAGCCAATTCCTAAGATACTCAAGAAATTTTGGGGATTTTTGGGACTTACTAGTTATTACCATAGATTTTTCAAAAATGATGGTAGTATTGTAGCCCCACTTAACTCTTTGTTAAAGGAAGACTCCTTTTCGTGGACTGATGTAGCTACTCGAGCATTTGAAAATTTTAAATTGGCTATGTGCACTACTCTAGTATTGGCCACTCCTAATTTTTCTAAGACTTATGTGGTTGAAGGTGATGCATTTGGGTATGGTATGGGTGATGTACTCATCCAAGAAGTTAGACCACTAGAATTTGAAAGTCATCAACTCAAGGGTAAAATTAGCATAAGCCCATCTATGAGAAGGAAATGATGGCCATTTTGTCATGCAGTCAAACAATGGATACCTTATTTGATGGTTCATCACTTTCAAGTAAAAACTAATCATGATAGT
This sequence comes from Torreya grandis, assembly GCA_037957365.1. NCBI lineage: Eukaryota > Viridiplantae > Streptophyta > Pinopsida > Cupressales > Taxaceae > Torreya > Torreya grandis. The sequence goes on along the minus strand of JARHVA010005541.1, from coordinate 743,734 downwards.
CTTAAATATATTTTAGAACAAAGGTTGTCATTTGAAGAACAACAAAAATGGGTAACTAAGATGTTAGGCTATGATTTTGAAATAGTCTACAAAAAAGGCAAGGATAATGTGATGGTAGATGCATTATCTAGAAAAGATGAATCAATTAAGGCATTGTTATGTGCCATAACCATTTTATAGAAAGATTGGCTAGAGGAAGCATGATCAAAATGAGAACATGATAGTACTGATCATGATTTGATTCAAAATCTTTAGTAGGGTTTAGATGGATTTGAAAAATTCACATGAAAAGGTAGTGCATTATGGTAAAAAAAAAGATTGTACCTATGTAAGAATTCTCTTCTTAAACTAAAATTCTTTCAATAACTACAATTGGGGGTCATTCAATATTTTTGAAAACCTATCAAGGGATCAAGAAAGATTTTTTTTGGGAAGGCCTCAAGGGGGATGTCCAAAAATATGTGGCTGAATGTATGATCTATCAATAAAACAAAGGCAAAACCATCAAAAATCTAGGTCTTTTATAGCCTTTATCTATCCCTAGCTAGCATTGGGAAGATGTGTCTATGGATTTAATTATAGGGTTACTAAGATCTGATAGTCAAAATTTTATCATGATTGTTGTAGATCATCTCAATAAGTATGCTCATTTTTTTCCATTATCCTAGCCATTTGTTACTAGTATAGTAGCTTCTACTTTTCTCAATATAGTTCAGAAACTGCATGGGACTCCTAAAGTTCATTGTTAGTGATAGAGATCCCATTTTTACTAGTAAGTTTTGAACTAAGTTATTTACATTTTTAGGCACTTAATTGGCTCATATTTCATCCTATCATCCTCAATCTAATGGATAAACTAAGGTAGTAAACAAATGTCTAGAAGGATATCTTTGTTGTTTTGTTTTTGATAAACAAGATAAATACGTTCATTAGCTACCACTTACTGAATGGTAGTATAATAATTCTATTCATAGTTATTCCAAAATGTCTCATTTTGTGGCACTATATGGATACCACCCTCCAATCATCACTTCCACCTTGAAGCTACATCCTAAGGTTCATGCAGTTGAAGAACATATTCACCATCAACAAGAGGTCCTTGCAAGTTTGTGTGAAAATTTAGCTATGGCCCAGAATCGCATGAAGCAACAAGTAGATCAACATAGAAGTGAGAGGCAATTTGACATTGGTGATTGGTTATTTTTTCACTTACAACAATAAAAATAGATGTCATTGAAGCAATAAAAAAGGATAAGCTGTCCCCTAAGTATTATGGGCCTTATCAAATCTTATAGAAAATTGGTAGTGTGACCTACAAGTTAGATTTTCCTTCATCCACTCACATACATCTAGTATTTCATGTATCATTCCTAAATAAAGTAATTATACATAGAGCTACCATTCAAATAGAATTACCAGAATTAGATGAGGAAGGTAAAGTTATTCTTGATCCTAAGGTGATCCTTTAATGATATACCAAGCAACTACGTTCTAGATCAATTACAGAATGCCTAATCAAATGAAAGAATCTACCATGTGAAGATGCCACTTGGGATGATGAAGCATTTTTGTAGCAATATCTAGAGTTGCCTCAACATTGAGGACAAATTTATTTTGAAGTGGAAGGGCCTTTTATGCCCTTAACCATTGGTGTGTCTAGGGATATGTGTGGCTGACTTGGGCTTACATACCTCTTTTATTTACTTGTTACATTTTTCTATGTTCTTAGATAGGTCAGACTATGGAATAACCTTGGCTAAGTAGACTATATATAAGAGGTAGTGGTTAGTCTTTAATCATCATGTGTGAATTATTCTGCTAATAGTGCATTATTGTGGAGGTTGCCCCATTGAAGTGGCTTTGCTATATTATCCATTATTTTGTTCTGCTATCAATTATCACTATGTAATCTCTCATATTTTATTATCATTTATCTATCCTGATCTCATTGATGACACAGCCTCACTAGTCATGTTCACATTAAATTAATTCTCTAATGATGAATCCCTGCTACAGTTTTTTGGTACATATGAGGACCTTCTATTTTGATTTCATAAAAATAGATTTCCTCTTCACACAAATTCTCATGCATACTTTGGGGAAAGTCTAGATTGTCCACAATACATACCAATTGATTCAGATGATACTATTCCTACCAGTCCCTATATACTCAATCATTCCACATTGCTTAATGAAGAAATAGTTAATTTTAATTTTAGAACCAACCAGGATCCCTACATTTTCCTATTAGTCTCTACCCTATAAAATGAAGATGATATAGATATTCGTCAAGCTTTAAGAGATTTCCTAGAACTCCTTGTTTGGTCTAACTCAAATATGCCAAGAATTGATACATCTATAGCAATCCATCAGATTCCCTTACACCTATATGTTAAACCATTTAAACAAAAAAAAAAAAAAATGCATCCTAAGGTGGCTCTCTTAGTCAAAGATGAGATCCAATACATCTTAGATTCTACCTTCATTCGACTAGTAGCACACCCTGAATGGATTTCCAACATAGTCCCTATAGTAAAACCTAGTAGGCAAATTTGATGTCATTCCAATTCTCAAGATTTAAATAAATCATGCCCAAAAGATGATTTCCCCTTTCTTAATATCAACATGGTCATCAATTATATATTTATGTATAAAATTTTATCATTTATGGATCGAATTTTTGGATACAAATAAATCAAAATAACTAAAGAAGATCAAGAGAAAACATCTTTTACAACACCTTGGGGTACATTTTGTTATATTTTTAAGCCTTCAAATTAAAAAATGTTAGAGCCACATATAAACATACCATGACACATATCTTTCATGATTTGATTCACCATACTATCAAATATTATGTTGATGATATATTAGCTAAATTAAAACAATAACAACATCACATTATTTATTTACAAAATATCTTCAAAGACTCAGGAATATAATATTGGACTCAACCCAAATAAATTTGTGTTAAGAGTTACATCAGTAAAACTCTTGGTTTTCATTATTTCTCAGCATGATATAAAGGTTGACCTTAAGAAATTCAAAGAAATTATAGATATGCCACCTCCCACAAAATTAAAACAACTTTGATCCCTACAAGGAAAGATCCAATAAATTCGTCATTTTATAGCTCAACTTGTTGATAAAACTCAAGCATTCACATGATTATTAAAGAAAGATACAAAGTTTGGTTGGGACCAAGCTTGTCAAGATAGCTTTGATATAATCAAATAATATCTTTTTAATCCACCTATTTTAGTACCATCTATCCTTGATAAGCCTTTCCTACTATATATCTCAGTAATGAATCACATATTAGGAGTACTCTTAGCACAACATGATGATCAACATATCAAGTGAGTAGTTTACTACATCAGTCACACACTAGTTGATTATGGGAAAAATTATTCCACAATAGAAAAACTATGTTTAGCTTTAGTTTTTACCACACAAAAACTTTGGCATTACATGGTTAATAATGAGACTCAAGTTATCACAAAATCAAACCCCTTGAATTTCTTCATGGCAAAACCACATATTTTTTATCACATAGCAAAATGGGTTATGTTATTAATATAATTTGACTTAAAGATAGTTCTCCAAAAATTAATAAAGGGCCAAATCATTGTAGACCATTTGGTAATAGAACCACTCTTGGATACCAACCCTCTTAGTGACACATTCAAATATGTTTTTACTACCTATTCTACTCATTCAAATACCCAAACCATGTTCTTTGATGGCTCTCGATGCACATCCGATGTAGGGGAAAGAATTATCTTTATCAATCCTTTTAGTCACATGGTTCCTATAGCATACTAATTAAGCTTTATATGCACTAACAACACCATAAAATATGAATTACTTATCTTTGGTCTATTTACTACATAGTCCCTCTAAATCAAATATATTCAAGTCTTTGATGATTCCAAACTCATGGTCAACCAAGTCAATGATGTCTATCAAACAAAATAAAAATATCTTATCCCATATCATAACATGGTATAATGTTTATCATCACAATTCGATTACTTTGACATATAAAGTATAACAAGAAAAGATAACCAACATGTAGATGCAATGGAAAGTGTTGCATCTTTGATTCCTATCAACATCAATGTTGATGAAGATATCTTCACAATTAAATGATCATAATCACCATCAATATCTAACATAGATCTGATTGCACTATCTATCTTAGTGACTACATGTAGTTCTACCACTCTAGAATGGTTTTTTGACATCTATAACTTCTTAAACAAATCTATTACACCTGAAACTTTCTCATGAAATGACAAGTGTAAGATACACAAACAAGTACTCCATTATGTATTCATTAGTATGGTCCTTTTCAAATGACCATTGGACAAACAATTACTTAGATTCTTACCTCCAAAATAATCCAAAATTGCTCTTACACAAATACATGGTAGTAAGTTTGGTGTTCACTTTAGTGGAAATTTCATGTCCCACAAATTAATCTGACAAGGCTACTACTAGCCCACCATCGAAGAAGAATGTTTACAATATGCAAAGTTATGTGATAAATGTTAATGACATAGTAACCTACAGTATGTACCTTCACAATAATTACAACCAATCATCTCTTCATGGTTATTTATGTTATGGGTATTTGATCTTATTAGAAAGATTAACCCTAAATCTATTTGTGGGCATAAGTTCATCATCACCACTATAGAGTACTTTACCAATTAGGTAGAAGTCATTCCACTTTAAACTACTATAGGGGAGGGCATCTATAGTTTCCTCATGACCCACTTTATTTCATGTTTTGGCCTACCCATAGCCATGATATCTGATAATGGAACATCATTCAAGAATAAAACTATCAAGAAATTTTGCACAAAGTATAATATTAAACACACACTCTCCACTCTGTACTACCCATACGGAAATGCTCAAGCAGAGGCTACCAATAAAACCATCAACAACAATTTGAGTAAAATAGTGACCAAATTTGGTGATTATTGACACAACCAACTAGTCTTTGCTTTATGGGCTTACCCTACAAGTATTTTTACACCCACATGAGTCACTCTTTATTCACTCATTTATGGCATAGAAGTAGTTTTACCATTAGAATTATAAATTTCATATCTTCATGTCTCCCTTAAAGGTATTCTCACTAATGACTAGTATCATGAAAAACATCTACACCAACTCGAGAAATTAGATAATACACGCATTCAAGTAGTAGAACATCTCAAAATATACCAAAAACATATACAATGATCTTACAACAAATGAGTTCACACTAAAGAATTCAAATTCAATGATCTCATTCTTAAATAAAATCTTTACAATGTGAATGCCAAAGAAGAAACCAAACTAGCTAAGTCTATCTATCATTACCAAAAATCTTAGCCCTAAAGTGTATCATCTAACTTTACTCAAAATAAATAAACTCAAAAATCTAATGAATATTATGCATTTACATAGATTTCATGTATAATATTTCATGTCACACATTTTTATTACACATAATCTCTTATAATTTATTATGTACAAGTTCATTTTTAAATACATGTACATAGCTTTTATTGCTTAATTGTACATAGCTTTAAAAACTTTCAAAAATCCAAAAACAATATAACATTTCAAAATATAAAAACTTTCAAATAAATAAAAAATACCAAAAACATTTAAATTGTATGAATTATCCATGCTTTACATATCTACTACTATACTAGACTTACATTTGCTATTTTATGCTATTGTTTATCAATTTATCTACATTTACATGCTTCACTTGATCTTCTTTGAGTATGTGCAATGATATCTAACTCCTTGATTGTTTCACTCTACCCATTGAGGGAGTATCCTACTTCTACATTTGAGACATATGTCAACACATTTACTCATTGGGGGCATCTTCTACATAAATACACCATCTAGGTTATGTCATTCCTACACCACATACTCTAGTTATCATGATGATGTACATTCTTTAATAACTTACATAGATTATTATATCAACAATCCAATAGTATATAGGAATTATGTATTTCTCAAAATATACTTAGTCTTGTACTAACATGATTTTCATACCTTCACATTCTTGATTTTATTAGTTAGGTGTAATTGTATTTTTGATATTTGCATGATTTCTTTTCTTACATAGCATTAGCTTGATGTGATTACATTTTCTAGTTCTTGTTTGTCTCCTGTATATGCCTTAAGCCATTTACCAATGTCCTTTTATTCTATTCATGTGTGTGCCTTTGGACATGTGTCCATGTCCCTTGTTTATTTGGCCCCTTGTCCATCTTTGTATGCTTATTTCTTCTTTCCTTATGTACTTATTGTTTGATTGCTTTTTGAGTTTTTTTCAATGCCATGATTCCAATCATGCATTCCTTGCTTTCTTGTATGCCATGATGGATATCATTTTCCATCCCTCCTTGTCAACTAAAAACTAACCAAACTTATCATTCCAATTCCATTTCAATATGTTGCATTACATTATTATATCTATCTAGGTATACCCATATTGATCTAAAAATCTCAAATACAAACCATGTTATAACTTGAGATATCTTGATGATCATCATTGTTATATAATGTATCTTTTTAGAATAACACACTTCTATGGATCTTTCTTCTGAGGGAAGTCATTTTAGGATCTTCATTCCTACCCTCAGAAGAGGGGGCAATAAATAAGGGTTTTGTCATAGTGATCATAACTCTTTACAGTCAAAATCTAGCTTTTAGAATAGCTCAAAATAGCAATCAGAGGTCAAACCAGCTAGAAAAAATAAAAAAAATGATGATTCTAGCATAATTTTTAGTTTCATTAAAGGACAACAATACAAAACATGGAAAATAGTGTCAAAAACCAAGGTGTCCTATTTTCAGCACTCCTATCCAAATAACAAAAAAACTAGATTTTCTAGAAGTAACTAGAAAAGTAAGTTCAGCTATAGTTTTGCACATTTAGACCAATTCAAAATCAGCAATTTTTAGTAAGCTTTTGCTTAAAGAATACAAATATAGGGGGAATCATGTGTCACATTCTTTCTCTTAATTCCAATTTTAGATATGATAATTGGTATAACTTTTAGATTAGAATCCATGTTTCAGATACCAGTGATTCAAGGTAATGTGTGCAGCACACTTGTTTTCTTTTCTTTTCAAGTTTAGCATTACCCAAGAATTCTCAGTAGTTATGTGCATTATTCCATATATATATGGTTGGCATCATTTTAGAGTGGATTTAATATAATCATAATCTCCACATTATCTAGTTCTTGAGTGGCTTCTACATAAGCCTAGTTTCCAGTTTCAAAGTGGCTTTCATATAAGCCTAATCTCCAGATTTCAAAGTGGCCAAGAGTGGCCTAGTTTCTAGCATACATTTGGTTATCCATGCCAACATTTTTAGATTATAGAGTATTCATTGGCTTTAGGATCCATCTCATTTAACACACATTTCATATCAATATCATTTTATAACTTCACTTGAAAAGGTAATAATGGAGCCAAAGGACTAGCTAGCCTTTGTATTCTTGAGCCACCTATTCAAAGGGATTGGACACGTAGTCTAGACATATATTAGCATATGTATTACCATATAGATTCACTTATTATGTGATGATGGAGCCAAATAGTTAGCCTTTACATTCTTGAGCCACTCTCGAGAAATTGAGCACTCAACTCTGTTCATGATATTACTCTTGGTACAGCACCTTCCAACATTACTAAGCATAATCCATCATTACTTAGCATCACAATAGGTTTTTTATTGGTTCATGTACCCCATGAGGGGTATTCATTCCTTTATCTTCCTCTCTCTCTTACCTATCTTTATGCATTTTTATTTTAGATATAGTGTATATAGTAAAAATTGATCTACTCTTTGATTTTTTTTGCAGATTCATACTTCATAACATGCTCTCTATATGCACACCTACCATCACAATAGATTCATGAGCTTCACCCTTATATGTGAGTTTAATTATGCTTTCTATTTTTCTATAATCCTAGTATTTCAGTTTGCTACATCACTAGAATAAATGGGGGGTAAATATAGTCATATAAAATGCAAAAAATTGGGAACTTGAGTGTAGTTAATGACACCCAACCCATAGTTCCCTCTTGATTGCTCTCATGACCCTTCTAGGCACCTTTTCACTAATTCCTAGTCATCCATAAGCTTTCAATACCTCATTCCATATTAGTTCGGATCCTTTTTCCATGTTTATTCCATCCCTCTAAGTCTCGTACCCTTAGGATAATAGCACCCAAGTTGGACTATAGTAATAGACCGTAGGGTGTCCCCTTTTTGGTGCTCCTTTCCAATCACATTTTGAGCCTAGATAATATTTTTTGATGTTTCCTCCTATTCATTGTGTTGACCTATAAAAATTGCATTTAACCCATGATTGATAGATCCCTATAAAATCCCATTCAAACATCATTTGGAAAGGGTTATAAAATATCACTAAGCAAGCAAGAATACAAGCAAGACTATTCAATCAAACTTCCTTATCCTCTGCATACAGCTAGCCAATATACTTACAAGATTATCAAAATCCTTATAATGGCCCCTAGCCACCTCAAGCACACCTAATTTTAGCATTTCTTACATTCTCATATCACAATTTCACCAAGCACCTTCAAAGGGAGAACTATATATGGATTGATCCATCTTCAAAGTATTAGTACGTAGGAAGTATGCCCACACATGGGGTATGAAGCACATTTAGTGCATCTTACACATAGTAACCACCCCCACCTTTCTCCTAAAGTCTTATTCAATCTTATTTAAGACCTAGGATCAAAATTAAATCATCTCTACAAGGAGATTTAGTGACAGTTAAGTTCAAAATTTCATAGGTAGGGTCATACAGGAGTGGTGGATAGAACCTAGAAATCTCAGACCCCTATGACCAGTTTAGTTAATAGTAATAGGAATAGGACTATAGCACTGGACCCCAAAGTGTCTTATTTTTATCACTCCTATTATTTCATAGAATGAAAGCTAGATCTAGGTTCCTGATACTATCCCAGTCTTGCAGAGTTAATATTAGCCTTTATCTTAATTAGATCAACATAATTCTAAGCTAAGTTATATTTCTCTCTATTCACTTGCTATTTTTAGAAATTCTAAAGAATAATAAGAATTAAAAAATTAGTAAGTTAATTATGGCATAATTATTTATTGATTTACTTTACTCATACTTTTAAATTAATAGGAATAAAAACCCCAATTATTCCTAAAAAGGTTAAATCATATATGCATTATGCATTGTGTATTGCATATCTAAATTTAAGATACATTTTCAACACCCAGCGTGCATAAAAAGTTCCCCCACTTATGACACCCACTTTCTAAATATTATCCCCTAGTCACATTGGTAGTTTATCCCACAATCACACCCAACCCAAGGGGGCTTAAAAAGGTTGATATACTTTATTATGCATAAATAACAAAAAAAATGTGAAAACAAAAAAAAATTGCAAAAATTATGAAAGGTTGAATTTATTTTGTACAATAATTAAGAAAATGTGATTCGAATAACTTGTAAAGCAAATAAATTTCAATAGGCAAATCCTTTTGAGGTGTCATTTTTTTTTGAGGTGTGTAATTTTTTGAGATATTAACTTTGGTATTATTTTCATATTTTTGTTTGTCTTGTACATGTTACTTTTGGCCTTGTGAAATTTTAATATGCATTAAAATATAAAGTTTCAAAACTCTATAATCTTAGGAGGGTTATCGTTAATATTTTTAGTGGGGTGCATTGTGCCTTGTGTTCTCTTATGCACTTTTATTTCTAAAAATATCAATTTTACTACACTATGGATTATAATTTGGTTTTAATTCTCACACAATATAATTACCATGAGTGGGAAACCAAAGTAAAAATATTTTTTAGTAAGATTTTACACATAATTATTATGGGTATTGAAACTGAACTAACACAAAATGTAGAAAAAGCTAAATTGTTTAAATGATGTGATGAGGCCTATGGCGTACTATATTTTTCATTGTCTCCCAACTTTCTCTTTCACATTAAATTTTTAAAATCACTAAATGATGTATGGAACATTTTGTAACAACTCTTTGGGAAGGAAGATTTAATAAGGGGTCATGAGCTAGAGAATGAGCTCATTAGTTTGAGTCTAGGAAAATTTGAAACAATATAGGACTTATTCACCAAATTTAAGTCACGTAGGTTGAAGTTTAAATTGTGTGGTGTAGATAAAAATTATGAACAATTAATCCTTTCAATTATTATTAATTTAGGTCCTAAATATTTTTTTATATATACCTTTCATGCCACTAGGATTGCTCTTGGAACTACATAGACCATGTCATCCTTGGATGCTTTTACTACATCCTTGACTAGGGAATAAAATAAGCTTATTTAGATAGGTACATTGAAGTCCTATAAGTCTCAATCCTTTATTATTAGTCATGAAAAATATAAGGCTTCAAATAGTAAGGATAATAAATAGAATAAGAAATATAATGAAAAAAGAAGGGTCAAAAACTAATGCTAATTTCAAAGAAATAACTAATACCTCCTATTTAGATGTAAAACCTACGATAGAGAATATCAAATCTACCTATTATAATATAACAATATATTATTAACATAAATTTATGAATAAATAGATAGATCACTTAACAAAAATTCTTGAAAAGAATAATATAATTGTCACTAATTCCATCACACAAAATTCAAAAACTCAAGAGTCCTCTAAGGCAAATGGTAGTTATAATGGGAAAGGAAAGAGAAAGGCCCTTATCATAGTTTCATCTTAGCCTTACACATGGGTGGTTAATTATTGTGCTTCACATCACATGGATTCATAATAAGACCTTTCATCATCCTTGGAGACATGTTTTATGCATTTTATTTTGATTGGTGATGATACTTATATAGACATTTATGGTAGAGGGTCTGTTGAATTGAGTGATAGAACATTCCAGGATGTTTTATGTGTTCCCTCATCATCAACTAATATCCTATCTATTTGTCATATCACAAATATTATCAAGAAAAAGAGTTGAATTCACCCCTAATTATATAGTGATTCTATAGTATTAGCTTGAAAATTAGATCACTAGTCACTATTATACACCTTACCAGTTTCTCCTGATCACCCTTCTACTACACTAATCCCTCACATAGATGAGAAGAATAATCTATGGCACGAGTGATTTAGCCATCTTAAATATCACCACTTAGAGAAACTTAGTTGACATGACATGGTTATAGGGTTGCCTCATGTCCACTTTTTTTATAGTTTTTTATAGGGTTGTATACTTGATAAACATCTTAAAGATAAGTATGACAAAGTCAAACCATGGAGAGCTACAAAAATTTTGGAGCTAGTTCATAGTGATATTTCTGGTCAATTTTCATAGCCTTCATTTATCATTAATAAATATATCCGTAACTTAATTGATGTCTTTTCAAGGTATACTTGGGTGTAATTTATTCAATAGAAGTATGGGGTATTTGACCATTTTTAGGACTTCAAGACTTTTATAGATAAATGATCATGAAAAAACATTAAGATTTTTCTCATAGGCAATGATGGTTAGTATGCTAATCATCATTTTAATTATTCTTACACTTTATAGTAGGTTAATTTATAGCATAAATTTCCATGCAGTCCTCATCAGAATGGTGTGGTATAATGCAATAACAAGTCCTTGAAGGAAATGGAAAATTGTATGATATACTCCAAATCTCTTACACCTCAGTACTAGATATAGGCCATTAACTATGCATATTACATCCATAACCATGTTTTTCCTTGAGACTTAAAAGGAATCACTCCTTTTGAAACTTGGAGTGTTTATAAACCCATAATTAAGAACTTAAAAATTTTTGTATCTCTAATTATGGCCCATATTCCTAAGAAGATACATAATGTGATGGATCTACAAAGTAGGCCTTTCATCTTTGTTGGGTATCTAGATGGTGTTAAGGGATATATGGTTTTACATCCTACCACACATTATTTTTTCATTGAGATGAGTTTAGGAGGGTCCTTCAAAATCCACACTTGACACTTATCCTTCCTCCTTAGACTCATTGAGATTTGATGAGAGTTTCAATTATTCATATCACTCTGAGTAGATTCTTAATGATGAGAATTCTTATTCAAGTTTATATGATGAGATAAATTATGGAGATTCATCTCTTCCCTTCTTAGTAATTTTTTAAAATTTGAGGAATCTTATTATAACTCTTCATCTTCATGTCCTCTTTGGTCTAGATATTTGGGATCCATTAGATACCAGGATGATACATTCATTTTAGGGTGTTCCAAATATATTTATTTATTATAATTTTGATCTATAGTATTTTAAAGAGGCATATTGTAATTAAATTACTTAGATGTTCACACAATATAATATTATATCATAAAAATAAGAGTAGAATATATCAATCCATAATAATAACTGATAGAAGAGTAGAATGCTTGATAAATATAATTGAGACACTTCGAGGGGAAAACCTCCAAAATAATACAATGAGAGAAGAATTCATAATATGATGATCAAATACTAACCAACACCACACATTTATACTCTACTTATCCATGGTTACTTCATAATCTGACCTTAATAAGAACATAGAGAAATGTAATAAGATAAAATAAGAGGTGTGTAAGCCACAAGTCACCCACACATATCCCTATACATGTCATAGTTTAAGGTAATATGATGCCCCTCCTATTTATAAAAATGTTTCCTTCAATGTTGAATCAACACTGGATGTTGCTTCATAAAAAATTTATCACCCATTATTGCATATTCACAATGTAGATTCTTTTATTTGATCAGATAATCCTTAATCACTCTTATCTTTAATCACTTGGTGACCCTTTAAAGGATATCTTCAGGATACAAAAAAAACCTATCTTCCAATTAAGTATAGGTAACTCATTTTTTAGTATAAATTTTTTGTTCAATTACCTTATTCAAGTTAGATACATGGAATACCAGATGTATGTGAGTGGACTAGGGATATTTTAACTTATAGGCCACGCTACCAATTTTGTGCAAGATCTAATAAGGGCCATAATACTTAGGAGAAAAATTATTATCCATTTTTTGTTCATTCAGATATATATACTTATATGGATATAATCATATAAATACAAAATCACCTATGTTAAAATTCCACTCACTATAGTGTTGATCTACTTGTTGCTTTATGTGATTTTATGCCATGGTAATAAAATTATGCAAACTGGTGGGTACCTCCTATTGATGATGAATGTTTTCCCCAACAATTCAAACATTTGGATGGACCTTCAAGGTTTATTTTATGTATGGGGAGTTATATCCATACAAGGACACAAAGGGAGACATTTTGGATGAATTATGAATAGAAGTATTATACCAACATTCAGCAAGTGGTAGCCAATGAACCCATTTATCTTGTTTGTTAAAATCAAAACAATGAAGATACCCTTATAGACATTTTGTAACTACCTAAAATTTTGATCAGATTAAACATGATAGGATGAGATATGAGCCAATTAGGTGCTAAAATATGCAAATAATTCAATTCAAAAATTACTAGTAAATATGAGATCTCAATCATTTTAAGGATCTTTGGAGTACCATGCAATTTATTAACTCTATTGAGAAAATTAGAAGCTACTATACTAAAAACAAATGGCTATGATAAGGAATAAAAATGAGCATACTTGGTGAGTCGATCCGTAAATACCTAATAAAAATTATACCTTCAAACTGTAGTAACCTAGCAATTAAATCCATGAAAACCTCCTCCCAATGTTGGCTAGGTATGGATCAAGGATGCAAAAGACCTAGGGTCATAATGGTTTCATATTTATTATTTTGACATATTGGGCATTTATCCACATATTTTTGGACATCCCCTTGAGTCTTTCCCAAATTAAATCTTGCTTGATTCTATCATATATTTTCAAAAATATTGAGTGACCTTATATTGTATATGCATGAGGTTCCTAAAGGATTTTATGTTTAATGAGAGAATCATTATAGAGGTATAATCTATATTTATACCATAATGCATTCCCATTCCATGTAAAATTTGTATATCCCCTAGAACCATGTTGAATATTTTTAATCAAATCATGGGGAACATTATCATTCTCACATTCTAATATTTCTTCCTCTAGCTAATATTCTTGCCAAATGGTCATTGCGCATAACAATTCCTCAATTGATTCATCCTTGTGGTATAGTGCATCTACCACCACATTATCTTTTCCTTTCTTATAGAATATTTGAACATAATAGCCTAACATTTTAGTCACCCATTTTTGGTGTTCTTCAAAAGATAATCATTGTTTAAAAAAATATTTGAGGCTATCATGATCAATCTTTACCTAAAAGTTATGACCCATCAGATATGGTCTCCATTTCTTGATTACATGAAAAAATTCCATAATATATTTCTCATAGATTGGCTTGAGCCTATTGTTTGCCTTAAATTTACAATTCTTAAATGCAAAATATCTACATTATTTCATGAGTATAACCCCCATCCCATATCCTAATACATTGCATTTTATAACAAAAATTTAAAAAAAATTAGGAGTACCCAAAACTGGAGTGGTACACAGTCATTTTAACTATTAAAATACCTTGGTGGCTATATCAATCCAATATAAATAATCTTTCTTCAAAGTACGGTTGTGATGTTACCATAATTTTTTATAAACCTGTGATAGTAACTAGTTAGCCCTAGAAATCCATGGAGGTTATTGAGGGTCTTGGGAACTTGTCACTCCATCATCACATGGATATTTTTAGGATCAGCTTTCAATCCTTCATGTGAAAAAATATTACTGAAGTACTCCACCTCTTGTATGCCAAAATCACATTTAGAAGGTTTGTCATAAAGTTAATGCTATTCCAAAATCAAAATTACTTGTTTCACATGCTTCAAATGGTCTTCCCAATTGTCTTTATAAAAGAGGATGTCATAAAAAATACCAACACAAAATTTCTTAAAAATGACTTTAAAATAGTATTCATCAAACTCTAAAATGTTGATGGTGAATTTTTGAGTCCAAAAGGCATGGCCATTAACTCATAATGGCCTTCATGAGTTTTGAAATTTGTTTTAGGTATGTCCTCTTCATGGATTTGAATCTGATGATAATCAGAGTGAAGATCTAACATGGTAAAATAAATGGCACCATGCAATTCATATAGAAAATCATAAATTACTAGAATAGGAAACTTATCTTTAATGGTGTAATTATTGAATACTTTATAGTTTGGGCACATTATTTAAGTGTCATCCTTATTTCACACCATGACCATTCGGAAAGAATATTCACTTTGGCTATGTCAGATGATTCCTACCTCTAATATCTCATGTTCCATTTTTTCATTTTCACTTTTATAGGCATAGGGATAAATGTAGGGTCTGATGTTGGGTGGTGTAATTTTGGTAAGTAGTCAGATGGCATGATCATGCATTCAAATTTGTGAAAGTCCTTTTGGAATGTTACCAAAAATAACATAATGGTCGTCCAACACCATTTTTAAATCAATATGGGTAGACTCTTTAGTTGTTTGAACCTATATGGAAAATAAAAACTCCATAAATACTTTGGCACCTTTTCTAATAATCTATGTCATCTAATGGGAGCTAACCAGTTATGAATATTTAGCATGTAATCCATGTAATTCAAATGTTTTTCCTTCTAAATGGAAGTGCATGAATATTTCCTATAAATTTCTCTCAATGGTTCATAAAGTGGTGAGTCATTACACTCCCATGATAATTTCAACCCATCTCATAGGAATAAAAAACATAGGACAATCTAACAGGTGGTCTCCCGTAGCAAGCTTAATAATATGGAATTTTCTTGAATAGTTGATAGTACCACTTTCTGTAATCATGATCTAAAATTTTGGAGCTGGATAAATGAAATAGTTCAAATGAGTATCCAACTTATTATTGATGAAGTTATGCTTACTCCTATATTCAATCAACATAGTCACCTTATGTTTCTTGATGAAACCCACCACCTTAAGTCTTTAAGGAGTACTAATACCTGAAAGTGCATGATAGGAAATAGTAGGTTGAGAATATTTAGATTCATCCTTGAGTTCATCCAAACTTACTCCTAAGGCCTCATCATCTTCATCATCCTCATTTGTGAATTCAATGCAAAATAACTTATTTTCATCAAAATGATGTCCTTTTCTCCATTTTGTATCATAGCCAAAACACAAAACTTTTTCAAACTTATCCTTAATTTACTAAGGGGTCAATATAGTAGGCTAAGAGATAGATGGTGTTGGTAAAGTGTATTCATGGACATTAATGAAAGGTATTTTTCCTCTACCATGTGTGCCTTTGGGATGGATTCAGATACTGAACTAGGACTAAACATGTGAACCTCCAATTAGATTTTATCTTTGAGACCCCTAAAAATAGGTCAATTAGATTTTCCTCAGTGATGTCCACTACACATAAGGAGAGATTATGAAATTGATGACTATAATCCTTTATAGTCCCTATTTGGTTTAATTTGTATAGCTAGATGAAGTTAATCTTTGAGACATTGATGAAATAGTATAACTATATATCCTTAGAAAATATAGACTATGAAACCAAGAGACCCTTATTTTTCTTTTTAGCACATAACCATTGATACCAAATGAACCACTCATGTTCCAGATACATAGAGGCAATGGCCACATTTTATGTAAATGAAGTCTAACGTAGACCAAATAAATTTTAAATTTGATTAATCAATGTGAGTGAATCATTGCCATAAAACAAGTGTAAGTCCACTTTTGGTAACATTAGCTTTAGACCTGGATTGGTAGTGTGATTGTATGAAGGAGAAAAACCAAATTAGAGTGGTGGAAGGCTACACAAACTGAGGTGTAAATTTGGATAGTTACCCAATTAATTATTGTAATTGATCTTATAAGACATTCATTTCCCCTACCATCCTTGTGATGTCCCCTTTAATTGTATTAAGATCATATTTATGCACCACAACATATAACTCTAATTGAAGTTGTCGAACCACCTCTGAGATACATAGATCAAAAGTTTTAGACTCCATGTCATCCTTATGATGAATTTAGGAATTTATTTCCCTTTCTAGTGTTCATGATTGTTAGGATCAGACATGCATAATCCTTAAGAGGGTTTCAACCCCAAATAAATTGTATCAGTAGATAATACCATTGTGATCAAATCACTAAAATAAGTCTAATGTCTAATAATGTGCACAAAGGTGAAACTTTTCAACCCAAAAGTGTACCAATATAATATAGCATTATGATTATATCATAGAGACAAATCCACTGACTATTAATTTACAAAAGTTTAAAAAAATTAGACTTATTTTTACTAATTTTTCAAAAAACACTTTCAAAAATATTCTAGTGATGAAAAAATAAATTCTTCCTAGATCATAAGTTATGTTTTTTAATATTTTATCTCACAAGAGATGTGTAACACCTTATCTAAAGAAAAATAGACATCATAGAAACTTACCCAAATCAAATATTTGATACCAATTTTAATGAAATTACTTAGATAGTCACATAATACAATAGTATATCATATAAATAAGAGTAAAATATCTAGATCCAAACCAATAATTGATATAAGATCAAAATGTCATATAAATATAATTGAACCACTTCAAAGGGAAACCTCCGTAATGATGTAATGAGAGAAGAATTCACAATTTGATGATTAAATACTAACCATTAACTCTTATATATACTCTAATTATCCATTGTTACTCCATAGATCAACCTTACTAAGAACATAAATAAAT
This sequence comes from Torreya grandis, assembly GCA_037957365.1. Taxonomy (NCBI): domain Eukaryota; kingdom Viridiplantae; phylum Streptophyta; class Pinopsida; order Cupressales; family Taxaceae; genus Torreya; species Torreya grandis. Next base: position 725,926 of record JARHVA010005541.1, on the reverse strand, counting down.
GTGACAAGATAATATAAGAGGTATGTGATCCACAAGTCAGCCACACATATCCCTAGACATGACATAAGTTAAGGATGTATCACATATATCACTCCTAAGTTGGATACATATATGGATGAGGAGTATAATTCTTTGATTAGGAACCACACCTGGGATTTGGTACCCCTTCTTAAAATAAGGAAACTAGTGTGATGTAGATGTATCTATCAAAAAAATTATAAAAGATGGGTCAATGGATAAGTTCAAGGTAAGATGGTTAAAAAAGATTTTTCATAGGTTATTGATGTTTTCACTTATATTTTCACCCTTTGAGTAGATGAAAATATCTCCTCATCCAAGTGGCACAATAGAATCACTTCCAGGCTTGTGGGTAGCCTAAGGAATGAGGTAAATCTCTAGATAGGGCTAGCTCATTTGATGTACCACTTTGGATTGAAACTACTAATAAACCTAGGGAGTGAAAAGGGAGAAGGATAAATAAAATAAATCTAATCTAAGGAAGTTTATACGCCAAATAATAGGATGGCATCCAACCATATGTATATTACACTTAAAATCAAAGGACAAACTAAAAATATAATTCTCCAATCTTATTCTTACATCAATGCTAAATTATGAGGTTATGGATAAATGTGAAAATATTAAAACAAAATGTATATGAGGGAAATAATTAATATAATAACTCACTTAAATCATTAAAATATCCTATAACACTTCACACGCCCTGCAAGAAGAGGTTACAAATAGGTGAAAGAATGGAACAACATGCTAAGGAATCCATAGTTTTCACTAAGCAAGATTCATCATCTAATTAAAAAAACTAATAAAATTCATATATGAGGTAAAAAATGTTTCCTTATTGATAAAAAGGTATACATTTGATAAAGGTTTTTCCATACTCAGGTGGAACATCCAATACAATGCCAAAATGGCTAGTTCTTATAAAACTTGTGAGAGAGAGAAGAGATAAGTCCAAGGGTCACAAGGACACTTTTCAAGCTGATAAAAGAAGTTAATTGTGTAATTTTAGATGGTATGTAATGAAACATTAAATTTTAGTAGCTAAAAGTGTTAATCCAAGCCATAAACCTCATGAAAAGTGGTAAAGAAACTCCCCATTCTAGCTCAAAAAAACTACTTACATGATTAGCCCTATTTGAATGCCTTGTAAATAATTAGGAGAAAGTCTAATTATTCGAATTAAGTGTAAAGACATCATACATTCATCTTCATGAATTATTTTGAGGCTTGGTTCTCTGGAATCAATTGCAAAGGAGCAATCATCATCTACTATCCAAAAAATTACTCTTTTATATACCTTACATGTCTAAGAGATTTTTGAGTTCAAAAATGGATTTTTGTGATTTATATACTTAAAAATAGCTCAAAAACATCTAATTTTACCATTTATAAATTATCAAATCCATTTTTAATCTTAATTTATGTGTAAAGTGGAGGTGATTCCTCATTTGGGCATTAGGCTTGATCTTTGCCTAGTAGGCTTACCTTCAACTCAGAGCCTAAAATGAGTTTTGGTTATTTCCATTGCATCCTAAGGGATTTAAAATGTTTATTATTATCCCTAAAACATTTTTAAACAAGTTATATTGATCACTCTAAGCTATAAATGAAGATGATCCTCTAATTGGCTTCTAGGCCTAAAGATGCCTATCATGCATGACTGTAACCTTAAGGTTTTTAAGCATCATGTTTGGTTTATTTCATATATAATTGTTCTACCACGTTTATATTCATGTGTTTAAAAAAATTTCACATTTTTATATATTTTTTTTCTTCTAATCCACTTTTCTATCTTCATCCCCTAAAGCTACCAGTTCCAAGCATGAGGAGAGATGCCCTCTGTCTGAGACAAAATAGATGGAACTCCCCTATTTATTAAAATATTTTTAGTAATTATAGAGGCTTATCCAAGTTATGGATACATATTACACAAAAATTAAGCCTTCAATTAGACCATTTGGCCCCCTAATTGCTTCAAAATCCAAGACTAAGGTTTTTATAGGTAGACAATGTGTAGAAAATGTATATGGATTGTATGCCCTAGTTGGAGACCCTCCTTTGTGAATAATTTTCACATGATAGTGTTTGTTAACACTTATCCAATCATTATTTATTTGTTTAAAATACATCCATATTTATATACTTTCATTATACCCCTGTTCACACCTTGAGTCTCAAAATAAAGTATTCCTCATGATTGTGGCATGTTTCTAAGGAAGATACCTCTAGGTATTTTCCAATAGGTTAGATTGAGATTATGTTTTTTGATAAATATATATCATTTTATGATCATATACACTCATTTGGATCATATTTGTATCACCCTAGTGCACTGGTAGCACTCAAACTCACTCTTAGTCCATTGTCTTCCCAAGTCACCTTTAACTGACAATGTGAGAGCCTTCCTAGGGTATTTTAGGAATTTTTATCATGTCTAAATATCATTTAGGTCCTCTTAGTCATAATTAATCTATTCAAAAAATTTATTCATCATTATAACCTCTTTTATCCCTTTTTATGCACCTTTTTAACCCCTTAAATGACCCAAAATGATAAATAGACATAAAAACTAATTGACCAAGGCCAATACAACATCATTTAAGATTAATTAACATGTAATGTACCCCATGACACTCATATTATACCCAATATAGACCTATAAAGTCAATTTTTTACTACATGTTCCCTAATTTGACTAAAAAGTCAAATTTGGTCAACAAATTGGTGACTCACATGGGTAGTATTCATGTTATACTAACTAGACCAGTAGCCTTATCAGCCCATTGGGCTTAGGATTCATCTAAATTATTAAGAAAAATTTTTATTTTATTTTCCTCATTTCTTAATTTTTAAATTAAATAAAACAAATCTAGTGATTAGGGTTTGTATAAGAATACCTGATAGAATGTGCATATCAATCTAAATGAAAGTGAGAACTCCTCTTTGGCTACGAAGGAATAACCTAAAATTAACATAGACACTTGAAAGCAGGTTGTTATATGGTAATTTGAATGTATTTCTTAGTGTGTGCTAGATCCAAGAAGCATAAGGCATGTTAGGAGGCTATTAATCCACTTTTACAATAATCAAGTCTAAAATGATAAATTAAGATATTTGCATTCAATGATAAGAAATAAATGTGCACTAGAAATAAATGATAATTCACATATTAAAGAAAATTATCAAATTTAGATGCTAAAATGGTTGGGGTCTAGTTCAAAAAATCAAAAAGAGTCCTGTGATTAGAGGGAAGCATAGAAAGTAGGGTTTGATTGGAGGAAAAAGGATGGAAATTTCTTGTTATAAAATACTACCATAGGGATATGTTGGTGGTTAGGGGAACCATCAGTGGTTAGGGTAAATAGAGGATAGATACGAGGCTAGGAGGTGGAAAATGAGGTATAAGAGGACCTATTAAAGTATTGGTACTAAAATTAGATAAACCATATAAAATAAGCACAAAATACCTATAACCAAGTAGAAGAATTCTAGAATGATGTGGCTAAAGTAACGGTGCTTTGGGCCTTTTGGAGTGATTTCAATAGAGCTTTGAACCTTAAGTGATGATGCTCACTCACTGATATAGATGTTGAATACCTGAAAGATAGCTTGAATACCTTATAGTTGATAATTCCTCCCCTGATCCCCTACTCTTATACTTCTTTTATAGGCAAAAGTTACTAAATGGGATAAAATAAGTTGCTAATTTGATCAAGGGTAAAGCTACCTATTTTCATAGCTTTAAAAGCTTTGTTTTAAACATAATTTGTCATTCTAAATTTGTTAATTTTGAAAAAAGAGCTAGCATGATTTAAATTTAGGCTAAATCTAAAGATGGGACCTAATCATCAATGGTTAGGTTAACCATCAGTGGTTATCCTAATCATCAGTGATTCGTGGGCCAGGGGAAAAATTGGTAAAAAGGGTGAAAAAGAGGTGACTTAAATGATAATCAAAAAATGGGTTTGGTAAACTTAGGTTCATAAATGGGCCTAATTATCATTCCAAAGGTGGGGTGACACTAAAAATATTTTTTGTGCAATTTTTAGTTGTCTATATTTTTCCCCTTTTTGTTGTGTATCTTGGGCAAGTTGTAGAATAAAAATAGGAGGCTAGTCAAGGTTTGGGTCTGATTAAATCAAGTCATGGGAGGAGGTATCCCCCCTCAAAGTAGGAAATTATTGAGGTTGAAATGAAATAAAGTCATGGTTTGATAGGTAAAATAAGGTGGTTGAGTTAGGTGAGGAAACATGAGCTCATGTATAAAAAGAGATGAATTGTGATATCAATTATCATGCAACGAATAAATTTTCTGAAGTTATAAAAATATGGTTAGGATCTAAAAAGACAAAAGAGGGTAACTAGTCCATAGCATTGGTCATAGCTTATTAGGTTAGGCCTTTCAATTGATCTATGTAAAGTGGGGTAGGTTATAGGTATCTAGGGTAGGAATTTCTCCTGTAAAATAACCCAAATGGTTGGGTCATGCATGAGTTGGTGCAAAGTTTGAATGGTTAACTTGGCAAAATTGGTCAAAACATTCAAATGATAACACAACAGTGGTGTAAAAGATGTGAAAGATCCAATAAAAACATCTAATCATTGAAGAGGAAGTGGTGAGGTAAAGGGGGTAGGGTTAGGTTGGAGAGGTAACCGAGTTAACTCTGACTACACATGGTGAGTGGACATTGCCTACATAGTTTCCTAGATACCTAGATCTAAAAGAAATTTAGGTTAAATGTAGTTCTACCTAGGGGTTGGTTGAGGATGAAGGATTAGGGGTGAAAATTTTTAGAGAAATGTGAGGCACCCTAACCATTGATGGTTAGGGTGCCTCAAGGGTCGACCATCAATGGTTAACCTAACTATCAATGGTTAGGTTGAAACCCTAAAAGAAATTATGGTAAAAGTAAAAAAATAAGTCATTTTCACACATTGACTCTGGTGAAGAGTGTATGGTATTTGAGTGATTTGGATGAGTGGTTGGAGAATGGAACCTAATGAGGTAGAGAGTATTGATTAATTGAGAGTGATTGTTTAAGTGATGGATGGACAATGAGGACATGGTTGAGGAGGGGTGAGAAGTCTTCGACCATGCCATCAAATGAAGAATGAGGTAGGGGTTTTTTTTAATTGGATATAATATAAATAATTATGGATAGGAAAAGTTAGAAATAGTATAAAAGTGAGAAAATTGGGGGAAATAATATAGGTAGGCCATGATGCCCTAGGTTAAGGTAGGAAAAATAAGTGAAAGTAAGTTAAAAAAATAAGGGTAGGGAAAGTAAAAAAGAGGAATTAGGTTATAAATTTGTAAGTTTTAGATGTTTTTGTAGGTGGATTAGGGAAGAGGTAGTAAGATTTTACCATTGGTAGTTACGCATAGTAACCATCAGTTATTAGACCCTAACAATTGATGGTCAACATGAGGGGTCAAATGAGGCCCCAAAACCATTGACAATTTTTTGAACCATCGAGGGTTAGCCAATAGAGGGTCAACCTCTAGTGTAGGGGAGGTGGGAATAGTTCAAGTGAGTGGTCAAGAGGAAAGGGTTGGCATAGATGAGTGAGATAGTAACATTATATGAGTCTAAGAGGTCTAAAACATAGGTTATGAAGGTGAGCTAGATTATTTGTGTGCCAAAAAATAGTCTATGATAGGTTATTATGATGTCTTAGAGGGGCTGGAAAGGGAAGATAATATGTCTTAGATAGAGGGTATAAGGTAAGAGGTCAAGGTTAAATAGTAAGTAGAAACATTAATAGTGTTAGATTATTGTGCAGGCCCATGAGCAAATCTAAATTAGGGACTGAGTCCCTAAGATATTCACTAACTATCAAGATAGGATGATGGATGCTGAGTGGAGGCAGATGGAGGTTGTTGACCTAGGGGCCATGTGACACTACCAAAATTTACCACAAGATGCTATGATGATTATGGCCCTCATCTAGAGATGGGACCTAGCCATAAACACCTTTTTGTTCCTAATTGGTGAGATGTCTATTCTACTGGAGGACATCTAGAGGATTACATGGCTATCAATTTGGGGGGAGCTGATATACCACATGAAGTGTGATGAGAAAGATGGTTTTATGGAGTGGATACATGGTGATGACTATCAGGAAGCTAAATTCCACAAGGGAGGATTATGCTACAAGCAATTATATCAAAGGGCCCAAGATGATAGGTGTTTGATTACCATGATGATGATGAGTATCTCTTGTTTCACTATTTTGGATTTGAATAGTAGTTGATTCATGAGTTTGTTATTGGGAGTTTTGATAGAGATGCTAGTATAGGGAATAGTATTCAGATGGGCCCTTGTACTACTTATACAAATTTACAGGGATCTCTAGGCTTTCTGAGTGAGGAGATGATATGGCATCAGTGTTGGGTCTATGCTCCATTATTGGGTGTATGAACACATATGGATGTTAAGACCATTTGGACTCGTGTAGGATAGATTTGCACCTACTAATTACAAAGTTGGTTTCATGTGATAACATAAAGATCTAGCATTATCAGGGGTTGGTGGTGGAGCCAAGGATGTGGAGTTATTTCAAGATTGGTTAGAGGATTTGATTGTAATAGATTTCATATGGAGGCCATATTTGGATTTGTTAATATGGATAAGGTACATGTACCATACACTAACATTATAAAGATGGTGATGGGTGTATGACAAGAAAGATGGGGAGATAGAGTGGATCCCCATAGATCAAGTTTGGAGATAGTTTGGACTTATATAGGATATACCTCCAGATGTGCCTCATTATAAGAGGGAGGATGTAGATCAAGATTTGCCTAAGCCATAGCTAGAGTAAGGTTTGCCTAATTTTGAGGAGCTACCTATTAGAGCTCTTATTGATGATGTTGTATCCATAAAGAGATATACAAAGTGGTATCAGACTAGAGACATAGATGTAGATTTTGGTTGGGGGATGATGGGTATGGACCTATAGATGTGGATCCTACAAAGGGACAAGGTACAGGTGATCAGATGGTGGTAGCCCTTATAGCGACATAGGCCTAAATGAATACTTTGTAGGCATAGATTGTCACTTTACAAGTATAGGTTTCCACTCTGAAAAGTGAGTAGAATCAAGTGAGGTCCAACCTTGAAATGGTCACTTAGGATTGAGATGATTTATGGTAGAGGCTAGGGGTGATAGCCATAGGAGGAGGAAGAACTCCTAACATGGTTTTAAGAATATGGTATATAGCTACCATTAAGAAGCTAAGATATTATGAGGTGATTATATTCACCTAATTACCTAATATTATGAGGTATGATGGTACAAGACTAGCCTGGCAAGAGGACCATCATTGGTGACACCAGGTCAGTGGCTAGAGACTATAGCATAAATAGGGGCATCAGGAGGTCCACCACTAGCTGGTGGAGTAGGTGTAGGTGGTTCTGGTTGTGGTTTTGTATGCCCATGATGACACTTATATGATGTACATTTTTTTATATGTATATATGTATTTTGATACCATCCTACATGTCGAATATGTGAGATGTACTGATGAGAGTGAGGGAGACATAGAGAATTTGTATCATGTTATTTTATGATATTCTAACTTTATGATTAGGTACATGGATTATTTCATGACTATGTCATGTTCTCTTATTTTATTTATGAGATGTTAGATTAGGCATGATGATTTTTTTATGATGTTATGGTTGAATTTGATAATGATGATTATGTTTATGATGTTTATGATGGGTACAATTATGTTGTGGAGCATGTTGTTGACTATGATCATTCTGTTTATGTTAGTTATGAGGTTGATTATGAGATGTTATGTTGAGTATCATATTATTGTGGGGATGATGATATGTTATTTATGATAGTGGTTATTATTTGGATGAAGTAGTGTTATGTTATGTATGAGCGTAATGTCTTATGATGCCTATGATATTGATTATGAGATATGATTTTGATGTTTATGGTATCATGTTTTCACTATATGTTATATGGATAATCATTATGCTTATGTGGAATGTTAATATGATTATTATGATGTGTATGATGTTATGTTATTAATCATTATTTAGATGGTTATTATGTTGATGATGATTATGTTGATGTTAATGTTATTGGGATGATTATAATGATATGGAAAATTAATGTTGGATGTTTAATGCATGATGTTTGATCATGATGTTGATATTATGTTTTATGTCAAACTTAAGGTAGTGATAGATGACTTTGATTAGGATGCAATGATAGGTAGAAGTGTGGAAAATGACCATGTCAAAATAAATACTCTAATGGGTCCATATGTCCCAATAAATGGTTAAGATGTAGTTACATTATTTTCATTGGAAAGGACCAAATAAGAAGAATTCTATAATTGGATTAGCTTAAAAAACACAAGTTGATCAAGCACTTCATAAGCTCATGTTTGACTTGATAATAAGGTTGTCTTGATCACTTCGTATCAAGTAAGCTCATAGTCCCTTGAGTTTAGAGAGTGGTGAAAGGTGAATGGCTTAAGGGTTATCCTAATGTGGGTTAGCTTACCTCTTTTATAGGGGACCTTAGGGCTATAACAAAAAAGTCCATGCCTTATAATAATGTGTATATTGATCAATGTGGGAAGTCTAATAATGCAATGTATAAGAGCTAATTGTGGCATGATAATATTAAGAAAAATGGCATTCCTTAAGAGTCGATTATGGTGTATTTATTCAGATTCTTGATAGAATTTGACTCATTACCTTTGTTATTTGAATAAGTGGTTGAAGTTGATTGATGTAAGAAGCTTCAAATGTTTATCTGCTTACTTAGCCATCATTCAAGTGAGTGGTCTAAGATTTTTATTTTTATAGCTATCTTTCAAGGGATCAATCTATTTTTAAACAATTTAGAATTATATGGGCATTTGTCCTTTGAGGGAACAGTTTGTATTTGCCTAAGGATTATTATTTAGAATGCAATTTTCTCTAATATGGACAAGTCTAATAAGCCAAAGGGTCCACCATTATGGAGGCAAGATTTTTGCATAAGAGGTAAATGATAGATGGAATGAATGGGTTGAGAAACAATTCACCATGGGATTCCATCTATTAAAAGACAAAAAGTATCCATGAAAACCATGTTATAGGTAGAGCCATGGTACCCATACTTAGGATTGGGATTAGATTTTTATGATGGATAAATCACATGGTTCTTTTTTAAAATAAACTGTTCTTAAAGGATAAGTGTAAATGAGAGAGAGGGTAGAATATTTTGAACAAAGGGATGAGCTTAAGTTAGACACAGAAGTGAGTATGATCCTATTTAGTAATAAAAAGGATGCATATGAGAAGCATTAATAGGCCCAAGCTCTAGTTTTCCATCAAGAGAAGATAAATGATAAGCATCAGATCCATACGTATGGGTTATAATATAAGGTCCTAACCAATTAAAAGAAAATGTGCCTTTCTTGGTCTTTTTTATGTTGGTGATAGGTTGGTTTTCTTTAAGTAAAATGTCTCTGATGTTGAAATATAATTTTTTCAAATGCTTGTTATAGGTACATTTGATTTAGTCCTAATAAACATGCAAATTATTAAGGGTGGCCAAGTGATGTTTGTCAATAATCTCTAGTCGTGCAAGGCATTCTTGGTGATAATCACTCTCAGAAAGTATTTCATGCAAGGATAGACAAAATGAAGGAATTTAAACTTTGAGAGGAAGAACTGCCTCGGCTCTATAGATGAGGGAGAAATGTGTAGCTTTCATTCAATTTTGCATGATAGTACAATACGCCCATAAAGTGAATGGGATATGAAGATGCCAATCTTGACCAAAGGCACTTATCACCTTTGTGAGAATTTTGATAAGGGTTTTATTGGAAGCTTTAGCTTGTCCATTGGCTTGTGGATGATAAGGGGAGGAAAAGCTTAGATCAATGCTAAAAGAATCACAAAGTACTTGGACTTTATTATTTTTGAAAGACTTTCCATTATCCATTATAATTTTATGAGGGACACCAAAACAAAAAATGATATGGTGATTGATGAAAATGATGATTTTTTTTACCTTTATTGATATGAGCGAGATGGCTTCCACCCAGTTGGTGAAGTATTATTCTATGGAGGTGATGATATATTGATGTCATTGTGAATAATGGGGGTTTATTTCCTTGATAAGGTCAAGACCCCATTGTGAAAAGGGCCAAAAATATTGAGATACTTGAAGACTATGAGAAGGCATGTGATGAAAGTTGGCATGTTGTCGACATTTGACATATTTCTTGACATAACCATAGTAGTCCTAGTTAAGTGTGGGCCAATAGTAACTAAGTAAAATAATACGCTTGATGATAGTTGTAGACACCTAAATATGGCCACTAATAACCTCTAGTTGGGCTTTTAACTAGTTCTTACTAAAATGCACAATTTGGCTTAGAAAAACACTAAATCACATTAAAAGATTTAAACCTGACATATTCAAGTTCTAATTTTCAATAGGGTATCAATAAATGAGACAATTAAATTTATGGGCCAGCTAACTTTGATCAGATCATTTCAAGTTAAAATGCCAATTTTACACCTAGGTGCTCTAGATTGCTCTTTTCTATCAAATTTCTTGTATGATAAATGTGCCTTTGTTATTTTTTGTTAGCAACATCCTAAATGGGATGATGAATTCAATGCATCTAACATCAGATTCTAATTCCAAACCAGTCAAATTTTGGACCAATAGCAAGGTATTCTGATCAATTTGACTAATTTGTGCACAAAGTGCTTAATCATGCTTAAGAGATAGTTAATCCAAATTAGAGCCAATTAAGAATTCCATGGAAATTTGTTGAATTCTTATTTTTGGAAATGAATATTGAATATCTGCATCATCAGATGATCTCATTTCTTGGGAAGACATCCTTAGGCCATAAATGCCACAAATATCAAGATTCATGCCTCATCAATGCCCTCCATGCCTCTTAATTGCTCCTTTATCCCAAATATTAGTGATCCTATTTATGTATTTTAAGTACATAATTGGATAAATCTTTAGCCACACATCTCAATCCTGAGATGGATGGTTCAATTTGATTCAGCCATTTTTCAAAATCTATAAATAGAGAGGCCATGAACATCATTTCTAAGCTATTTTGGTGCAAAGTTATAATGCAAAAATGATTCCAAAACCCATTGTAATTAGTGTTACTATGACAAATTGATTCCAAGCCAAGCCAAGCCAAAGACAAAAGGTGCCAAGGAGAAGAGGAGATAGCCAACCCTCCTTTGATGAAGACTTCATGAGCACAAACTGAGCAAGCCACTAAAAAAAGCATTTTTGGAGCATCCAAGGAAGGTAAAAGAAGGTTTCTTTTGAATTTTCATTGTGTGTCTTATTTATGTTTGTTAACTAACCTCTCCTTAATCTCTAGGCCTAGATATTTTATGCTAGTTAGTGTATTTATTTCATTTTGTTTTCATTTTGAAACTAACATGATACTAACCATCCTCTCTTGAGTCAAATTCCTAGCTCATATAATGACACAACTGGTGGGACCCAACACATCCCATGTATGAGGAGAGAATGAGGAAACTATAAAATTTTAATTCGTATGTTTAAAAATCTTTTTAATTAATTTTCTAACTTTATTTGGACATTTTTTCTTTGTCACAAGTTTACATAGTAACTATCATTAGTTGATTAAATTGTCGATGGTCATTTTTCAAATATCATCAGTTAACATTAGTAAAACCAACATCAGTCTACATAACCATCACTGGTTAGTAAAAGCATCATCAATCTGCATAAACATCACCATCATCGATTAGTATAAATGTTGATGGTCATTGTGTTTTTTTTACACAAACTTGAGAGCTCATTTTTTCTAAGTTGGTTGTTTCATCTTCAAAAGTGCTTCTATGTTAAACATCTTGATAACATTTTTTTTGCATGTTTTACTTGAAAAATTATCAAATAATGATTAAATAGATCCTTTTAAACTTATTTTATGGTGTTTTAAAATGAATCAAACTTTTCATTTTGGTGCTTAAAGGAAAATCATTTGAGGTGTTATTACTTAAATCTTGTAGTTAGCTTTCAAAGTTACAAATTAAGACCAAGGGATCAAATGAACACCACCAAATCTTTCATTTGGGCTTAAAATTGAACACACTTATCTATTTTGTTTTCACTTATTTTAATTATCACTTTTTTTTTGCAAAATACAAGGATGTTATGTGTATGCTCTTCCATTTTTCTCCTTTAGGGAACCCTTGGAATCAAAAGTGCTTTCCTTATTTGCAAAAAGCCTAGTCTAAGGCTTAGAAAGAATGTCATTTAAATCACTCCCAAAAACTTTTCAAAGTTTGGGTGACCTTGAAAATGAACCTAAAGTCTTTCTATTAGTCTTTTATTTCATGTAAACTTGGCTTGCGAGGGGGACATAATTACCTCCCATGAGTTCTTTAGGGAAGCTTTGACCCAAGGTTTCATCTCTCAGTATTGACTTCATTTGGATCCATATTAGAGTTGCACATGGGATGTAGTGGAACTTTAGACATTGCACTACAGTGAGTAAACAATAAGATGTAGTTGTTGCAAAAAGGACTAGACCTTTTTGTAACAAGCCAAGTGATACAAACCCAAAATCTATGCTTTTCTTTTACATTATTTGATGTGAAAATCATTATGCAATTGATTCCCCTGAAACATTTAGAAACTTGTATATCTTAGACAAATCCCCACTTGCCATAAAATTACTGTTGGTGCAATGTACACCTCAAGGTCCATATCACAGTACTATCATTTGAGAGAATGGGGTATAAAAACCCTACTATATAATGTGCATTTATTTTTGGATGAACACTTAAAATCCTCTCAAATGATGTATGTTGATGGATTCTAAAAATAACAAGCAACCTTTTCAGTTTAGGCTCTAAGAGTGATTAATTAGTTGGTTTTATCCTAGATTAAAGTCTTGTTTGGAGTCAAAAATTGGTGTAAACAAATAATATAAACCAAACACATGGTCCTCATTTTATTTTGAACAAAGAGGCATTATGTTGCCCACATGAAATCATCAATTTGTCTTGTTCAAAGTTCATCAAAACTTGGAGTCATATCATCCACTTTGGCATAGTTATGCTACCCAATTGAGTCTAGACCTTTGCCAAAGTTGTTTAATCCCTTCATTTATAATCTAAATTCAAAATTGCACCTTTATAATTTCATAGGGTTGATGTGTTAAGTGGGTTCATCATTTTCACTAAAATTGAGGGAACTTAGGTTCAATTTCCAATTTACGTTCAAGGTTATTTAAGACTCATGATCGTTATCACCACTTGATAGACTTAAGTCATTCTGTGCTAAACACTTTCTCTTTGAATCTATGCACCACAACCTTTTGAGTCAAGAAAGGTAGTTTTATTATATCAAATTTATGAGAAATTGTCTTCACCTTAGAGAGTTTTTGAAACAAGCATTTTATCACATCTTTTGGGTAGTCTAGTGTTGTTATGTTGCCCAAAACAATTTAGTTATTATTTCATCAGCCCTCTTGCATAGAGTTAAAATTTGTTCCTATATTTTCAAACGAATCTGAGTATACTTTTATGAACCTTTGTCTAGCATGATTACATCATTCACTATTGTATAGATTATTTGACAAAAGAACCAAGTTTTATACCATTATTTGTGAGAAAATAAACTATCTCTAAAGTGCCCAATTGAGTCTAAACCTTTGCCAAAGTTGTTTAAGCCCTTCATTTATAATCTAAATTCAAAATTTCACCTTTATAATTTCATAGGGTTGATGTGTTAAATGGTTTCATCATTTGCACTAAACTTGAGGGAACTTAGGTTCAATTTCCAATTTGGGTTCAAGTTCATTTAAGACTCATGATCGTTATCACCACTTGATAGAACTAAGTCATTTTGTGCTAAACACTTGCACTTTGAGTCTATGCACCACAACATTTTGAGTCAAGAAATTTAATGTTATGCTATCAAATTTTTAAGAAACTAACTTTGCCTTCGAGAGTTTTTTAAATAAGCATTTTATCACATCTATTGGGTAGTCTAGCGTTGTTACATTGCCCAAAATATTTTAGATATTGTTTCATAGGCCCTCTTACATAGATTTCAAATTTGTTCCTATATTTTCAAACCAATTCGAGTATAATTTTGTGAACCTTTGTCTAGCATAGTTGTGTCATTCACTTTTGTCTATCTTATTTGTGAAAAAAAACCAAGTTTTATAGCATTATTTGTGAGAAAATAAACTCTCTAAAGTGCCTCTTGTTTCATACCTTATACCTATTTGATCGAGCCCATTTCTAAGAATTAAATGCCTAGTGTTTGTTAGAAGTGTTTCAAATCTATTAGATTAAAACTTTCATTTATTTTAAAGTTTAGATTTTGACGTCATTTGGCCAAGAGTTCTAGTGCATGCCTTATTTGAGCCTAGCTTTTGACTTCACATTTTGGCCAAAAGACCTAGCAACTTTTAATTTCCTAGATTAGACTGATTTGAAACACTTTAACCTTAGAGTTTGGAATTTTGATTTTTGGGTTCATTTACTTAATATTTTTTTGTAAGATGTGTAACATTAGACACTTAACATTAGCTTGTGTTATCACAAATCTTTGTATAAACCTTTTTGATCCTTTTGACAAATCTAGACCAAGTTTGAACATCGACTTTTAGACATTATCCTTTTACAGTTTGTAGAAATCTCTTCCCTTTATATCACAAAACATTTACTATGAATCCCAACATGTATTCCTACACTTGTAGTGAACTCATGTACAATCTAGGAATTAGTTATATGGTTGTGTAGGAAGAAATGGTGCAAGACCCCTATGCATATAATATTTATTATGAGATGGATCCTTATCTCTCTTATAATACTCAATTAGGGGCACAAATCCAAGATCCGTTGGCTAACTATTTGGTTAATACACCACCTTAATCAGAACAAGACCAAGAACAAACTACACAATACCTAGTTATAATACTTATAGCTAATGAACCAGTTCTACAACAATCATGCTCTACTAATATGCCTTCCACATATGATCCATTTTTATTTGAGCATCATTTATTGGAGAAATTGATTTGATCCATAGAATTAGGGTCCAATTTTATAGTATACTTCCCTCATGAGAATTTGCCAAGCCTAGTAACAATGCCTCACAAAATAATTTATGATCAACAAGCTTCTTCTAGAAATCCTTTGGCTATAGTTCAAATCATGTATCAGGACCCTAATATGCCTAACAAAGGAAAAAACCTCATGGAATACCACTTTAACCAAATGCATATGGCATATCAAACCTACCTAAATCTAGCATGAAATTTAAATCAGATGACCATGGTGAGAAAACCTCTTATTGACTTTGTTCCTTCAATAGGAGTTTTGGTAGAGTTAACTATTCAAGACAATTAGAGTTCAGACCCATTCATGCAAAACACTTTGGTGGACAACTTGTTGCATATGCCCATTATTGGAAGTGTCTTCTACTACTACATAGAATAATGAGAAAAATATAGTGGACAATGTGCAAACAATGTCTAATCCAAATCAAAGTGGTACTAATGCATAAACAACTAGTCAAGAAAATGTGCCTTTAGTTAAAATTGTAAGTGGTTCTCCAAATCAGGTAGTAGGAGTTTCTACATCCCAACCTCAACCAGCTACTTTGTCAACCATGTAACCAATAGGATTAAGTAGTCAAAAAGCACCCAATGTCACACCTCAACAATAGAATGTGATGAATATTACTCCTCCTCAATAAGTGACAAGTAGTATTTCACAATAGTAGTCATAATCTAGTATACCAACGTAATACAGGCTGAATGTATTAGAACCTCAGTAAGGGGAAACTAATGTTCCATGTCATCAAGTAGTGATAAATATACCTCTTCAGTCATAGACTAGTGTACCAATCCAAAACCAAATGATAACTAGCCAACAATGTGTAAATATTGGTCAACAAAAGATACCAAATCTTTAACATGCTTTCATTTTCCAAAAAGGCTTCCATGTTTCTCAAGTACCTACTAGACAAAAATTAGTCTAGAATGTGCACAAGTTCAGAGATGGGGTCTTGGTTCACAATTTCCCACTCAATAGCAAGGTTTGATTAGTCAATAGCATGTCCCTTTTCAACCATAATAAGAACAGTATAGTTATATCAATCCATTCCAACCATAAAATCCTCTAAGTCAAACCTTTATATCCAACCCAAACTAGAATATCACATAACCAAATGTGCAATTCCAAGTACATTCTAATCACATATGCATATTCCTCGTCCATTTCCCAACCAAACCAATGTACCCCAATAGATATATCTATCTTACCCTAGTCAAAGTGTCCCACTTGTGACCTCCCAACCATCTACCCAAACCAATATTCTCCCCCAAACCAATTTTCCTTCCAGTTTCTTATCCTAAGAATTAAAATAGATGAAGGATGCAATTGTTTCCATTTAAGCTAGGAAATAGACTAAAAAGTTTAAATTGGATGACATGAGTTATTATCCATTCAAGATGGAGTACTTACAGATACCATTTCCTCTAAGATACGAACCACCAAAATTTGACAAATATAAACGGAAAGGTGACCTTAAGTCCCATTTAATTGAGTTGTTTATCACATGTCAACTAGTGGCATATAACAATATATACCTTTTGTTGTTGTTTATAAGGAGCTTGGCTGGACAAGCCTTGGAGTGGTTCTTAAATTTTCCCAAGAATTCAATAATAGATTTTTACGATATTATTGATAAGTTTGTGTAGCACTTTTCTTATAATCTCAAACATGAGATTTCATTAGTTGACTTGACACAAGAAAAATAAAAAGATGGTGAAAGTTTTTCAAGTTATCTACAATGATGGATAACTCTTGTAAGTTGATTCACCCATAGTTTACTAGATAAATAATTAGCCACTATGTTTACTAAAAATTTGCATAGTAAGATAGCTTATCATCTGGAACTACAATGTGCACATACTTTCAAGGAAATCATCGATAAAGGCTTGTTGATTGAGCAAGATCTTATTAATAAAGAGATCATCAAGATTACATCAACTAATTAAAATCAAGGTACCAATCAGGGAAGTGACCAAAACCAACATCCAATCCAAGCAGAAGCATTGAAACTATCACAGGCCAATAACTAAGATAGGCCAAAGCAATTCAACCATAATAGGAATGTTGTAGGTAATGGAATAACTAAGTCACATCATTTCCAAATGATGTAAACATTATTTTCACCACCTTTTTATCTCAATCCTACCCAATAACCTCTCTAACTAATGTTTCAAGCATAACAACTGAGACTTGTGAATAAAATACAACATTTACCATTAGAAACCCCTCTTCTAAGTAGAACTATGCCTACTCATCATGTCTTTAGTGACCTAAGAGAGCCTATTGAGTCTATATTTCACAAACCTGTCATTTCTAATCTAATTAGTTGGCCTATACGAAAGCATTATTCACAAGGCATTATTTATCTTGATTGGTACCATGAAAATGAATTATGTGAACATCATCAAGTCAACAGGCATAATTTATTAAGATGTGAGCAAATCAAGAATTTTATTAAGAATATGTTAGATAATGGGGAGATAACATTGGATAATGGTTCTTCCACTTCTAATCAAACTCTTAGGATTTATCAAAACCCCTTTCCCTAATATAACACACAATATCAGCATAATAATTAGCAACAACAACAACACTGGCTCGTGTAACAATAAAATCAATAATATCAAAATCAAAGGCCAAACTAGCAGAATTAACAGTAGAACCCACATCAAAATAATAGATAAAACCAAGGTCAAAATAGTAACAACCAATAAACCTAACATGTAGTTGCACATGATTGCAACAAGTTTATAGGTCATATTGTAGGGGGTAGTATTAATACCATCTCCATTAATCTTAGACTGAGCACTGATCAATCTAGACCATTGCTAAACAATACCATTTAACCAAATTACATGGATAATCCTTCTTTGACCTGGGGTCACACATAGGTGAACTAGCAAATTTGGACTTCCACTTTTGGACCATATACCGATAACTCACCCTTGCCACATGACTACATACAAGTGCACTAGCAATTGATACTTGTCTTATCTAGTCCCACACCATTCCTAGCATTTGTTAACAACTATGGTCTAACATCTAATCCTAATTGTACAATCACAACTCAAAGCTCAAAGATTACTATCCCAGGTCCACAACCATTTGCCACTTTGCCTGTTATCCTACCAATCATTTAGTCTTAGAATAAACCACTCACCATTGACCAAGACAAGAAGTTTGATATTGTGGAACAATTACAAAAGACACTAGCATAAATTTTTATCTTAGATTTTCTATGAACATCAACAATCCACAAGAACATTTTGAATGAGTTTTTAACCCAATCTACTATTTCAAGTGGCATATCCCCTGATAAATTTCAATCTTTATTTAGACACCCAGCTTCAGCCCAATAAGGCACATTCAACCAAAGTGATATGTCTTCCCTTGGCCCACTCCATAATAATCCATTATACATAGAAGTTTATATAAAGCATCATAAACTAAAATGTGTCCTTATAGACAATGGATTAGGACTCAACATAGTGTCTCTAAAGCTCATCAAGCTTTTTGGGTACATAATAGTACATCTCCCACCAAAAAAAATAACTATCAAATCTTATGATAATTAATAAAGCGAATCATAAGGCACCATTAGCTTATAAGTTATCATTGGGCCTTTGACCCATGATACACTTTCCCATGTGTTTGATCTTGAGTTATCATATAATATGCTTCTAGTTAGGCCTTGGTTACATGATATTCATGTAGTCATGTCAATGTTGCACCAATGTATCAAGTTCTCCCACTTAGGGATGGAAGTAAATATTCTAGGAGATTTGCACCCATATGATCATTATAAATATCTTGAAGCCAAGTTTCAAAGCTATAATTACCAATATGACATGAATCTAAGATCCAAGCAGGATAAAGGAAAGGCCATATTTATTGATCCTCCAAAGGATAATTGCATAGATCCTAATACCTTGGATTCTCTTTCCCACATGCCACCTCCTAAAGCTTCCAATCATTTCACCATTTTAGATAATGGCCTAGGGGAGTATGTGACCCATGATACCTTCCATATTGCTAATCTTCCTCTAAATCCAAAAACCTTTGGATGGCCTAAAGTTATCCCACACATGGATTGGCAATAAAAGAACAAAGATAAGGGATATGTCATATTTGTACCATCATCTGGCCTAGAACAAGACCCTCTTAAAGGGGATAAATTATGGTTGTATAATGACAACCAAGCTAATTGTTATAAAAGTGCAAAGTATTATATTCCCAATAGGATCATGGAGCATCAAGATTATGAAAGAAGAGGCCTCAGACTAAATCAACAAGGAACCATTGACCCAATTTATATGACTAATTACAAAAGACCTTATGGACTTGGATTTATACCATGTAGGGGTGACCCCACATATCTTATTCAAGTTCTATCACCAGTGGCTAGTGATGACGATGCCAAAGTGAAGTAGAGTCAAATCATAGCCTCACCTTTGATGACCTAGCTGAGACTAACCTATTTGATAACAATGCCATATGTACTCTTACTCTAGTCATTCATCATAACCCATTTCTAGTATACTATCCCCAACTGATAGATTGGGACCAATAAGAATCCAATTTGTTGATTGATGAGTTTTAGAATGATGAGGCATTTTATGAATTTTTAGGCCTTAGAGACAACATTCCGTTTGAAGATCATAAATCAAGATTCTTAATTACATTAGATCTTGAAGCTTATTTTGGAGAGTGGGTGAACACCCTTAGCCAAAAATAAATAAATAAAATATTTAGGTCTCAAAGTGAAAACCTCTTTGAGGCATTTTCTAACCAGGGAAAAAGAAAAGATAAAGGCTAGTCTAGTGGTGAAAACCTATTTTAGGCACCATTAGATAGGGGTGTTCATTCTTCTTCAAATTTAGACTAAGAGACCACCAATGATGAAATTGCCTATGGATCTGAGTTTAATTTTTTGCAACAACAAGTATTTGATCAAATTCTTCAAAATTTTCTAACTATTTTTGTCACATGGCTAGATCTGCCATTAGGGGACTCAGATTCATAATGGCTAGGAGATGATGAAGAGAAAATCCTAATAGAGGACCCTAGTATAGTCCAATAATTTAAGTATTTACCTACTATCCTAGAAGATGGTTCAACTCTTGTAGTCAAAGATACAATAGAGATAAACATCAAGACTCCATCAGACATGAAATGGATAAAATTAGGCATGCCACTCACTAAGGAGGAATGTAAAGCCTTTAAATATTTGTTGAGAGAATTTATAGATATCTTTACATGGAATTATTTTGACATTCGAGGTTTAGACCCTGCCATGGTTCTGCACCACCTTGTGTTCAATCCTGATGGCAAATTGGTGAAATAAAATCTATGTAAGATACATCCTTACATTGTTATCTTGGTAAAGAAAGAGTTGGAAAAAATCTTAGAAGTAGGATGTATCTAATCCATTGACTACTTAGAATGGATATCTAATATTGTACCTATTATCAAAAAGCCTAAAGAAATTAGAATCTATACTAATTTCTAAGACAAACAAATCTTATCCTAAGAATGAATTTCCATTGCCTAATATTGACATGATCATTGAATCCATAGTGGGTTATGAAATGATGTCACTCATGGATTTATTTTCAAGATACAACCAAATCAAAATAGCACCAGAAGACCAACATAAAATAGTGTTCACCACTCCATGGGGAACATTTTGTTATCAGGTAATGCCATTTGGTCTTAAGAGTATTGGAGCTACATATCAAAGGGCCATGGCTATCATATTCCATGATATGATGCATGATATTATTGAAGACTATGTCGATGACATATTAGGAAAATCCAAGACTAGGGCCAACCATCTAGAAGTGCTACATAGGATATTTGAAAGATTATGGGAGTACAAATTCAAGCTCGATCCAAAGAAATATGTTTTTGGAGTAACCTCAAGAAATTTATTTGGCTTCATTATGTCTCATAGGGAAATTGAATTTGATCTGGCCAAATTCCATGCTATCACTGAGATGCCACCACTGACCAATTTAAAGTAACTCTATAATTTGCAAGGTAAAATCTAGTCAATCTGATGCTTCATCTCTCATTTGGTAGACAAGTGTCATCCATTTACACATATTCTAAATAATTCAATTGTATTTCACTAATATGACCACTACCAAATAGCTTTTCAACAACTCAAGGACTATCTAGTTAATCCACCTATTTTGTTACCTCTTATGCCAAGAATGCCATCCTTGTTGTATCTATCAGCTACTAATAATGCCTTAGGGCCACTTTTTTTTTAAAATGATAACAATGGAAAACAGCATGTATTATATTACTTAATCCATACCTTGGTCACATATGAACACAACTATGCACCTATTGAAAAAGCTTGTCTAGCCATGGTCTTCACAGCTCAGAAACTATGGCATTACATGTTGAACAATAAGACCATGGTAATTTCAAAAGTAGATCCACTCAAGTATCTTCTATCTAAAATAGGTTTAAAAGGTAGAATTTCCAAATGGATCATGTTTCTTAGTGAGTTTGACATACATTATGTCAATTAGAAGGTAATCAAAGGATAGCTCCTTGCAAATCAACTTTCTGAAGTATCCCTTACAGACACAAATCCACTCACATTTCATTTTCTTGATGAATACATAATGACCATAATTGACACACCTCTTTAGGAGTATCACTATAATTTTTATTTTTATGGTTCATTTATTACATATGGATCAGTGGCAAGCCTTTTATTTATTACACCATAGGGGGATCTAATCCCTAAATCATTCAGAATCAATTTTCCTTATATGAACAACATGGCTGAGTATGAAGCACTTGTCATAGGAATTTCATAGGCAATACACTAGAACATATCTCATTTCCAAGTTTATGGTGATTCTCAATTAATCATCAATCAAGTCACAGACCATTTCCAAACCAAAGATGACAATCTAGTTCCATATAATGCTATGGTTGATACTCTAAAGTAGAAAATTACAAATATCCAATTTGAGCATATACCAAGGGCTAGTAATAGAAATGTAGATGCCATGGATACTATCATCTCTCTAAATCAAAAGATAGAAAAAGATAGAGAATATCAGTTCCTTATTGAGAATTTGTTTGCACTAGCTCATAAACTTTCAATAGTTATAATGATTTTTGATATTGTTGGTCCTAATTTTATCTGGTACTTAGACCTTTACAACTACCTTTAGGACCAAGTTCTATCACTTAACCTATCTCAAAAACAAACCAAAGCCTTTATCCATCACTCCACTCATTATAATCTACTTGGATCCACCCTTTACCATCATAGTTTTGATATAACTTTACTTCATTATTTAACTTTGATAGAGTCTATGCTAGTGTTAAGAGAATTTCATGGAGTATGCGGAGTTCATTCTAGAATGGAAGTCTTATCCAAAAATCTCTTACATACTAATTATTATTGGCCCACAATAGATGCAGATGTAGCTACATATGTAAAGAAGTGTGACAAAGATCAATGGCATGCTAATCCGATTCATGCCCTAGCATAAACTTTAAAACCAATGTCGACACCATGGCCATTTACTACATGGGGACTTGACCTCATTGAGAAAATCAACCCCACTTCATCTGATGGCCATAAACATATCCTTACCACCACTAAGTATTTCACTAAGTGGGTTGAAGCTATACCCCTCACATGACTAGAAATCAAATTTCCAAATTCATCTTTAACCCTCTCATTTGCCACTATGGTATCCCCTCTAACATTATATCTAATAATGGAGGATCATTCAAGAAAAAGGATGTAGACTAACTATATACTAAATATAACATCACATAACATTTTTCTACATCATATTACCCTCAAGGTAATGGGTAGGCTGAAGCATCAAATAAAACCATTTTCAATATTCTCAAAAATATTGTCAATGATATCGATCGTGATTGGTACCTATAGATCTTCCCTACCCTTTGGGCATACCATACCAATCATTATACTCCCACAAGATCCACTCCATACTCACTTGTTTATGGGAAAGAAGCCATCCTTACCATTGAGCTTGAGTTGCCTTTACTACACATATCTTTCAAACATCTCCTAGATGATCATGACTATCGATTAGCTCACTTGTAAGAGATAGACCTACTTGATGAAAAATGCACAACTACACTCAATAATATTTAGGCATATCAGAACCAAATCAAAGGCCACTAAAATTAGAATGTCAAGTATAGAACATTTAAACTTGGTCATCTTATTCTTAAAGAAAACCAAAAGAATACCACGGCTAAGAAGAAGTATAACAGTAAATTCAAACCAAATTGGATAGGACCTTTCATCATTACTACAGATTATGGATCAAGATCATATAAGCTTGCCACACTAGATGAAGATGAACTTACTGAGCTGATGAATATTATTCACCTCATGTGGTATTATGATTTAGCACTAAAGTGTATTTTTTGTAAGGAACATTTCATGTTGTGTCATTTTATCACTATTCTTATTTATAAAAATATCATGATTATCATTCCTTTTAGCCCATTCCATTTTCTTTACCGTCATGTTCTATTGACCAAACATGTTCTAAAGCCTAGCTTGTTTGACCTTGGTTTTTGCCATTCATTGCACATTTTTATCATTAAATAATTTGATAAATTTCATCAATTGTTTCAAGTAATTCAGACAGTGATCATATTTTGAAGTAGTATGATAGAAGTTTTGGTAGTTTCATCCTTCATTTGTTATTCCTTTCTTATCATAGATCTTGTTACTAATTATAACCATATTTGGGAATATTAGTACCATTGATCCATGACATTGTGTCTTAGTTATAATCACCTATGGTCAAACTAGGGGCAACATTTGTTTATTGAGCCTTGAATACCAACTTGACACTTCCTATGCCATACTATGCCTTTTTACCAACTATGCCTATTTTGTTTGAATTGACTACTACACTAGTAAAATTCCTCTAATGTAAGGGTAGAATTATAGTGACTTGAGGTCCTACTCTAGGACTATGTACGTAGTGCTTGATACTTTTTGAGGTTATCTTAGTCACCCTTTTTTCCATGCTCTTACCATTTTGTGAGTAACCTAAGTTTGAACACTCTCACCATTTTATGAGCAACCTAAGTTTAAATGCTCTCATTGTTTTGAAATCAACCTAAGTTTGAATGCTCTCACAATTTCGTGAGCAACCTAAGTTTAAATGCTCTCACTATTTTGTGAATAACCTAAGTTTGAATGCTCTCACCATTTTGTGAGTAACCTACATTTAAATGCTCTCATTATTTTGTGAGAAACCTAAGTTTAAACGCTCTCACCATTATGTGAGCTTGAACCATTTAGTGTCTCATAATTCTTGATCGAGTTGAGATAATTCAAAAAATTCCAAAAAAAAATTGTAAAATCATTATAAAAGAACAAAAACACTAACCACTTATTTGCCTTAAAGATTCTGAGAACCCTTACTAAGTTGAAAGTAAATCACTTGTTTCTTAGTTTCCCTATCCTTTTTGGCTTTTTTCTCTCATGCACTTATCATTTTTTAATACCATTCCTACTCTTATATCACATCCATTCTATTTATTTTCATTAGTTATCACATTCTTCCCATTCCTTGGAAGAACTACATTTGACCTAAAGTTTTTTATTGGATATTACATCTATGGAACTATATAGGCAGTGTCCCCTTACCTAGTACCTATGGAGACAGCTCGACCACCCTCTTCCTTTTTATTTTATTCCCCTATTTTTCTATTTGTTAATTTTTCACCTATTTTGTAGGGGCAATGTTTGTATGGTTTCTATTGCATTATTTGTTTGTTTCAACTTATTTTGTTTGTTTGTCTGCCTATGTGTTTGCTTTCAGCATTATTGCCTCAATTTGGTTCATGTGTGTTCATTAGGTGATATCTTTCCCACACTTACACTTGAATCCATCCATGTTCATATGTTTACATTTCCATCATGGTTTCTATCATTGGTGCATTATTTACTATTGAGTATTGGATTATGAGAGTCAATCCTTATGCATATTTTAGCCAAGTCCTCATGATGTTATACCATGATTCCTACTAACAATGCTATAACAAACCTCTAATTTAAGAATTGTATTCAATAATGGTGGCATCAACATCTCATCAACACCAACATCCTAATTCAATCTCAATCATATCCTAAATAGATTAATTAACCATGAAAGAATTTCAACCTTTATTAGTTCAGATGAGCATCTACCTACTAGTAGGTTATTCCAATTCATCATTACCCTCTGTGTTAAGTTATCATCATCCTCCACCAAGTTTGTCATGTTTTCCATAATCAAGGTCTAATGATTATAACCACCTATGGGTAAATCATTGCACACCATCCCACCTAAAATTATCAATGATTATAACCACCTTTGGGCAAATCATTGTGTTGTCACCACTTTACATTTTCTACTCATAGAGGGGCACATTTTTATCTTATTTTTCTATCCTAACTGGGGTAGCTCCATCTTCTCAATGATTATAACCACCTTTGGGCAAATCATTGTGTTATAATACCATGTTGCCACTATTGGGGTACAATTCTTATAACCACCTTTGGGCAAACCATTGTACACCATCCCATTTGCATTTTCAGTGATTTTGACTACTTTTTCAAAATCATGGTGTTTTCACCCCATCATCTTTCCTTTCTTTGGTCCCCTCATTTGCTTCTTTCTTTTCAAGGGACCATTTGTTGACCTACTTGTGCCAACCATTCCCTTGAGGGGGACATCATATAGTTAGTCTATCATCATTGCAGTTGTAAGCATGCAGGACCTTTTCATTCTCTAAGAATATTTTATTATGCTTATATCTTTCAATGAATTCCCAAATAGGGGCAAATTATAGACACCTAAATCTGGCCATCGATAACCTCCAATCAGGCTTTTGACCAATTCTTACTAAAATGCATAATTTGGCTTAAAAACACTAAATCACATTAAAAGCTTTGAACCTGACATATTCAAGTGCAAATTTTGGCTAGGGTATCATTAAATTGGGTAATTCAATTTATGGGCTAGCTAACTTTGATCAGATCATTTCAAGTTAAAATGCTAATTTTGCACTTGGGTGCTCTAGATTGCTTTTTTCTATCAAATTTATTATATGAGACACGTGCCTTTGTTATTTTGTGTTGGAAACATCCTAATTGGGATAACAAATTCAATTCATCTAATATCAACTTTTAATTCCAATCCAATCAAATTTTGGACTAATAGCAAGGTATTCTAATTAATTTGGGTAATTTGTGCACAAAGTGCTTAATCATGCTTAAGAGCTAGTTTAGCCAAATTAGAGCCTAATTAAGAATTCCATGGAAATTTGTTGGATACTTATTTTTTTAAATGACTATTTAATATTTTCATCATCAGGTGACCTCATTTCTTGGGAAGACATCCCTAGGCCATAAATGCCATAAATATCAAGATTCATGCCTCATCAATGCCCTCCATGCCTCTTAATTTATCCTTTATCTAAAATATTGATGATACTATTTATGGATTTTAATTACATGATTGGATTAATCCTTAGACACACATCTCAATCTTGAGATGGATGTTTCAGGTTGATTCTATCCATTTTCCAAAATCTATAAATAGAGAGGCCATGAACATCATTTCTAAGCTATTTTGGAGCAAAGTTATAATGCACAAATGATTCAAAAAGCAATTGAAATTAGTGTTACCATGTCAAATTTATTCCAATCCAAGCCAAGCAAAAGCCACAAGGTGCCAAGGAGAAGAGGAGATATCCAAGCCTCCTTTGATGAAGACTTCATGAGCACAAACCAAGCAAGCCACTATAACAAGCATCTTTAGAGCATCTAAGGAAAGTAAAAGAAGGTTTTTTTGTATTTTAGTTATGTGTTTTATTCATGTTTATTAACTAAGCTCTCCCTAGTGTCTATGCCTAGATATATTATTCTTGTTAGTGTGTTTCTTTCATTTTGTTTTCATTTTGAAACTACCACAATACTAACCATCCTCTCTTGCGTCAAATTCCTAGCCAATAATAGCCATGCCACTAAAATGTCCTCCACATATGCCATCATGGGCTTCCTTTATGACATGAGAAGCTTCATGACTATGAAGACAACAAAGAAGGAGACCATCCAAGCCTTACTTGTAAAGGATGCCTTATAGTATGATATAACTAGAAGTGCCTTGGATAAAAGTTCTTTTGACATTCTTTGAAAGAGTAGGAAGGAGAAATCCAAGGTTAAGGTAATCAATAAATTTGTTATACAAAGTGTCAAAAGGTCATGTTTCCTCTCTATAAATGGTAGAAAGATCAAAAATAATATAATATGGGGTAGGAAAGTAGTGGATGGTAACAAATATTTTGGACTTGATAGGTTGAGATGGTATTTTGGAAGCAAGAGAGGTCATGGTATCTACAAATTTGTTGGTTGATCGTGGAATGGATTGGATATCATAACAATCAAACAAGGCCAAGAGTGTGTCCACAAGTTGTTTGTATTTTAGGAGAACATTTTTTTTACATTGATAAGCTCCTATGACTTAGTTAATTATAAGTTGAGAATCCCCAAAGATGATAAGTGTTTTGACTCCCAAAGCCATAGAAGTTTGAAAACCTATGACTAAGGCTTCATACTTAGCCATGTTATTGGTGAATTAAAATTCAAGATTAAAATAAAGGGGAAGTGGTTCTTCATTAAGCGAGATGAGAATCACTCTACCCCCTCCCCAACATTTTGGTATTTAGAGCTATCAAAAAACATGGTCATTTGGTAGGTGGGATCCTCTGATGAAATAGTTTTTATAGACTCATTTGGGAAGGTAAATGAAAAGTGTTCCTTATCAAGAAGAGGGGCTTCAACTAATTAGTCAGCAATAACCTATCCTTTGATGGACTTCAATGGGAGAAACTCAAGATCAAACTCAGTGAGAAGCATAGGACACTTTTCCATACGTTGGTTTTGATATGGCTTAGAGTGCATATACTTGAGAGGGTCAATGTTAGTGATGACATAGGTTTTGTGACTAAGAAGATAATGGCAGAGCTTGGAGGCTACAAAGACTAAGTCAAGGAAAAGTTTTTCAAGATGGGTATACCAAGTCTCATATTCGATTAGGGTATGGTTGATGTATTAAATTGTATGCTCTGTATTTTTGTCATCATGATGAGTGAGTATTGCTCCTAAGGAATGATCAGTGGTGGAAATATATAGATAAAAGGGTTGATCTTCTTTAGGAGGAATGAGGATAAGTAGGGAAAGAAGATACACCTTCATTACATCAAAGGCTTGTTGACATTAATTGGTTAACTTGAAGGAGACTTATTTCTTTAAAAGATGGTGAAAAGGTTGAAAATGGTCAAATAGTTGAGAAATAAAACATCAAATTGACTGAAGTTTACCTTGCAAGCCATGAAGTTATTTCAAGTTAGTGGGATGAGGCATCTCCAAAATGGCTCTAACTTTGGTAGGTCAACTTCTATTCCATGAAGGGAAATGATAAACTCCAGTAGTTTTCTTGATAAGACCCCTAAGATGCACTTCTTGGGATTGATCCTAACATGATAGCAGATTAGCCATTCAAAAATGATTGTAAGAGCAGTGAGGTGATCTTTATGATGTATATATTTCCCAAGAAGATCATCTACATAGTCCTTGATAATATTATGAATGAGATCATGGAAGATATAGGTTATGGACTATTGATAAGTGGCTCCATTGTTCTTAAGGTTGAAAGGCATGACTCAGTAGCATAAATTTCCCCACAGAGTGATGAAGGAAGTTTTATGTTGATCTATAGGAGCGATAAGGATTTGATTGTATCCTAGGAAACTATACTTAAGGTATAGAATTTCATGGCTAGTGATGAGATCAACAAGTTGTTTGATATTGGGAAGGGGAAAGTCATCTTTTGGGTAGGCAAGGTTAAAGTCCTAAAACTCAATGCAAAGGTGAAGACCCCTATAGGTTTAGTGATAGGAATGATGTTGGAAACCAATTATGGATAGATAATGGGTTAAATGAAAAATAGCTAAGAGGCATTAAAGTTTTTCTTTAACAAGAAGAGTTATGCGAGGATACATACGATGAAGTTTTTGTTGGATCAGCTTAACCTCAGGTCAGGTGATGATGTTTTAGAGAGTGATGGAAGGGTCAATTCTAGGCATATCTTAGTAATACCAAGTAAATTCTATGATATTATCATGAAGGAAAGAAAGATAGTCTTATCAATCTTTAGGAGTTAAATATTGGCCTATTTTTATGATACAAGGATCCTCTTAGGTACTCAAATTAATGTCGATGGTCAATTCATTTAGAATGGTTTGGTTTTTATGAGGGAGAGCCTTATGGATAAAATAATCCCCTACACTGAGGTAGGTGAGGATGGAAGAATCACCTTGTAATTGAATGGTGTGAATGGTGAGTGAATTTTTATCAATCCATAAGGCTCTAAAGGTAGCTAAAAGATAGTCTTTATCTCAAGGTAGCTGAGAGGAAGGGTTTTAGTTTGGACACCTTATTGATAGGTTAGTGGGCCTAAACTAATGGTATTGATCAAAAAAATGTTAGATGGCATGATGTCAGAGTCCTTGAATTAGGAAGATGAGATTGGAGAGGATGGAGCTCTTTAGCAGGGGTGGTAATGGGTTTTGGTGATGTGGGTTCTTCTGGTGGTTCAAACCTAAGCCTAAAAAACTCACAAGGTTTTTGAGTTTTGATGATGAGTAATTTGTGAGTTATTTGTTCATAAAGTCCCATACCAAATCTTTTCCAAGCATAGTGATGAAGATAGGTTTTGACAAAGGCTAGATTTCTTAGATAGGAGAAATTGGAGGTCAAAGGTTGAATATATGGAATGGTGGTAGGAGCGAGGAGTGGTCAATCAAGTCCCCCATAGACAAAATTTGTTTGATTATTGGGGAGCCTAAATGGGATGATGGTTCCAATGTTAGGATCATAAGAGGTTTAATTTTAAATATTCCCATATTTATGTAGAGTGGGAAGAGCATCTAAATCAAAAAGTCAATATTCCCCAAGTGAGAGACATTGAAATTTTGATTGCAATAAATCTTCAACCAAAATTTGAGAAGAGGGAATGATTGAGCTTGTTGATGCTTCATCATTGTTGAAGGTATAGGTATGGAGGTTTTGGGTTGGTGTGGATATTTTATTAAAATTGGATGGCGTGGAAGATGAATAAGGAATGAGAACATCATTGGGTAGATATGTCATATTACAAGAGGCAAAGGGACTCAGATCAGCTTTTATTGTAATAATTTAGTCCTCATTCTCAAAATTGACACATCAGTGTAGGGTAGAAGGGATGTAAGACATAGCTCAAATCCAAGGGTGTCCAAGTAAGATGTTGTATTGGAACTCACCTAAGATGACATAGAATAAATTAGGAATGGTGTGAGGTCCCAAATGGATATGAAGCATAATGGTCCCTAAGGTGGTGGCCATGGTATCATTGAAAGAATGAAAGATCACTAAACTCTCAAAAATAATGTTTTGGTTAGTTGAAATTGATCATATACATGAGAAGAGATGATGTTGATGCTCACTCCCCCACAAATCATTATCCATTTGATTCAAGTTTGATTAATGTATGTTGTGACGAATAGGGGAGGATCTAGATCTTTCTTTTAGAAAGGTGGGATCTCAAAATCTTGAAAGGTGACAAGGGTAGAATGGTGGAAAACTTCAACAAAAGAGGTAAGAGGTTCAAAATCATATGGTTGGACCTCTATGGAATGCAAAGCTTCCATTAATTCCTAGTGATGTTGGGGTGAGGTGTTTATTATATCATAGAGACTCATTTTTGTCAGTGTTTGGTGGATTTATTTTAACATGAGCCATTGGATGAATGGATTGGGGTTAGAAGGTGGAGCTCCCAGAATGGAGACTTTAGGTTTGTATAGTTGCAAAGGTGAAGGTGAAGATACTTGGGTTTGATCAGTGGGTTGAGAAATCAAAGGATAATTCCAAGGGATATATATTTTGGCTTTCATTTTATCCTTCTGTTGGGCCTAGAAATAGGTCACCATATGAATGGTATGGATGAAGGGTTGTGACATTTTCTTTGATTCTTCCTCTTCACTCTTAGGTGATGGGAAAGGAGTTTGTTGGATAGGTGAGTTAGACAATGAAGTAGTCATTGGAGGTTCTTCTAACAGATCATCTTCCTTCAAAATATTGTGGAAAAGTGTTTGGATAGCCTTGTATTTCTTTGTATCATATGCCCAGGAGCCCTATGGTAAAGACAAATCAAGTTATAATCAAACCAAGTTGGCTTAGAATGAGATGGGTCAAATGGTTTGATTGGGGGTAAGATAATAGAGGAGGTTTGTAACAACTTTTGTAAAATATTTGTATAGGATTATAAGAAAGGTGAGGTAGGTTTTAAGATTGTCTTCTTCATGGAGGCAGTGCTTCGAGGAGTAATTTTGGTTGATGTGTATGGTTTGGTTTTCTTAGATATAATTGCTTATGGGTTGAATATTTGGATGCAGATTTTTTTGATGATGAAGGTTTGGTTACTAGTGGGAGATTATATGGGGAAAATTTGGTTAAGAAGGATAAAGGACTAGAGGGTTTGGTGATTAAACATGGATAAGAAGAAGATGGTTTGATAATGGAAGGATGTGGTCCTAATATATAAGGTAGATGTCAAGGAGGTGGTATGCGCTTAGCTCAAAGTGAATTTTTGGGTAAGCCTACCTTATTAATAGACTTAATTAGATTTAACCTTGGTAAGCTTGAGGGAGTTAAGTCTAATCTTAAATGAGGGTGAGAGGGACTAGGTGTGTGAAGAATCCCCAAGTTCTTGATTGGTTTGGTGGAAGAAACATGAGGAAAATTGGAAATTTTAAATAGAGGTTTTTGAAATGGTTTATTTATGAATTTAGATGTGGTAACTGGTGAAGGGGTGATAATGGGTGTAAGGGCAGGCTTAGGTAGAGTTAAAGACTTAGATTTGGTTGGATAAAGAAGGCCTAGTCAATTCCAAAAGGTGGCTAGATCAAAGTTAGGTTGGGATGTGAACTCTAAACTTTGAACTAACCTTGAGAAGGGATTATAATTAGGTACAATTCCTTGATCATTAGCCTTAAAGCATTACCCCTTATGTGGAAAATAAGTAAGGGTTGTGGTAGAAGGTATGATTTTGGTTTTGGTAGGTGGTTCCAAAAGTGGTGGTTAGATGATTAAGGTAATGGCTTCTTATGGGATGATTTCCAAATAGGGTATAAAAGAGGTAGGTATGGTGCTTTCAGATAAGGTGTTTGTTTTGACTAGAATGTCTAAAGAAATTTTTTATTCTTCCATTTGGATTGGGAGAGTGGAGGAAGTGGTTGAATCAATAGTGGTATCTTTGGTTATTTGTATTGAAGAAGGAGCAGATGAGGATGTAGTTTCAATGCTTGAAGAAAGAAAGTCAATTGGTTCTTCTATTTAGGTATCGAAATGAAAAGATAGCAAGTTGTTTTCCTTTGTTTGGGTGGTAGAGGTATCCATTTCCTTCAAAATGGGCACATTACTGATAACATTGATTGTATGTGCTTCCTATGAGTTAAATGATTCAAGATTACTATCATGATATTGTCTGGAAGGAGAGTGATTTGGAAAAGGCTTACAAAAAATGTTGAGAGATTGGTTAGGCAAAAGAATATTAGGGTTATTAAATACCAATTCTCCATTATCAATGAGATTTTGGACAAGACTTATAAATGGTATTAAATCTATTAATGTCATGTCTAATAGTTTAATGAAAAGCATAGTGGTCATTTTCATTATACCACCCAAAGTAGACGGTGAGAAGAAATGAATTGTTGAGGTGGTTTGATTGGTAGAAGTTGGATAAGGTTGGCATTGAGAAATTTATCCAAAATAGATGCATATGATTCCCAATTGGAGTATATTGTTTTGGATTTGCTTGATTTTGGGTTTGATTTTGTTTATAAGGAGGTTTGGGAGATTTTTTTTGATTTGATTTGGTGATAGTTGGTGGTGGAGAAGTTTTCAAAACCACTAAATTTATAGAAGCTTTTGCCTTGGTATTAGGCTGATTGGAATTTTTAGTTGAGGGAGAATCATTATGTTTAAAAGTGGAATATTTATTCTAAATTTTTATTTTTCCCTCATCAATGGCATGGTTCTCAAGTTTTTGTGCCATGGTAAATGCTTCATTAAATGTTTAAAAATTCTAGACTTGGAGAGTGGGTGTAATATGCTTAGAATAACCCCTAGAGAATAATTCAATTAATTTAGGTAGGGTAAGGTAAAATAAATTTGGTTGATGAGATCTCTCCATCTAGCCACAAAATCAATAATGGATTCATCCTCAAATTCTTTAATGGAATAGAGGTCAGTTATGGAAACCTTTTTAGTTATGTTGATTGAGAAATGTTCTAAAAACATTTGGGCTAGTTGGGAAAAGGAGAAGATGGAGTGAGTAGGGAGACTGTTATACCAATCTAAGATAGGTCATGATAAAGACATTGGAAAGGTTTAGATGAGGAGAGCATCCTCATATGTGATCAAGTAACATGAATGATGGAATGCTCTTAAATGTTATCATGGGTCCTCCTTGCCTTGAAATTTGTAAAATTTAGGAAATTCCCATTAAGGAGGATAAGAGTGGATGGGAACGGATGAGTGGATAGGTTCATTACAAATTTTTTCATAGGATAAGAGCTTATGAGACCCAAAAATTGATGACTCGAAGTTAGTTATTTTGTCCATTAGCATTTTGATCAAATCTGACTAAGGTTGGAAAGATGCATAATTGAGGGGTATATTCTATTAGTGTTGAGTGGTATCTATGTAAGGATAAGTGTTAAAAGGCATGGAAGAGGCCACATATTAGTAAGTGGTAACAAGTGGTTGAGATGGTGCCACATACAAACTGATTAGCATATATGGCTGGGTGGATGGTGGTATGTACCCATATTGGTAGGTTATCATAGGTACTTATTAGGAAATGGATGTAGGTTGGCTAAAAGTTAAGGTTGATGTGGTAGGTAGAGGTTGGGTAGGTTGATGATGGGTGTTGACTCTAGTACTAATAGGTGGAAGTGTTTGGGGTATAGAAAGCACTAGGTTCTGAAATGGGGTAGTGATTAAGGGATTAGTTACCACACAAGGAAGGGTGAAAGTAAGGGTAGAAGATAATCCCAAGGTGGGTGGAGTATAAGTGATCAAGGGTAAATTAGAACTTATATGGGGTATAGTATGAGGTGTTTGGATAGAGTTTGGAACGTTGGATTGGGGTTCGTTAGTGTTGGTGAATGGGGTGTTAAAAGGTTGGGTTGAGGTAGTACCCACCATAAGATGGGATGGCATTTCAAAGGAGGTATGGTGGGGCATGGTATTAAGGTAACATTCAAGAGATACATGATTGTTATCAAGGTATCAAAGTCGACATCCCCTTTAGATATAATAGGGATTATAGAAGGAGGGGGATAAAAATGAGGAGAACCTTCAACATCAGAAGTGTATTCGATGGAGGAAGAAGAAGGTGGTGGTGGTTGGTTGGTTTGATTTCTTAGTTGTTGTCTAGTAAAGACCATATGAGAAATGGGGAGATATTTTGACAAAACTCACACCTCAAACAAAGAGTAACCAAAAATAATTCAAATCAATCAATGCAACCACTACAAGTGCATTTATCCTAGGATTACTGTAAAATTGATTTTGGCCTATGCTTTAAAGTGTGAAGAATGATTTGGATTGTAAATAGGGTATTAAAGAGGCAATCTAAGGTTGGGTTTAGGTTGTTTAGGTGCTCAAGAGAGAAAATATGTATTGAAATTTGGCACATGGATTGATTAGGGCCTACTCCCTCACTTCATGATCCCATAGTGGTAAGAGTGGTGGTTGCTTGGCCAAAATATATTGAGTTCAAAGTTTTACTCAACCAGAGAGCTGAGTTGGTTCTCCCCTTGGTGGTGAAATCCAAGTAGGATAGTTGAGAAGGGGTAAGGTTACCATTAGGTGATGAAATCCTAGTCAGGCCTTGTCTTAGGTACATTTAATGTGTTGATTGTGCAAGTGGTTTGGTTTGTGTAACATTTGTGGTTCTACAATTAATTTGCTTTACTTAGTTAGTCTAGATGAACTAAGACATGCAAGCAAACAATGTTTGTAGTCAATTTTAACCAAAATGAAATTTTTTTATGTCTTTTCAATGAAAATAGAACATATAAGATGCAACTAAATGTAATATGAAAATGCAATCCTAGTCCTAGGATGGATGCAACTAAAACTTATATTTTTTTGTTTTTTCTTTTATATAAAGAAAGAATGAAAGATAACTAAATGAATTTCACTAATG
This sequence comes from Torreya grandis, assembly GCA_037957365.1. Lineage (NCBI taxonomy): Eukaryota > Viridiplantae > Streptophyta > Pinopsida > Cupressales > Taxaceae > Torreya > Torreya grandis. The sequence continues at coordinate 690,465 of JARHVA010005541.1, read as the reverse complement.
CAAATCTAAATGTTCTAGAACATCTACGAACCCAATAAAATTCAAGGGTCCCACCGTTCATGCCAAAATGTTTTAGTTTAATTTCTTCCTTTCTTAATTTTGAAAGCAAATAAAAGAAATCTAGTGATTAGTGTGTGTAGAAGAATACCTAGTAGAATGTGCACATGAATGCAGATGAAAGTGAACTCTTCTTTGGCTAGGAAGGAATATCCTGCAAGTATCATGACACTTGAAAGGGGGTTGTTAGATGGTTAGTTGAGTGGACTGCCTATCATGCACTAGATACAAGAATCACAAGGCTTGTTAGGAGGCTGTCAATCCACTTTTATAACAATCAAGTTTGAATTGATAAAATAAGATATTTGCATTCAATGATAATAAAGTAAATACATAATAGAAATAAATGATAATTTCTATATTAAATAAAATGATCAAATTTAGATGTTAAAATGGTTGGGGTCTGGTTCAAAAAATTAGAATGGGTCCTGTAATCAAAGGGAAGCATAGAAAGTGGGGTTTGATTAGAGGCAAAAGGGTGGAAATTGCTTGCAAGAAAAAACTACCACAAGGAACCATCGATGGTTAGGGGAACTATCTATGATTATCATAAACCATTAGCGATTGCCTATGCAAATATAGAGATGAATAAAATATAAAGTACAGGTTAGAATTTGGGAAAACAAAGGATGGATATGAGGTAATGAGGTGGAAAATGAGGTATAGGATGACTTATTAAAATATTGGTACTAAAATTAGATAAACCATATAAAACAAGCACAAAATACCTGTAACCAAGTGGAAGAAGTTTGGAGTGACGTGGCTAAAGTAATGGTACTTTGAGCCTTTTAGAGTGATTTTAACAAAGCTTCAAACCTCAAGTGATGATGCTCACTCATTGACATGGATGTTGAATACCTGTAAGAAATCTTGAATACCTAATAGCTAATAATTCATCTCCTAATTTCTTAGTCTTCTACTTATTTATAGGAAAAAGTTATTAAATGGGATGAAAGAAGTTGGTAATTTGATCAAGGGTAAAGTTGCCTATTCTTGCAATTTTAAAATATTTTTTTTAAATACAAGTTGTCATTTTTAAAGTTGTTAATCTCACACAAAGAGCTGGTATGATTTAAAATTAGGCTAAAGTTGAAGAGGGGAACTAACCATCGATGGTTAGGCTAACTTTCGGTGGTTACCCTAATCATTGGTAGCTCATGGGCTAGGGGAGAAATTGGTAAAAAAGGGTGAAAAATGTGCGACTTAAATGATAAGCAAAAATATGGATTTGTTAAAGTTAGGTTCGTAAATGGGCCTAGTTATCATTCCAAAGGTGGGGTGACACTTAAAAACTATCATGTGTAGTTTTTAGGTGTCTACAACAAACAAGGATACCTTTGACCATTTACCAAGACAAGATAACTAATGACTACCTCAACACATAAATCAAAGACACACACACACACACACACACACACACACACACACACACACACACACACATGTGCTCAAAGAACTTAGGGGAAACTTTAAAAATAACCTATTATATATAACTAACAATCAATCATACCTCCCTCCTAGATCAAAGGGGAATTTTGAAGCATCAACTTCTTCATGAGATGGAATATGGTGCAAAGCATGTTGCTCTTTAGATTGAGTAGTTATAGGATCAGACCTATTTATTGGTACTTCAATGGCCATGCTCTTAAGTAAACCACTTTAAAAAAGGTCTACAATGTGAAAGTATTCCTCTTGCATCCTGTCAAGATCTAGAACAACAAATAGCTCTGATACCACTTTGTCAGGATTAGGAGCACAATTGATTACCTTGTATAAGCAACTAAACATGGAATTTAACCAGAAGTAACAAGTAACTAGAAATCAAAAACAACACAGAATTAGAGAGACAATACAATCTTGTATTCAACTCATCCAGAAATAAAATACAATAAAGAAGATGCCACACTCTTCCCACACCTCTGAGGCTTCCCACACCTCTAGGGCTCCCAATAATTCTCCTTCAAGAGTTATCTCTCTCAATTACGGTCACAACAAACAACTCAAACATAGAGTCGTTGTTCACCTCCACCAGTCAGTAACAATACTGCCAATACACAAGTACTCAAAGTACTCTGAGTAGATCTCCCTTAAACTTGCAACAACCTACAAATCAAATGATCTTACTTACCATGTAGATCTAACATGATCTTGCACACCTGTAGATCAACCTAGTTTTGCACACCTGCAAACCTATATCTTATAATCAGAAGGATCTCTTCCTTGTCCTTAATTACAATACAGCCCCATGAGTCTAATATATAGATCCCATGCAAACAATAATTAGACTTCTAATTACAATAATTAGACATGCAGATCCAAGACTAAAATTAGTCTTTACATGCAAATAACCAGTTCGTTAAACAAATTATTCATGAAACTAGCAGTTCTAGAACCGCACAAGTGACCGCATTGGTCACTGTCTATCTGGAGATGACCAACATTGGCTGATCCATGACCAATGTCAGTAGCTTCCTATCCACCCCTGACTGACATCGGTTAGCCTGATCGACACCGGTGACTGTGACACTCAGCAACCTCCTCCATGTTTGCATATAGTGAAGCTTCTAGCTCCACAACCTAACACATTCAAACATATTTAGCCTTGTCATGTGGATCCTCAATTACAACCTCAAATTATGATTCAATAATGCATTCCTTATTATCCTCCATAGTGCTCTCAATTAAATTGGACTTCCTCTCAACTGCAAGCTCTTCTATCTCACCAAGGATATTTATAAGTTTTATATAATCTTGATCATTGTCTTCCTTAAAAACCTCTTCCTTCACCTTGTCATACACTTGATCCTCATATTGGCAAAGTTATTCAAGCTCTTGAAAGAGCTCCATTTGTAACTACCAACCATCCTTGTCAACCACTTCTTGAATGTTAGTATCACCAAGTGGCTTCATCGATAGTAGGTTCTTGACCAACATGGAAAACTTCATCTTTATATCTAATTGAACACTCAAGCTTATATTAATTAGGCTCATCAATAGGCTTATCATCAGCTATGCAATATTTAGGAGAAGAAAAAAATTAACCAACTCATAAAAATCCTTTCATGTGGAATTAAACTTTTGCCATAAGTCTTCTTCCTCATTATCATCTTCAAGAGATACTTCCTCTACCTTGGTCTCATGAGATTCTCTTAGGACTACCACTTCTTGAGATATGAATTTAAAATGTTCTCTTTCCTTGATAACACATTTCAATTCATGCTTATGATGATCATATATAACATTTTGATTAGATGTGGAGTCTTCTTCAATGGGTGCAAGGATTTCCATCTCCTTCTCCTTCATGGTGATGCCAAGACTAGGTATCTTGAAATCATGTGATCTATCCCAATAAGGTTGTTAAAGAGATATGTTTTATGCAAGAAAGAGTTCTATTTATTTATCAACCAGTTAATCCTCCTTTGTTTTCCATATCATAGGTCCATCAAGGCAAAGGGTGATGGGGTAAGGACAATATGAACTAGTTACGGAAGGTGGCACATAAAACTCAAAATCAGATTGAGGGTAAAGTGTAGGGGGTTATTCATGGACACACATCCCTCCAAATATAGATACATCAACTACTAGATTATCCTTTTGTTTACCAAAGGGATTCACTATGGTGATTTCTTCCTCAGAATCAGTCATGAGAACCTCTTGATCAACAATGAATTGGATTTTCTCTTCTTCACTTGCTTCTCTTAAAATAGGTTCCTCCTTGAGAATGGCTGAGGTGTAAGGTTGATGGATGTGTTCATGTGAAGGAGCTAGAACATGAGAAGTAGTGGAAAGTGAAGGATTTGGAGATGGGGTATGGAATAAAGGAGAAGGCTTATGAGTGGGTTTGGAAAGTATTAAAGCATTAGTGAGCTCATATGGAAGTGAATTATTGGGTTGATTAGAAGTAACATCCACATGAATAGGAGCTTCACTTTACCAATGATATCCTCATGTATAATCCATGGAAACATTAGATTTCATATGACAAGACTCATAGAAATGATCTTGAATCTGATAGATAGGTGTCTCTTGATAGGTTACTTGGTAGCTATTCTCATAGGGTTGTCCAACAACATTGTGTCCATATGGAGTAGAAAATGAAGGACTATAGGACTGACATGGCTCATAGGACTATTGAGGGATAAAAATTGGTTCATAGACACACTTAATTACAAGGTTGATTATAGTCACACCAAGGTTCATTAAGAACTTGATCATACTGATAGGGAATGGTACAAGCTTTGAATGTTTCACCAACTTGTAGAGAATAAAACTCAAAACTAAATTTAGACATGAAACTTCATTTAAAATAAGGATACAAAGATAAATGTTACCAACAATCTTAAAAAGATAACTTGGGCTTCTTGATAAATTGATACACCTTCAAAGTAGACATTGATGCTTTGATAGATGCCTCCAAAGGTTGATTATTGGGAGATAACACCAAAAATATCTCAACTTCTTAAACCAAGAGTACCATAAAGTGAGCCAAAAATTGTTATCACTTGGATTTTCACCCTTTAAGGAGATGAAAATCTCTCCTCATCCAATTGGCACAATGGAATCACCTCTAGGCTTATGGGCAGCCTAAGGAATGAGGTGAATCTCTAGATAGGGCTAGCTCCCTTGATGTACCACTTTGGATTTTAACTACTACTAAATTTGAGGAGTGAAAAAGGAGAAGGATAACTGAAATAAAACTAATATAAGGGAGGTGATATAAAAAATAACATTATGGCATCCAACCATATGCATATTACACTTGAAATCAAAGGACAAACTTAAAATACACTTCTCCAATATTCATTTTCTTACATCAATGCTACTTTATGAGGTTATGGTTGAACATTAAAATATATGAGGACTATAAGGGCACTAATTAATATACTAAATCACTTAAACCATGAACATCTCATAGAACACTTCACATGCCCTGCAAGAAGAGGTCGTAAATAGGTGAAAGAATGGAACAACATGCTAAGGAATCCATAGTTTTTACTAAGCAAGATTCATCAGCCAATTGAAAAAACTTATAATATTCATAGAGGAGGTAACAATAAATTTTATTATTTATCAAATTGTATACATTTTATTAGGGCTTCACCATACTCAGGTGGAGCATCCAATACAATGCCAAAATGGCTACTTCTTATAGAACTTATTAGAGAGAGAAGAAAAGAGAAGTATAAGGGTCATAAGGAAACTTTTCAAGATGATCCAAGAATTTAATTGTGAATTTTGAGAGGATATGGGATGAACCATGTAATTTTGAGAGCTACAAGTGTCAATCCAAGTCATAAACCTCATGAAAAGTGGCAATAAACTCCCCATTCTAGCTCAAAAAACTATCTACATGATTATCCCTATTTGAATGCCTTGTAACTAATTAAAATAAATTAAAAAAATTGGAATTAAGTTTAATTACATCATAAATGCCTCTCCATGCATTATTTTTATGCTTTTTCCTCTCGAATCAACTAGAAAGGAGCAATCATCATCTTCTGTCTAGAAAACTGCTCTTCCATCACCCTAAATGTTTGAGAGATTTTTTATTTAAAAAATGGATTTTTGTGATTTATCTACTTAAAAATATCTCAAAAACATCTAATGTGACCCTATAGACATGATCTAATAAATTTGTATTCTTATTTTATGTGGAAAGTGGAGGTGATTCCTCATTTGGGCATTAGGCTTGATCCTTGCCTCGTAGGCTTACCTACAACTCAGAGATTAAAATGATTTTTGATGATTTACCTTACATAATAAAGGATTTAAAATATCTATTATTATTCCTCAAACATTTTTAAACAATTTATATTGATCACTCTAAACTAGAATTTAAAATGATCCTCAAATTGGCTTCTAGGCATAAAGATGCCTATCATCATGACTCTAACCTTGAGGTTTTTAAGCATCTTGTTTGGTATATTTAATTTTTACTTGTTATACCATGTTTATATTCATGTTTTTAAAATTTTATCACCTTCATAATAGCTTATTTTTCTTCTATTCCACTTTTCTATCCTCATACCCTAAAACTACCAGTTTCAAGCATGAGGGTAGTTGCCCTCTGTTTAAAACAAAATAGAGGGCACTCCCCTATTTATTAAGATAGTATTATTCATTTTATATTATTATATAATTTATTTATACCTATTACACAAAAATTAAACCTTCAATTATACCATTTGACATCCTAATTACTTCAAAATACAAGACTGAGCTTTTCATAGGTAGACTATGTGAAGAAAAGGTATATGGACTATATGCCCTAGTTGGAGACCCTTATTTATGAATAATTTTCACATGATATGGTTTTTTAACACTTATAAAATCATTATTTATGTGTTTAAAATCCATCCATCTTTCTAAAATTTCATTATACCCCTGTTCACACCTTGAGTCTCAAAACAAAGTATTCCTCATGACTATGTCCTATTTCTAAGGAAGATACCTATAGGTATTTTCCAAGATTTGAGATCTTGAAAATGTTTTTTGATCACTTTATATAATTTTAGGATCATATACACTCATTTTTATCTTATTTATATCAACCTAGTGCATTGGTAGCACTCAAACTCACTCCTAGTCCATTATCTACCCCAGTCACCTTCAGCTAACTATGTGAGAGCCTTATTAGGGTCTTGTAGGATTTTATATCATGTCTAAATATCAAGAAGATCTTCCTAGTCATAATTAAGGTATTCACAAACCTGCTTCATCATTCTAGCCTCTTTTAGCCCTTTTCATGCACCTTTTTAACCCCTAAAAAGACCCAAAATGATAAATGGACATAAAAACTAATTAACCAAGGCCAATACAACATCATTTGAGATTAATTAACATGTAATATACCCCATTACACTCATATTATACCCTTTATAGACCTATAAAGTCAATTTTTAACTATATTTTCTCTAATTTTACTAAAAATTCAAATTTGGTCAACAAATTGGTGACTCATAGGGGTAGTATGCCTATTATACTAACTAGACTAGTAGCCTTATTAGTCCATTGAGCTTAGGATTCATCTAAAGACTGAGGAAAACAAGGATACCTTTGACCATTGACTAATACAAGACAAATAATGACTACCTCAACACACAAAGTAAAGACACACATAACAAAGAGAGCAAACACACACACATACACACATGTGCTCAAAGCACTCAGGGGAAATAAAGAAAACAACCCATTATATACAAATAATAATCAATCATATCTCCCTCCTAGATTAAAGGGTAAGTTTGAAGCATCACATTTTTCATGAGATGTATAATTTTTCAAAGCATGTTACTCTTTAGATTGAGCACTTATAGGATCAGACCTATTTGTTGGTCCTTTAATAGCCATGATCTCAAGTAAACCACCTTAAAATGGGTCTACAATGTGAAATTATTCCTCTTGCATCAAGACATATTCAACCTTATCATGTGGATCCTCTTTTACAACCTAAAATGATGATTCAACAATGCATACCTTATTGTATTCCATAGTGCTCTCAACTGGATTGGGCTTCCTCTCAGCTATAAGCTCTTCTATGTCATCAAGGAGTTTTGAAAATTCTATCCAATCTTGATCATTATCTTACATGAAAACTTCTTCCTTCACCTTGTCATACACTTGATCCTAAAATTGGCAAAGCTATTCAAGCTCATGAAAGAGCTTCATTTGTAGCTTTTAACCATCCTTGTTAACCACTTCCTGAATTTTAGTATCACCAAGTGGCTTCATGGTAGTAAGTTTTTGACCAATAAGAACTTCATCTTTATATATAATTGAACACTTAAGTTTATATTAATTAGGCTCATTAATAGGATTATAATTATCTATAGAATATTTTGGAGAAGAAGAAACTTTAACCAACTCATCAAAATCCTTGCATATGAAGTTGAACTTATGACATAAGTCTTTTTCCTCATTATCATCTTCAAGAGTTACTTCCTCTACCTTGGTCTCATGAGATTATCTTAGGATTGCCACTTATTAAGAGATAATTTGAATGTATTCTTTTTCCTTGATATCACATTTCACTCCATGCTTATGATGATCATCTACAACCTTTTGATCATATGTGGAGTCTTCTTCAAGGGGTGCAAGGTTTTCCATCTCCTTCTCCTTCATGGTGATGCCAAGACTAGGCATATTGAAATAAAGTGATCTAGCCCAATGAGGTTGCCAAGGATGCAGGTTTTATTCAACAAAGAGTTTTATTTATTTATCAACCATCTGATCCTAATTTGGTTCCCATACCATGCATCCATCAAGGCAAAGGGTGATCAGGTAAGGACAAGATGAGCTAGTTGGTGGAAGTGGCACATAAAACTCAAAATTAGATTGAGTGTGAAGTGTAGGGGGTTATTCATGGACACATGTCCCTCAAAATATAAAGACATCAGCTATTAGATTATCCTTTTGTTTACCAAGTGGAGTATCTATGGTGATTTATTTATCATAGTCACTCATGAGATCCTCTTGATCAGCCATGAATTGGGTTTGATCTTCTTCACTTGCTTCTCTCAAAATAGGTTCCTCCTTGAGAATGGGTGAGGTGTAATATTGATGGATGGGTTCATGTGAAGGATATAGAACATGACACGTAGTGAAAAATGAATGATTTGGATATGGAGTGTGGAAGGAAGGAGAAGGCTTATGAGTGGGTTTGGAAAAGAGGAAATCATTAGTGAGCTCATATGGAAGTAAATTCTTGGGCTGATTAGGAGTAACATCTACATGAATAGGATCTTCACTTTGCCAATGATATCCTTGTGTATAATCCATGGAAGAATTTTATTGCATATGAAAAGACTCATAATAATGTTCTTTAATCTGATAAATAGGTGTCTCTTGATAGGTTCCTTGGTATCTATTCTTATAGGTTTGTCTAACAACATGGTATCCATATGGAGTAGAAAATTAAGGACTATAGGACTACAATGGCTCATAGGAATATTGAGGGATAAAAATTAGTTCATAGAAAGGATTATTATATTATTGACACACCTCATGACAAGGTCTATTATATTCACACTAAGGTTCATTAAGAACTTATTCATATTGATGGGGAATGGTACAAGATTAGAAGGTTTCACCAACTTGTAGAGAACAAAACTCAAAACCAAAGTCAACCATAAAACTTAAATTAAAGTAAGGATACAAAGATAAATGTTACCAAAAATATTCAAAGGATAACTTGGGTTTTTTTACAAGATAATAAAACTTTATATTCACCATTGATGCTTTGATAGATGCCTCCAAAGGCTGATTATTGAGAGACAACACCAAAAATCTCTCAACCTCTTGGACCAAGAGTCCCACCAAGCATGATAAATACTATTGTCACTTGGATTTACACCATTTAGGAGATTAAAATCTCTCCTCATCAAATTTTCATAATGGAATATCCTATAGGCTTGTGGGTAGCCTAAGGAATGAGGTGAATCTCTAGATAGGGCTAGCTCCCTTGATGTACCACTTTAGATTGTAACTACTACTAAACCTAGGGAGTGAAAAGGGATAATGATAAATAAAATAAAACTAATATAAGGGAGGTGGTACACAAAATAATATGATGACATCCAAATATGTGCATATTACACTTGAAATCAAAGGACAAACTAAAAATACACTTCTCTAATCTTCAACTTCTTACATCAATGCTACATTGTGAGGTTATAGATGAATGTGAAAAGTTATGAGGACTAGAAAAGAGGCCCATGAGGGAACAAATGAATATAATTACTCATTTAAACCAAAATAATATCCTTCAACACTTCATATGCCCTGTAAGAAGAGGCTATAAATAGGTGAAAGAATGGAAAAACATGCTAAGGAATCCATAGTTTTCACTAAGCAATATTCATAATCCAATAGAACACACTAAAAACAATCAGATATGGGGTAAAAATTAGTTTTATTATTTATAAAAATTTATACATTTTATTAGTGCTTCACCATACTTAGGCTGAGCATCCAATACAATGCCAAAATGGCTAGTTCTTATAAAACTTATGAGAGAGAGAAGAGAGAATTCCAAGGGTCACAAGGACACTTGTTAATATGATATAAGGACTTAATTATGTATTTGGAGATTTTATGGTATTATCCATAAAATTTCATAATCTAAAAGTGTCAATCCAATTCATAAACCTCATTAAAAGTGGCAAAAAACTCCCCATTTTAGCTCAAAAAAACTACCTACATGATTAGCCCTATTTGAACACCTTGTAACTAATTATGAGAAATTAAAATTATTTTAATGAAGTTTAAGGACATCATATATACCTATCCATTAATTATTTTAAATCTTGGTCCTCTTTAATCAATTGGAAAGGAGCAATCATCATCTACTATCTAGAAAATTGCTCTTCCATGCACCCTACATATTTGAGAGATTTTTGAGTTCAAAAATGAATTTTTATTATTTATCTACTTAAAAATAGATCAAAAACGTATAATTTGACCCTTTATACATGATCCAATCCATATTTATTCTTAATTCATGTGGAAAGTGTAGGTGATTCCTCATTTGAGCATTAGGCTTGATCCTTACCTAGTAGGCTTACCTACAACTCAGATCCTAAAATGAGTTTTGATTATTTACCTTGAATCATAAATAATTTAACATGTCTATTATTATCCATAAAACATTTTTAAAAAATTTATATTGATCACTCCAAACTAGAAATGAAGATGATCCTCTAATTGGCTTCTAGGCTTAAAGATGCCTCTCATACATGACTATAACCTTGAGGTTTTAAAGCATATTGTTTGGTTTATTTCATCTATACTTTGTATCCCATGTTTATTTTTTAAAATTTTCTCACATTCATAATAGCTTCTTTTGCTTTTGGTCCATTTTTCTATCCTCATCCCCTAAAACTACCAATTTCAAGTATGAGGGGAGATACCCTTTATCTGAGACAAAAAAAGGGGACTCACTTATTTATTTAGATATTTTTAGTACTTTTATAGGATTATAAAATTTATTTATACCTATTACATAAAAAATCAGCCTTTAATTAGACTATTTGACCCCCTAATTACTTCAAAAGCTAAGATTGAGCTTTTCATAGGCAGACTATGTGGAAAAAAGGTATATAGACTGTATGCCCTAGTTGGAGAACCTCATTTATGCATCATTTTCACATGATATGGTTTTTTAACACTTATAAAATCATTATTTATGTGTTTCAAATCCATCCATCTTTCTAAACTTTCATTATACCCATGTTCACACCTTAAGTCTCAAAACAAAGTATTCTTCATGATTGTGTCCTATTTCTAAGAAAGATGCCTATAGATATTTTTAATTATTTGAGCTTGGTATAATGTTTTTTTATCACTATATATAATTCTAGTATAATATACACTCATTTTGATCTTATTTGTATTACCCTAGTGCATTGATAGCACTCAAACTCACTCCTCAATCCATTATCATCCCCGATCACCTTTAGCTAACTGTGTGAGATCCTTCTTAGGGTATTTTAGGATTTTTTATCATGTATAAATATCTTGTATGTCCTCCTAGTCACAATTAATGTTTTAACAAACCTATTTCATCATTCTAGACTCTTTTAGCCCTTTTTGTGCACCTTTTTGACCCCTAAAATGACCCAAAAAGATAAATGAACATAAAAACTAATTGACCAAGGCCAATACAACATCATTTGAGATTAATTAACATGTAATATACCCCATTACACTCATATTATACCCCCTATATACCTAAAAGGTCAATTTTTTACTACAGGTTCCCCAATTTGACTAAAAAGTCAAATTTGGTCAATAAATTGGTGACTCGTAGGGGTGGTATGCCTATTATAATAACTAGACCAATAGCCTTATCAGTCCATTAGGCTTATGAGTCATCTAAATCATGAGAAAAATAAGGATACATTTGACCATTTACCAATAAAAGATAAATAATGAATACCTCAACACACAAAGTAAAGACACACACAACAAAGAGAGAAGAAACACATACACATGTGCTCAAAGCACTCAAGGGAAACATAGAAAACAACCTGTTATATACAACTAAAAATCAATCATACCTCCCTCCTAGATCAAAGTGTGATTTTGAATCATCACCTTCTTCATGAGATGGAACATGGTGCAAATCATGTTGCTCTTTAAATTGAGCACTTATAGGATCAAACCTATTTATAAGTACTTAAATGGCCATGCTTTCAAGTAAATCACCTTCAAATAGATCTACAACGTGAAATTATTCCTCTTACATATAAACATCTTCAACCTTGTCATGTGGATCCTCTGTTACAACCTTAAATGATGATTCAACAATGCACACCTTATTATCTTCCATAGTGCTCTCAACAAGATTGGGCTTCCTCTCAGCTTCAAGTTCTTCTATCTCATCAAGGAGCTTTGTAAATTTTATCCAATCTTGATCATTGTATTCCATGGAAACATCTTCCTTCACCTTATCATACACTTGATCCTCAAATTGGTAAATTTATTCAAGCTCTTGAAATATTTCCATTTGTAGCTGCCAACCAACCTTGTCAACCACTTCTTAAATGTTATTATCACCAAGTGGCTTCATGGTAGTAGGTTCTTAACCAGCAAGTAGAACTTCATCTTTATATATAATTGAAAACTCAAGATTATATTCATTAGGCTCATAAATAGGTTTACCATTTTATATATAATATTTTTGAGAAGAATAAACTTTAACCAACTCATCAAAATCCTTGCATATGGCATTGAACTTCTGCCATAAGTCTTCTTCCTTATTATCATCTTCAAGGGCTACTTCCTCTACCTTGGTCTCATGAGATTCTCTTAGGGCTACTACTTCTTGAGATATGACTTGAAAGTGTTCTCTTTCCTTGATAAAACATTTCAATTCATGCTTATGATTATCATCTACAACCTTTTGATCAGATGTGGAGTCTTCTTCAAGGGGTGCAAGGTTTTCCATCTCTTTCTCCTTCATGGTGATGCCAAGACTAGGTATCTTGAAATCATGTGATCTAGCCCAATAAGGCTACCAAGGAGATAGGTTTTAATCAATAAATATTTATATATCTTTATTAACCATCTAATCTTCCTTTTTTTCCATATCATAGGTCCATCAAGGCAAAGGGTGATGGGGTAAGGACAATATGAACTAGTTGTGGGAGGTGGCACATAAAACTCAAAATCATATTGAGGGTGAAGTGTATGGGGTTATTCATGGAAAAACAACCCTCAAAATATAGAGACATTACCTATTATATTGTCATTTTTTTTACCAAGGGGAGTCCCTATGGTGACTTATTCCTTATAATCACTCATGAGATCCTCTTGATCAGCCATGAATTGGGTTTGTTCTTCTTCACTTGCTTCTCTCAAAATAGGTTCCTGCTTGAGAATGGGTGAGGTGTCAGTTTGATGGATGGGTTCATGTGAATGGGATATAACATGAGATGTAGTGGAAAGTGAATGACTTGGAGATGGATTTTGGAATGAAGGAGAAGGCTTATGAGTGGGTTTGGAAAATAGGAAAGCATTAGTGAGTTCATATGGAAGTAAATTATTGGGTTGATTAGAAGGAGTAACATCTACATGAATAGGAGTTTCAATTTTCCAATGATATCCTTATGTATAATCCATGTAAACATTTTATTTCATATGATAATACTCATAGGAATTCTCTTGAATCTAATAGACATGTGTCTCTTGATAGGTCCCTTCGTAGCTATTCTCATAGGGTTGTCCAATAAAATTATGTCTATGTGGAGATGAAAATGAAGGACTATAGGACTACCATGGCTCATATGACTATTGAGGGATAAAAATTAGTTCATATCAAGGCTAATTATTGGATTGATACACTTCATGACAAGGCTAATTATAGTCATACCATGGTTCATTAAGAACTTGTTCATATTGATGGGGAATGGTACAAGCTTTGAAGGTTTCACCAACTTGTAGAGAATAAAACTCAAAACCAAAGTCAGCCATGAAAATTCATTGAAAGTAAGGATATAAAGAGAAATTCTACCAACAATATTAAAAGGATAACCTGGGTTGCTTGACCAGCTGATATAACTTCGAAGTCACTATTAATGCTTTGATAGATGCTTCCAAAGGTTATTTGTTGAGGGACAACACCAAAAATATCTCAACCTACTAGACTAAGATCCCCATCATGCATGCCAAAATTGTCCCTTTGATTTTCATCCTTTTATGAGATTAAAATCTCTCCTCATCTAAGTGGTATAGTAAATCACCTCTAGGCTTGTGGGCAGCCTAAGGAATGAGGTGAATCTCTAGATAGGGTTAGCTCCCTTGATGTACCACTTTGGATTGTAACTAATACTTAACTTGGGGAGTGAAAAGGGAGAAGGATAATTAAAATCAAACTAATCTCATGGATCTTATACACTAAATAACATGATGACATCTAACCATATGCATATTACACTTGAAATCAAAGGACAAATTAAAAATACACTTCTCCAATCTTCATCTTCTTACATCAATGATGCATTGTGAGGTTATGGATGAATGTGAAAAACTATAAGGAATATAAAATAGACCTATGAGGTCACTAATTAATATAATAACTCACTTAAACCATGAAAATCTCTTAGAAAACTTCACTTGCCCTATAAAAAGAGGCTACAAATAGGTGAAAGAATGGAAGAACATGCTAAGGAATCCATAGTTTTCACTAAGAAAGATTCATCATCCAATCGAACACACTAAGAATAGTCATAAAGGAGGTAAAAATTAGTTTTATTATTGATCAAAATGTATATTTGATTATTGCTTCACCATACTTAAGTGGAGCATCCAATATAATGCCAAAATGGCTAGTTCTTATAGAACTTGTGAGAGAGAGAAGAAGAGAGAATTCCAAGGGTTACAAGGACACTTTTCAAGATAATAAAAGTATTTACTTATCTATTTTGATATTTTATTTGATGAACCATGTAATTTTAGGAGCTACAAGTGTCAATCCAATTCATAAACCTCATGAAAAGTGGCAAGAAACGCCCCATTCTAGCTCAAAAAAACTACTTACATGATTAGCCTTGTTTAAACACATTGCAATTGATTAGGAAAAAGTCCAATAATTTTAATTAAGGTATAAGGACATCATACATGCCTCTCCATTCATTATTTTTAGGCTTGGTAATCTAGAATCAACTAGAAAGGAGCAATCATCATCTACTATCAAAAAACTTCTCTTCCATGCACCCTGCATGTCTAAGAGATTTTTGAGTTCAAAAATGTATTTTTGTGATTTATCTACTTAAAAATATACCAAACACATCTAATTTGACCTTTTATACATTATCCAATCCATTATTAGTCTTAATTCATGTGGAAAGTGGAGGTGATTCCTCATTTGTGCATTAGGCTTTATCCTTATCTAGTAGGCTTACCTGCAACTCAGAGCCTAAAATTAGTTTTGATGATATCCCTTGCATCATAATGGATTGAAAATGTTTATTAGTATCCCTCAAACGTGTTTCAACAAGTTAGATTGATCAAAACAAACTAGAAATGAGGATAATCCTCTAATTAACTTTTAGGCCTAAAGATACCTATCATGCATGACTGTAACCTTGAGGTTTTTAAGCATATTGTTTAGTTTCTTTCATATATAATTGTTATCCCATGTTTATATGCATGTTTTTCAACTTTTGCCACCTTCCTGACAACTTCTTTTTCTTCTAGTCCACTTTTCTATCCTTATCCCCTAAAACTTATAGTTCCAAACGTGAGGGGAGACAAAACATAGGGCACTACCCTATTTCTTCAATTAGTGTTATTCATTTTATAGGCTTATATAAGTGATGGATACCTATTACACAAAAATACATCCTTCATATAGACCATTTTACCCCTTAATTGCTTCAAAATCCAAGATTGAGCCTTTCATAGGCATACTATGTGTAGAAAACATATATAGACTATATGACCTAGTTGAAGACCCTCCTTTATGCATCATTTTCACATGATAGGGTTTTTTAACACTTATCCAAGCACTATGTATGTGTTTCAAGTCATTCATCTTTATAAACTTTCATTATGCCCCTTTTCACACCTTGAGTCTTAAAATAAAGTATTCCTCGTGACTGTGTTTCATTTCTAAGGAAGATACCTATAGGTATTTTTCATGAGTTGAGCTTGGGAAAATGTTTTTTCATCACTCTAGATCATTTTAGCATCATATACACTCATTTAGATCTTATGTGTATCACCCTGGTGCATTGGTAACACTCAAACTCACTCCTCATTCCATTGTCTACCCCAATCACCTTCAGATGACTATATAAGAGCCTTATTAGGGTCTTGTAGGATTTTTTATCATGTCTAAATCCCATGGATTTCCTCCTAGTCACAATTAAGGTATTCAAAAACTTTCTTCATCATTCTATCCTCTTTTATCGTTTTACATACACCTTTTTGACCCCTAAAATGACCCAAAATGATAAATGGACATAAAAACTAATTGACCAAGGCCAATATAACATCATTTGAGATAAATTAACATATAATATACCCCATTAAACTCATATTATACCCCATATATACCTATAAATTCAAGCTTTTACCATAGGTTCCCCAATTTAACTATAACAATACTTTTTCACCAATCACAAATATAAAATCTATCTGAGTCACTCTTGTCATTGTTGCATATCATCATTGGGAAGTTAATTATATGAATGTGAAAATTGTATTTATTCATGGTGACCTTTAGGATGAGATATATATGGATCATCTATAGGGTTTTGTGTAGGATTCTTACTTAGCTTTAGTACTTCATAAATAATCTATGGAATCAAACATGGCCCTTGGGTTTGGTATGCTAAGATGGATTCCTTCCTTCTCATATTTAGGTTCACAAGAAATAATTATGATTTAAATGTTTACATTTTGTGGCTATATGAATCATTTATGATTCTAGTTTTATATGTTTATGACATATTGACCATAGGGAGTTATTCATTATCCATTGTAGTATTAAAAACTACTTTGCATGATAGGTTCTCCATGACTAACTTGTTTGTTGAAATATTTCCTTGGATTGAGATTTCATAATTTTATCTAGGGATCACCATTTCACAATCCAATTATGATCTCAATTTACTCACATGGATGACTATAATACAACTTTGATTCCCTTTATTTTTGGGTGTCACAATGAGGCATGATTGAGGATCAGGGACTTGTAGTATCCAAACACACTAAACATCATGTTACAAGAGAGGAACCAAACATAAGTATAATTATATATTATATTTATAAATTATGAAAATATATTTGAGGATAGGTACATAAATATTATAAGAGAGGCATAAAGACACCTTCATTTGGAAATGTGAAAACATGTCAATTGCCAAATGAATAGTGAACAGCATATGAAAAATGTCAACATTTTTTGGTAAATTAATAATTCATATATTATCCAAATTTGGCTACCATGGGTGATTCTAATAAAAACTTTTTATTTATCTCATATTAAACTTTATTGATAGCCTTGAAAGTGTTTGTCTTATTCATATCTTGTCTTATCATGATAAGGTGTGGGGTGGTTCCTAGTGGTGATAAATGTCCTCTAGGATGGTCTATTTAGTAGTAGCATCAAGTAATTTTACCTTGTCATAAAATGATCATTTATTTTACCCTTCATAAGGTCTTAGCATAGTTTAAGGTGATTTTGGCAAGATCAAGGTAACTGATCTTTTTTTCTTGTGTTAGTCTAGCCTTTCCTTGTCAAGTTCAAGTTGGCCCAAGGGTGATAAAGGTAAAATATAACTTCTTCATTCATGAATCACGTGAAAAATATTATCTTACACTTATTTTAGTCCATACAACCAATAAAATGAAGCATAACTCACTCTTATAATATCATAAGTTATTTGAAGTGTCTTTTTGCTCATTTTATAGCATTCAAAGAAGGAATATTGTAATAAATGGAAGGAAAATGGTTATATTATGTTATTTTCACATTTATCCACATCCATACAATATTTAATAGTCTCCATGAACACTTGTTCATCATCTCCAAAAGAGTTCTAGGCAAAATACAGTTGTTTGTATTGCTAGAAAGGGGGTTTATTGAGGCATTGTTGAAAGTTTTCTAAGTGAAGATGATATAAAATAACATACATGTCTTCTTCCATAATTTTTAGGTTATACACAATAATTTTCATGAGTTACAAGTCAAAAAATGGTAGAAAACTTGTCCACTTTTCCATCGAGCTCTTTATAAGCTAGTGAGGGTTGTTTTCAAATGTTTGGCGAATGAAGAAGAAAAAGAGTTGCATAAAATTATCTTAGTGTAAGATATGGGGCCATATTCCATAAATATTACATTAATTATTTTTAGGTTATAGGGGATTAAATTTATGAACCATCACTAACAAAATAAATGCTCTAAAACCCTCTCAAAACCCCATTAGCTCACTTTTAGGAAATTTCCTTGCATTTTAGAAATCATTAGTCATAATGAAGGAATTTTTGAGGTATTTCAAGGTCTTTTTTGTCTTAAAACATAATATCTAGTAATTATTTGGCATGTGTGAGTACTGTGGAGGTAAGAAAAAAGGTCTTTTATTGATTTTTGAAGGTGTCAGGGAGGGTTTTGATGGTTTTACATGTTTTCTTGTTTCAAGTTGTCTCTAAATAACTTATACCAGAATCTAATACCTCTTATAGCCTCATTAAATACATATTCACCTCCAAGTTCTTTATTTTGCACCAAACTAAAGGTATAATCCTCAAAAGAGAACATATAAGCCTGTACAATATGATTTGGAGAGAGAATACAGTTTTGTATAAAATGTGAGAAAATTAATTATTATAAATGATTCAAAACATGAAAAAATAAAATTCATTATCCTTTTCATGTTTTCTTAAGATTATTTTAGCATCTAAAACATCAATAAGCATAAACATATTTTAATGCATGAGGAGTCAATATGACTGTGAGGGCATGGTGAAGATCAATTTCACTATTAAGGCTAACTTGCATGTTTTTTGAATAAAAATAAGTATGTGAATAAAATTCAAAATGGTGTCACTAATAACTTATCAATCTTAGAGCTAGAGGAATGCAAAAGGATACAAAAGGATTAAAGGAGTAATCTGACTTGTTGATTCAATCTTCTCAAGGAACCATAAAGGTGATTGGTTTATTGTTAAAAATAAGAGTTACTTCACCTCAGTAAATTATTTAATGATGTTTCATAAATTATTTATGTTAATATACAATAATAAATAAACCCTTTTACTTAGGACTGATTGGATTTGTATTCATACATAGGTTTGCCTACAGGTGTATGAAGAAAACATATAGGTAGTTGTGATTTTGATCACCATGGAGGTTTATTAAATAATTGAACTCACTAAAAAATCATATAAATACCTTTAATAAACTCATAAACATCATTTTTAAGGTTATATAAATAAAATTGGGTGTCTATTGTTGTGATAGTCACTTAGTGAGCTCTCATGCTTAACAATCAATCTAAAGAGGTCTAAAGGATTGGATGATGAGCCTAAGAAAAAAAAGTGAATTGGAACAAGGTTTAAATTTCATATGGTACCTAAAATAACCTTCAAAACCTCAAAAAATCTGACAAAATCTTTTATCATGACATGAAGAGTTGTACACAATCTAAAGAGTACCTATAGTCTTCAAAGAGAAAGAACTAGGTGTTTCAAGATCATTTAAGGTTCTCAAGGAGGGTTTTGGACTTACAAACTGGTATAAAATGTAAATAATAATATTAAAAGGCCTAATTTAATAATAAATTCATTTTTAATAGCATGATCAAAAGATAATTTAGACCTATAGGCTTATAGACTTGTAGGCCACTTTCTTAACCAAAAAAAGATAAACTTTGCAAGAAAGATGAGTTTGAATAGATAAATGAATAAATTAATGCCATAAGTAAGATTTAATAAGGTTTATAAAAGGTATAAAATTTAAAATATTTTAATATAAACCTTCTCTTTAGCTCCTATAAACACGAAACCCAAAGAAGACTCTCAAGCCAATTACAAAGCCATAAGTTTGCTTCTAAAAAGTGAAGTGAGCATGAAATATTTACATTGAGATTAATATTTTGGTGTTGGGATGGATAAAATAGTTAATATAATCCATTATAATCCTAATAATACAAATAATATCATATAATATTTAAATGAGACAAGACACCTACATTTTTCTCATGATCCTAAAACATGCACAAAATTATGAAAATTGATAGTTTTAAGAGGTACAAAAGGTTAACCAAGAGAAAATAACTATTTTAGGGGAAAAATAATGTTGGGTAATACCCCACACAATAATGTTTTATCTTTAAAAACCTTTGAACTCAAAATATGCATTTTCTTAGCTCTCGACCTACTCAAGGTTGTGTGTAGGCTAATTAGGGTTAGAAAGTTTAATTTTTGAATAGCTTGAGTTACACCCATTAAAAAGACTTGAAATTTTTCCAAAATACCTTATTTAATGTACCCCTAATGTATTTTTTATTTTTTTTATTGGTACTATACATCCTTATATGGTCTCTAGTATTGTGGGCTTGCATTAGGCCTAATTGAGAAAGTTAGGGGTTGAGAAAGTGGGTCTACCTTGGGAGTTATATCATGAAATTTGGATTTAAGTTGTAAGGGCATAATGAGTACCTAAATATTCATTTATTTTTCCTATAATTTTTATATATCTCTCAAATCAAGGAGCTTTTCACTAAAATAGGGATGTAAAGAACGGGCCTGTCTAGAGAGAAAATATCAAAATGATGAATGAAATTGTAGAATGAAGGTGAAAACATTATTGGATTGTGGCCTTTAATATATGTTAAATGATATTAGATTAGTTATACTCTAGGAATGTGAATTTTCAATCCATAATGACTCCTAATGGGTAGTTTTAAAGAAGATAGATGAGTCACTAAGACAATAAAGTAACTCTTATGCCACCTTAAGAGGAATATCATTAAACCAAGTGCACATATGTTGAAGAGAGAATTCAATATTTCTTCTTGAAATGCCTTCTTAATTTTAACTTGATTCTTCATGATGTGAAATTTTTCATGGGCTTCTCCAATTCCTTTCTCCTCTCTCCTCATTCTCTTATATATGTATGTCTAACTTTGGTATTGAAAGGATCCTTCCACCAGTAGTATGGTATATCCCTCTTCTTTTGTATGCCTATTGACTGATAATATGATTACCTCTTTCTATGGTTTTTTATAGTGTGAAGTTTTGAATGGTTAATCTAAGCAAGCGTAGATTCAACTCACCTTATTTTTTTGTCTTATTCTTCTTGCTTTCTTGCAAAATTAGTTCTCTATTTGTAGGTTGTGAAGAGTTTCATTAGGGGTTATAACTAGATTATAAGTGTAAAAAATCTTCCCTTCTACTCTCACATTGCCTTACCTCTTTGCAAATAATTCATGTGATATATCCTTTTTAGGATAAGTGTATGCTTATGGCAGTCTTATAGGTCTTATGCACATGAAAATCAATGGTATATGTCATAAAGTTTGGTGCATCACCTCCATAGTTTATTTTACTTTTATTTCTCTCTCCCTTTTCCTTTACAAGTAGTATTTTTAATTTATTAAGTGTTTTTTGTTCTTAAATTATGCATCAAGGGAGCTATCTTGATCTAGAGTTTCAATCCATTCTTTAGGTCACCCAGAACTTAGGATTGTCCTCATGTTATCACTTAAGTGAGGAGACTTAAACAACCTCCTCAAGGGTGTAAATTTTGATGATAATAGTTCTATCATGCCCAGTGAGATAAGATTTTTCATCCATTGAAGAGTTATTAGTGTTATTCTTAAATTCACTAGCCTTTGGAGGCATGAACACAATCACCAATGGTGATTCTGAGCACATTCAACTGGCTTTATCATCCCAGGTATTCTTTCAAGAAAATACTCTATTTTACCTTTTTCATGAAGTGTAATGGCTTAATTTGGAGTAGATTTTAATTTTACTCAAGTGGGTGATCCATATCAAGCTTATGTTGATCCTTATCATTAGCATGTTGATCCTTACCAGTAGCCTAATAAGCTAATTAACCCTATGTTGATTTATATCAGCCCTAAAATGACCCTACTTACCCTCCATATCACTCTAGATATCCATATGACCAGCCTTGTTACCAAGAGTGTTACTCTTCCTCCTCTCCTCATCAACCTTACCAATCTTGTCAACCTTCATATTAGTCCTATCAATATTACCATCAGTAAGAGTTAAGATATAAGGAGTGTATAGCTAGGAAAATTCAATCTAAGAAAGATCAAGACTCTCAGTTGCTCATGAAGATGTTAAATAATGAAATGATAATGAGAAAGATAGATAGAAGTGTAGAACTTGGACAATTTGTCCATATTCATCTCATTCAAAATTTAAGGGAATCATTATGGTTTTCAAGGAGTGAGTGGGTAAATTTTGAGGGAAGAAATAGACATGTTCGAATCAATGAAAGGCTGGAACTAAGAGATTTAAATCAATGCATGGAGGATAGGTTACTAATATGGGAGAAGTAATAATTCAAATACCATCAACCTCAATTACCATATCCTATTCCACATAAACCTTCTTCTGATCCTAACTTGATCCAACTTGAAATATGCCATCAAAATAAGCTTGATTCTATGAAATCCTCACCTATTGTTCCTCAAGCTCCACCTTCTCTCCCTAAAGAACCTTCTCCCATGATCATACAAAATCAGAAATTTGAGGCAAATCTAAGGCAGTTTGTAAGCTTCACAAACCCTTCATCCACCCTTAATGTTGAAACATACCATCAATAGGAATTTCCTAAGTTCAAATTTATAAGTTGGAATCAAGTGGTAGAGTCATGGGGGAAGAAAGATGAACCATTTTTAGATCAATAAATTGAGGCCCAAGAGGAACTTAAACCTCTTCAATACACATCCCACCCTCTTCAAGAACCTAAAACCTTCCTGTCATGGAGGTCAATTCAAGATAGAAACCAAATGAATAAATAAGTTCTTGTTGATAAGGTTGAATAACCTAAAACTTCCACATCATGAAAGTATATCCAAGAAGGCATCCAAACAACAAAAAGGTCCTTATTGAAAAGGCTAAAATTCCAAGATTCAATAGTGTTTACCCAATCACCAAGCCAATTCATAAACCTATTCATCCCACTCTATCAAATTAATAAATCTACCCTCCCACCATCTCCTTTTTGGTGTAAAATCTAGTTTTATAGAAGATTGATGGGAATCTAAGTGAAGAGACTAATTTCCAATTGAACATGATGCGGACACTTCAAGTGAACATGATGAAGAAGTCATTATTGGCACTCCCCTTGGTAAATAAAAGATAAATAAGTCTTTATATATGAAGGGAAAGTGACCTTTATGATGTGGTAGTATAATTTTAAGGAGAGAACACTCTTGAAGGTGAACAAAGCTCAATTAGGATAGTTGAAGTAGTTTCCCATCTAGCTAGTCACCTCAATGAGATCATGGATGATCAAGAACAATAGTTCTTAGAGCCTATTGATGAATTAGAACAACTATATGTAATTGAGATGCAATTCTATATCTTTAAAAATTTCTCATGTGGCTAAGAAGAGGTAAAATCTTGTTTTGACCTCTCTCATTTTAATAAAAATGATGGCTTGCTTTATTGTTGCAAAGAAGAATTGGTTGAATTAGAAATAGAGGAATCACAAGGGAACATTTACATAGAGAATCTCAATGAAAAGGTTGTAGTTGGTATTGAAGTATAAGATATCATAATTGAGTAAGATGAGGTCTTGAGTAGGATTAAAATGGCCTCTAATGAGAAAGAAGAAAATATTGAAGGAGTAGAATTACACCACATCATGACCACATGAAGGAGTTTGAATTTATTGATAGTCCTATGGCTCCTAAAGAGAAAATTGAAGATGTGGTTCAAGTTATGTCTTCCCAAGATGCTAGTCAAGAGGATGTTGAAGACATGTGGTAGAAGTATTTGGAGATTTATAATGATTTTGAAACACTTAAGGGGGCTACATATCTTATAGGGTAGATTGAAGATGTTGTTGAAGTTGCTTCCCTTCCTAAAGAGCAATGTGTGAATCCTCAAGAGACCATTCAAAACAAAGCACATCATATCATGGAGCCAATAGAATATAAATCTTATGCTACTATTATCAATAAAGAAGTGATCACTTTTGAGGTGAGATCAAAAATCAAAGAGCAACATGAGAAGAGCCTTGTGCAACAAGATGAGTATGTTTTCATAAGACGCATGTTTGTTGTTGATAAATCACTTGAGATTATGCCAAAGGAGTTAGAAAGTAATATGTATACTCCATCAAACACAATTATCAAAAGGAAACATGTCTTACATCATTGTACATCTCATGGAGGAGGTGTTTCAATAAATTTTCCTTTTGATCTAGGATGTTGATGTCTTGAGGTTATTTGTAGTTGGTAGTGTTCTTGTGCTTTGCTTTCCCTGCATGCTTTGTAACACAAGTGTGTGTGTCTTTCTTTAGTTTTTTTTTCTTGTTTTTTTTTGTGTTTTGGAGGTATATCAGTTGTTTTTACTTTTTCAAGGCATTTACAATCAGGTCTAAGGTTTAATCAACTCTAAAGTTGAGTAATGTGTGACTCCATAGCCCAATGGATAGACAAGGCAATCAGTCTAATGTGCATATCAAGCATGCAATCCAAAGAGGCTTCCAAATATGTTAGCCAAATTTGGATAGGGTAGGTGAGTCTAATTAAAATCTTGTTATTTAGATCATATTTAACTTTATCGATAACCTTTAAGGTGTTTGTCTTGTTCATATCTTATCTTGTCATGGTAAGGTGTGTTGTGGTTCTTAGTGGTGATAAAGGCCATCTAGGATAGTATATTTAGTATCAGATTCAATTCATTTTACCTTGTCATCCAATGGTCATTTATTTGACCCTTCATAAGGTCTTACCATAGTTTAAGGTAATTTTGACAAGATTAAGGTAATTGCTCTATTTGTCTTGAGTTAGTCTAGCTTTTCCTTGTCAATTTTAAGTTCGTCCAAGGGTGATAAAGGTAAAATAAGACTTTTTAGGTCATGTGTCACATTTAAAATATTATATTACACTTATTTTGGTCTGTAAAACAAAGAAAATGAAGCATAACTCACTCTTCTAACATTATAATTCATTTGAAGTGTCTTTTTGCTAATTTTATAATGTGAAAAGAAGGAATATTGTAAGAAATGGAAGTAAAACGGTTTAAATATTTTATTTTAAGGTTTATCCACGTCCATAAAGGCTTTAATATACTCCATGAACACTTGTTCCTCAACTCTAATAGAGTTCTAGGCAAAATACGGCTATTTTTATTGCTAGAAAGGGGGTTTACTGAGGCATTGTTACAGGTTTTTCAAGTGAAGATGATCTAAAATAACTTACATGTATTCCTCCATAATTTTCATGTCATATCCAATTATTTTTAATAGTTACAAGTCTAAAATGGAAGAAAACTTGTCCACTTATCCATCAAGATATTTGCAAGCTAGTGATGGTTGTTTTCAAATGTTTAGTTCATGAAGGAGAAAAAAAGTTGGATAAAATGATATTATGAGAATATATGGGACCCTATTCCATATATATTACATAAATTATTTTTATTTTATATTGGATTAACTTTATGAACCATTGCTAAAAAAATAAGTGCTCTAAAATCCTCTAAATCCCCTACTAGCTCAGTTTCAGGAGATTTCCTTGCATTTCAGAAATCATTGATCACAATGAAGGGTATTTTGATATATTTCAAGGTCCTTTTTTCTTAAAACATAATCTCTATCTCCTATTTTTCATGTTTGATTACTATTGATGCAAGAAAAAGGGTCTTTTGTTGATATGTGAAGGTGGCAAGTAGGGCTTTGATGGTTTTACATGTTTTATTGTTTCAAATTATCTCTTAAAAAAATTACCATCCTCTCATACCTCTTCCATACTCATTAAATCCCATATTCACCTCCAATATATCTCTTTTTCTCTAAACTAAAGGTATAGTCCTAAAAAAATAATATATAAACTTGCACGGTATGATTTGGAGAGAGTATATAGTTTTGTGTAAAATGTGAGAAAAATAATTATTATAAATGAGTAAAAATATGTAAAAATAACCTTTAATATCATTTTTATGTTTTCCCAAGCCTATTTGAGAGTCAAAACCATTAATGATCATATATATATTTTTATGCATGAGGAGACAATATAATTGTGAGGGCATGGTGAAGATTAGTTGGACTATTAAGGCTAAATTTCCTAGTCCAAAACATGTTGAATAATAATAATAATAATAATCATTATTATTATTATTATTATTATTATTATTATTATTATTATGATTATGTTAATCAATATATAAAAAAATTTACTAATAACATCTTAGTCTCAGATCTAGAGGAATGCAAGAAGATATAACAGGCCTAAAGGAGTAATCTAACTTATGGGTTTAAACTTCTCAAGAAAACAATAAAGGTGATTGGTTTATTTTTTATAAATTAACCTCAATAAATTATTTAATTAAGTTTCATTAAGTATGTAATTTAATATATAATAATAAATAAACCTTTTTACTCAAGACTGACTAGATTTGTATTCACACACAGGCCTGCCTCTAGGAGTATGAATAAAACATGTAGGTGGTTATCATTTTGATCACCATGGATATTCATTGAGCACTTTAACTCACTAAAAAATCCTCTTCACACATTTAATAAACTCTTAAACATCATTTTCAAGGCTATTTTAATAAAATGGGGTGTTTGTTGTTGTGGATGTCACTTAGTGAGCTCTCATGTTTAATAGTCAATCTAAAGAGGTATAAAGGATTATATGATGATCCTAAGCAAAAAAATTTAATTTTAATCATGTTTAAATGTATTATAATACATAAAATAACATTCTCCACCTCAAAAAATCATTCAAAATGTTTTATCATGAGATGAAGAGCTATACACAGTGTAAAGAATACCTACAATCTTTCAAGACAAAGAACTAGGTGTTTGATGATCATTTAAGGTTATCAAGGAGGTTTTTAAACTTGAAAATTGGTATAAAATTTAAATAATAATATTAAAATGATTGATTTACCAATAAATTCATTTTTAATAGCATGATAAAAATAAAATGTAGACCTATACATAGGTCTACTTTCTCAACCAAAGAGAGACAAACTTTGCAAGAAAGATGAGTTTGAGGAGATAAATTAAGAATTAAATTAAATTATTGACATGTATTAAGGTTTATTAAAGGTATAAAATGGAAAAAAATTGAATATAAACCTTATCTTTAACTCTTATAAACACCAAACCCAAAAATGACTCTCAGTGTTATTATAAAGCCATAAGTTTGCTTCTAAGAACTAAAGTAAGCATACAAGTTATAAATTAAGCTTAATATTTTGGAGTTTGGATTGATAAAATTGTGTATAAAATCAATTTTAATCCTAATAATACCTTTAATAATACCATATAATTATTTAAAATGAGATAAGACACCTACAACCTTCTCTTAATCCTAAAACATTCACAAAATTATGAAAATTGACAGTTTTGAGAGGTACATAAGGTTGACCAAGATATAATAATATTTAATTGGATGTATAATTTTTTTGAATACCTAAAATATTAATTTATTACATTTAAACTCCACATAACTCAAAATATGTATTTTCTTAGCTTCGGCCTACTCAGGCCTGTGTATACGCTAACTAGGGCTAGAAAGCTTGATTGTTGAATAAATTGAGTTACACCAATTGAAATGAATTAAAATTTTGGAAATATAACTTATTTAATTTTCCATAAATTTTTTTTAATTTTTTTTATTGGTAATATATGTCCTTGTATGGTCTCTAGTACTATAGGCTTGCATTATGCCTAATTAAGTCGAATTAAGAAAGATGGACGTTGAGAAAGTGGGTCTACCTTGGGAGTTAGATCATGAAATTTGGTTCAAATATGTAATGGGATAATGGGTACCCAAATATAAATTTATTTTACCTATAATTTTTATGTATATCTCAAACCAAGGATATTTACATTAAAATAGGGCTACAAGGAATAGGCCTACCTAGAGAGAAAATTTGAGAATGATGAATGAAAGTGTAGAATGAAGATAAAAACATGATTGTATTAGAACCTTAAATATATTTTCAATGTAATTAAATTATTTATACTCTATTAATGTGAATTATCAATCCATAATGGCTCCTAATGGGCAGTTTCAAAGAAGATGGATGAGTCACTAAGACAATAAAGTAACTCATATGCCACCTTGAGAGGAATATCATCAAACCAAGTGCACACATGTTGAATATGGAGTTAATTAATATTTATTAACATCTCTTCATTAATGTAACTTTATTCTTCATGATGTGATGCTTGTCATGGGCTTCTTCAATACCTTTTTCCTCTCTCCTTCTCATATTCTTTTATATGTATACCTGATTTTGGCATTGAAAGGATCCTTTTCACCAGTATTATGGAGTCATACTCTTTTTTATGCCTATTGATAATTAATATGATTTTTTTACCTCCTTGTATGGTTTTTTTTAGTATGAAGCTTTGAATGGTTGATCTAAGCAAGTGTAGATTCAACTCACCTTGTTTTGTTGTCCTATTCTTCTTGCCTTCTTATAGCTTGGTTCTATATTACAGGTTGTGAAGAGTGTCATTATGGGTTATAATCATATTAGAAGTGACAAACATCTTCCCTTCTACTCTCACATTTCCTTACCTATTTACAAAGCATTAATGTGATAGATCCTTCTTAGGAGAAGTGTATGCTTATGATAGTCCTATAAGTCTTAATGCACATGCAAATCAGTGGTAAAGGTCACAAAGTTTGGTGCATCACCTCCATAGTTTAGTTTATTTTAATTTATCTCTCCCTTTTCCTTTACAAGTATTAGTTTGTAGTTCTTAAGTGATTCATCAAAGGATCTAGCCCTATCTAGAGCTTCAATCCATTATTTAGGTCACCCACAACCTAGGATTGTTCCCATGTTATCACTTAAGTGATGAGGCTTGAAAAAAATCCTCAAGGGTGTAAATTTTTATGATAATTACATCCACACCAACTAAGTTGATTAAAATTTAGACATGTGCATGTTCAACTCATATATATCCTAGTTACCTAAATATTACGCCTAAGCGACCTCATTATTACATCTAAGTTAAATGCATGTATATGAATATCTATAAAATGGAATAAAAAACCTACACTTATGCCCCCCCCCCCTTAATCATAACTTAGGTTTGTAGAATAATTGGGTACATAAGTACATAGAGAGAATCTCCTACAAGAAGTAGAAATAAAAAATAGAGGACTAGAAATCTCCCCCCCTATAATATGAATTTGAATCTACCCACAACCCAAGAAAAGATCAAAAATTAAGATACTTCCCTTAATGAAGTATTTGGTAAACATATTGGCTATCTTCTTTGTAGTCTAGTAAAATCTGAGACCAATGATAGGTCCATGAATGAGCTCCTGAATGAAGTGTATATGAATCATGATGTGCTTGGTATTTTTATATTGAAATTAATGCCTAAATATACATATGGTGCTTTGATTATAGTATAAGATGATTATGGGTCACCTAAAATAGATACCAAACTCTGTAAAAATATCCTATTAAGCACAAATAATGATTTTATTCTGATAACTATAATGAAATTAAGTCACACTATTTATAGAAATATTTTAGGATCATAATATACTCTATATAATAGGGTGAAAATAAGATAATTTCCATAACAAACAAGGTTATTATCTAAAATAATCATAATGATAGTCATATTCGGGAGATACTAAAATATATCAACTATTTTATGACACAAGACTAATCATCTATAAAATAGAATTAGTGGGTTAATTTATAATGTAACAACCTCAATTTAAAATGTAATATGACTATGGTGAATTGATTACCACATATTATTCTAAAATTTTCCCCCTTAATTTAGAATAGTCTCAAGTGAACAAGAGGATATTCTTTGAATGCCTCAATTTTTCCCATGCAAGTAACTTGGTGAAGACAACTCCACATTGTTATTTTGTTTGGAAAAATTAGAGATAGATGTTTTGTTGTTGAACTTGTGCATATATGAAATGCACCTATACCTCAACACTATTTATGTGTTTATGAAACATTGAATTGTATAAAATTTTAATAACAACTTCATTGTCACAATACAAGATGGTACTGAATCCTTTTAGTATGTGAATTAACCATATCACTTTGTAACTAGTTCCTCCTAAAAATGATATTCTACTCAAGTGGATGACTAAGAAACACATTTTTATTTCTTACTCCCCTATGATATAGGACTAGATCCAAAAAATATAACATATCTAGAAGTATATTTTATGCCATCAATATTACCTAGATTATCTGAGTCTAAAAACCCTATCAAAAAAAATTGATTAGTCTTATTGTATTTTAAGACAAAATTCATTGTACCATTTATAAATATTAATATCACTTTGTTTTTTTTTCAATGATACATATTTGTATCATGCATGAACTATGAGATATAGATAGCAACATAGATAATGTTTGGCCTAGTGTAGGTCAGTTAAATAAGATCCCAATCAATATTAGATAGATGGATCTATATGAGACA
The DNA here is from genome assembly GCA_037957365.1 of Torreya grandis. NCBI lineage: Eukaryota > Viridiplantae > Streptophyta > Pinopsida > Cupressales > Taxaceae > Torreya > Torreya grandis. The sequence goes on along the minus strand of JARHVA010005541.1, from coordinate 659,765 downwards.
ATTGAAGCTTTGTCTCCATAGGTGTAACAATAGGTTTACTATATATCATATAAAATTTCTCAAGTGTTGTCCTAGAATATTTAATTTGGGACACAAATATATGGTGCTCCTTTTTCCATACTTCTAATCCAAGACAATAGTGTAGTAGCCTAAGATTTGTCATGTCAAATAATCGATTGAGATCTTTATTAATTGCATCAATCATCCTCATTAAAATTCCAATGATGACTAGATCATTTACATATACAAAAATAATCACAATATCCCCCTTGTTGTTTGAGGTAGATATTTAGATCATAAGGACTCCTCTGGAATCCATGTTGAATGAGATGTTCATCAATTTTTTTATACCAAGCTCAACAAGCCTATTTGAGATAATAAAATGATATGATGCGTCTACACACTTCTCCTTCTTTACTGAGTGTGAAAAAACCTTATGGCTGATTCATGAATACTTATTCCTATATTTCCATTTATAAATGCACTTTTCACATCTATTTGGTATACTTTCCATCTAAATTGTGTAGCCATATAAAATATCATTTTGATAGTTTTGATATTAGTCATGGGAGTAAAAGTCTCCTCATAGTCAATGCCTTTGTTTTAAGCATATCCTTTTGATACAATCCTTGCCATATGATTGTAAACTTCCCCATTTGTTTTATATTTTGTTTTGAAACCCCATTTACAATTGATTGATTTTTTTTATGGAAGGTCTATAAGATACCATGTGTTATGTTTCATCAATGATTAATATTATGTATTCATGGAATCCTTCCAAGGTTTGACTCTAGGGATTACTAAACTATAGAGGGTTCAATTAATTCAACAACATTGCTCATTAGGGCCAAAATGATCTCTTCTAGATTCATGCTATGAGTCCTAGGTTTAGTGGTGGATATGTTTAGATCTTTATCCAACTTAGCATCTCATATCATATGCATATACCATTTAGCTGCATGTTTATCTATTCTTGTGGGTGAAACTATAGTAGCTGACTGATCATCAACATTATCCCCATTAGTTCTTTCATCACCTTCTAAATTATATATATATGTATAATTTTTATATGAGATGAGTATGTGGAAGGAAAACTAGATTTACCTTTCTGATCAAAATCAACATCCCTACTTATGTATATTTTCCTTGTTTTTAGATCGATAAGTCTATAAGCCACTAATTCTTCATTATAGCCTAAGAATATGTATGTCATGGATTTGTCATCCAATTTTTTTCTCTTATTTTTAGGAACATGCATGTATGCCTTCTAGCCAAAAATATGAATATGAGATTAAATTTTTATGTCATGTTTATGCCTCTTGTGGAGTCATACCATCAAGAGTTGAAATAAGAGACCTATTTAATAGATAAATTATTGTGTGTATTGTGTGTATTGTGTATATTGAATATGAATGTGACAAACCTAAGTCCTAAACAATTCAAAACACCATTTCTATGATAGAATAATTCCACCTTTCTTCAACACCATTCTATTATAGAGTATGAGGTGGAGTCATTTCTTGGTAAATACTATGTTCTTTTAGATAGGCTAAAAATGATTTAATTATGTATCCCCCCTGATCTGAGCAGAGTGATCTAATTTTATGACCAGATTATATTTCCATAATGGCTTTGAACTCTTTTAAAATGATAAGGGCTTGGTCATTTGTATTTAAATAATATACACACATTTTACATGAGTATTTGATGTAGAGATATGGAGAGAAGTCTTCATCATCATCTTTATCTGGTTCTCAATCCAACTATTCATATGCACTTAATGATTTGATCTTCAAGGTTCCATGTCTAACTCACTCTTTCCCTTAGCTCCTTAGACTTAAGGTTCTCTTTAGCATAAGTCCTTGTTCCTATTAGTCTTCAAAACACCTCTTCATGAGGATTAGATGTAGATGTTGAAAAGGACTTCTCCTTAATGCCTTTACATCAGTCGTTGTCAGTAAAGAGCATAAAATATTGAAAGTCATGATAAATTAGGTCTCAAGGCTATACATAGATAGGTATACACAAGATCTAGTTTTCTTTAAGCTTGAGATAATTTTTCCAAATGATGTTATATATTATTTCCTTACTAGACAAATAATGTAGATATTTGTATTCTTTTTTAATAGATGAAGTCCTCATACCATATTACAATGGCTTAGTGCAAATATGTATCAAAACCTCACATGTTCATATCTATGATGCCAAAAATTTATTGAATATGAATCTTTTGCCAAATATGCCTTATTATTATTCTGAACCAAGTCAAGTTGGAACATTCTCCCAACTCTAGATGTTTATGCAATAATTTCCAATATTTTTGACATATCTCTAATGAGGCACATCTTTGTATCACCTTTGAATTCAAAATAAACCTTTAGGATATGCTCAAGCAATTTACTAATAGAGAGAAGATTTTTAGTGGGTCTTAGGACATACAGAACTTCATATATTTTGTACTCATTTCATCGAAGTAGTAAAGGGATGTTACAAATGCCTTGGATATGATAGGATGAATCATCACCCAAAGAGACATTATATGTATTAGTTTTGTCATTAAATCTATAGAACCAATATTTTATTTGATTCATTTGTTAATTTACACTAAAGATGGCATACCAGATAGAACTTTGTGAAGTTAATTCATCATGAGATTGTACAATATATAATAGATCATCATCTGAGTTTTTTCTTCCTCTTAGGTAATGTTGCCTTGTTGATGTTTATTATTTTTCTAATTTCCCTTAGTTTGACCTTGTATTTTCTTCTATGGTGATGATTCTTGGTTAATAGTCATTATGTTGCTTGATGAGCCCTATATGATGGAATTATCCCAACAATCCTTCATTTCATGTCGTTTTATACCATAAATGAGGCAAAACTTTTATTGTCTATTCCCTTTTGGATTTTTTTCTGGCCTTATTTTTTTTTTTTTAATAAGAATTTATGGGTCTCTTCGATTTAGGTTGATTAGAAGCAAGATCATATTCATCATCTTCTTCTTATGCATGCATAGACTCTTATTCTTACAAGATGTTGGCCTAATTTTCAAATGATGGTTTTTGATATATGACAATGAATGTAATCATAAATATTTTTTATAAGGGTGGAAGTTCTCTCAAGAAAATTGCTACAAGAGAGGTATTTGTCACTTTCTCACCCTATGTTTGGAGTGAGGCGCTCAGGGTTATAACATGTCTTAGAAAATCCTCTACTTTTTCATCTAACTTAAATTGAGAGAGTGAAGTTGACTCTACAAATAGAAAATTGTGCTTTAATTTTTGGCCTCATACACTATTTAGAGCTTATCCTAATATTCCTTAACTATTATAGCCTCATAGATATGTGGTTCTACCTCATCAGATACCCCAAACTTTAAAATCAATTTTGCATTTTGGTTTCCCTTTTCAAACTTACATTGTTGATCAATGTTAGAGGTATTTCGAGTGAATGAGCCACTCATAATGGGACAAATTTCTTCAAATTCTAGATGTTTTTTTATTTTAGTTTTTCATGAAACATAGTTGTCACAACATATAAGTTATGAGTTTGTCATAAATAGCTATGTGCCAATTATAGACATTTGAAAAAATATATAAAAAGGATATAGATTGGTGCCTTATAACTCCAACAAGTTATATATATATATATATAAAGGGTGTATATATCATAAGCTATGGTATATTAGACTGTAATATATACTTCTAGTCTAATATACCATACCTTATGATATATACACCCTTTCTATATATATATATATATATATATATATATATATATATATATATAACTCCAACTATAACTTGTTGGAGTTGTGTGTGTGTGTTTCCAATCTAATATACCATACCTTGTGATATATACACCCTTTCTATATATATATATATATATATATATATATATATATATATATATATATATATATACATATATATAATGAGTATATAGGAAGGGTGTATATATCACAAGGTATGGTATATTAGACTGGAAGTATGTATATATATAATATATATATATATATACATACTTCCAGTCTAATATACCATACCATATATATATATACATACTTCCAGTCTAATATACCATACCTTGTGATATATACACCCTTCCTATATACTCATTGGTGCATAGAAGAAATCAATCCTTTCAATATACCAGGTGGTAATGAAATAGATGTTAACATTCATGAGAGTAGAGTGGTATCTATTACAAAGATAGTAAGTGAAAAGGATTCATTTGAATAATATCATATGATTATATGGATTTTTGTATATGTGGGTGTAACTTCCCTATATACATATAATTTCCATATGTCAGGTTTTTTTCCTAATGATGGTATTGAATGGGTAATGAAGGGATGGTTTAATGAAATGTTTGAACTTTATTTATCCTTGATAGTTTATAGGGATGATTCTTATACATTAGTGTTGTATTTATATTAATCTATTTATGTTATAGCTCAAAGATTGAAAACATTACCTGTAAACATGAGCTAGAGGCATCACTTGCACTAAATGTTGTGAATTGTGCAAAATTCTTTTTTTATGTCTTTGCTTGTTTTATTATTCTTATTTATTGAAAATATAAAATTTACAATTCTTTACAAATTATAATGTGCAATTATGACAAAAAATAATTGCAATGAGAAAAAAAATTTACCCCTCCCTTTAATTTTGGAATCAAAATATTTTTCCTTGTTTGTTTCTAAAAACAATATGTTTCATTTAGCCCCCTTTTTATATTTTTCCTATTTAATCTTTTCGTAAAAGTGAAAAATTGGACTAAATGTTAGTCTTGATAATTGAAATCTAGACCTCTTATGGCTAAGTTTTAGCAAAATATATAGTTATCAACTCCTTTATAAATTACTACGAGACTATAAAAGAAAAAACTAATATTTGGAAGTTTTAAAATTGAAAAACTAAACCAAAACCATACCTATTTCCCAATACCATGAGTTACACCAAAATTAGTTTTGAGCATAAAGTGTAACAAAGTAATCATTTTGGATGGCATTTTTGAGGATTAAGAAGACAATTTGGTGCACTCAAAAGTGGTATTAGATGAGAAATGATGCCAAAACTAAATTTTAAGCTTGCAGAATGAATACCACTCCTTGTTTATTTATTCCCATGATGTTTTTAAATGTTGGCTGGAACATTAAAACTTTAGTTCATGGCACATTAGATTTTCACCAACAAAAATAAACTTAGCTTACCAACTCCCATGTTGTTTTTCTCATCTTATCATATTCAACATGGCTTATTTCCTCTTCTAGATGGGGCACTAGAATGATAGTTTTATAACCTCCAAAATTGAGGATGTTTCAAAATCCACACTACCTAATGGCTTCTCTTATATGGCCTGGTCTATGGGTTGTGTTAAATATTATATATTTTCACCTTTAAAAATCTCCATGCCTCTTTATGGATGATAATTCACATAGATGATTATTTCCATGCCTCACTTATAATTTTCTTCTTCTTGGAAATATCTTCATGCTTTAAACAAGCTTGGTGCTTTTACAAACCTTATATTTGCATCTAAAACAACTTTAATCAAGGTTGAACACTTTAGCTAAACTAATTACTTGATTCACTACAATGAAGGGGGTTCAACAATGTTGAACTGAGATAGTTGAGAGAGATGATGCCTCAAGGCTCTACCTCTTGTTTTTTATTCCTTGAGCTCTCAAGTTTAGAGACTCATGGCCATGATACTAGATATTAAACATGAATAATTATATTATGTAGTTAACTATTATGATATTCTATTGCATTATTTATACAAATATTTTAGGATCATAATAGACCCTAAGTAATAGGGTGAGAATAACATAATACCCTTACAGTGTAGGTTATACTAACAACTATCAACTATTCTATGGCATGACTAATCATCTAGAAAATAAAAATAGTGAGTTGTTTTCTAATGTAACAACCTCACATTTACAATGTAATATTACTATGGTGAATTAATCACCACATATTATTCTAACACCCCTTGAATCCAAATATCCTAAATATCAACATTAATAGCTCTTATATACTTAGCCTTAGAATATGATAAAGTAATAACATTTTATTTCTTGTTAAACCAACTAATCAGACCTGTACCAAGTAAGAAATTATATATTTAAGTGGAATTATGATGCTAAATAATGCCAAACCAATCTAAATTTATGTACCCAATCAATTAAACATTGATAACTACTCCATATTTAATTTAAAAATTATGAGTACCCTGAATGTAGTGGATAATACATTTGTTGCCTTTCATTATAGCTCATGTGGTGTATACATAAATATAGAGACCATGCCCATTAAATATGAAATATTAGGTGTAGCATGAGTCAATTAGGTGTAAGTACCAACAATTTATCCATACAAGGTAGCATTAACCAATGGATGAGAACACTCAGCCTCAAGCTTGACCCTAGTGTTAGTGTAATTTTTTATTCCATTTTATGGTTTTTAGTACACGTATATTTAGCTTGCTTAGGTGTAATAATGAGGTAAATTAGGTGTGATATTAAGGTCACTATGATAGATATTAGTTTCACATGCACAAGTCTAAAATTAATTCAATTTGGTTAGTATGGATGCACTAGTCATTTACCAATCAATTTTGACATTTTACACATGGCGTTCATTATTCATTTGGCAACTAACATGTTTTCACATTGCCAAATGTAGGTGGATTTATGCCTCTATTCTCCTATTTATGTACCTCTCCTCAAAGTTATTTCATTAATTATAAATACAAGATATTATTATTCTCATGTTTGGTTCCTCTTTTGTAACAGAGTGTTTAGTTTGTTCAAATCCTGCTCATCCTTGATCCTCAATAGTGGCTTATTCTAACATGGTATCAAAGCATGTTCTAGTAACCAAACACCTTTGTTTGTTGTAATTATTTTGAAATCTTGAGTATTTAGGATTTTATAATATATATCATATATTATTTGATTAAGCTCTTCTCCCACATCCTTAGATGATCTTAAGAATTAGAAAATAATGAGGAAAAATATCTCTATGTAAGTGGTTTTACAAGTAATTTATCAATCGGTGTGTTTTTAATAAAAATGATGGCACAATTTGAGCTTTGAATGTGGAAAAAAGAAATGAATGTAAAATTGACCATGATTTGAAACAATCAAACCTGACCTTTTTTAAAGGGTTTGTGGGCATTTTTTAAAAAATCTATATGATTTTTGAAGGGTGGCAATTTTTTGAAGTCCATCTTTCTACATTTTTGGGGTTTTTCCAAAAATTGACTAGGTTTATTATAATTTTTTGTTGTAGACACCAATTTTTGAGATATTTTCATATTTTTAGCACCTTGGTTTACATTCATTAGTTTACTTTGTGTTTATTCACTATGTAGTACATGAGGATTTATACATTATATACATTCATGTATGGTTTCTGTGCTCTTTCTTAGGGAATGACCTACCTACATATGATTGTATGTACCAACAACATTAGATATGAAGCTGCACAACCTCCTATACATTTTAGGCATTATTTGTACCTATTTTAAACACCTTTGTAATATATGTGTGATCTAAAACTTTTTTTTCACACTGGATGATGTGTACCCATAGGTTGCCTACAACAATTGAACATGTGTGAACTATTTATGTACCCTTGAACCCACATGAACTTGCATCAATGCACGAATCTATAGGAAATACCATATGGTTATCTATGTTGATGACCTATTGATCATGAGGATTTTTTCATCCTCTATTACATCAATGAAACCTATTTACATGATATGCTCTCCTTAAATGAATTGGGTTTGTTTCAATACTTATTTGGGATTGATATTTCATGGTATGCTTCAGGGATCATTATTTCATAGTATAAGTATGCTCTTGATTTTTTTTAATATTTTCACATCGTTGGTTGTAATCCAACTCTAACTCACTTATTACCTACATCCTTCATTTATTACTCCCTTTCTTACTTGCATTACCTATAATCCAACTATTTTTTTATCCATGAACCCGCTTGAACCTACATCAATGCATGACTTTGTAGGATATGACATATGGTTTTGTATGTTTATAACCTATCAACATAGAGAGTTATTCATCTTCCATTACATCAGTGAAAACTACTTTATATTATAGGTTCTCCATGACTAATTTGGGTTTATTTCACTACTTCCTTATGATTGATATTACATAGTCTAATTCAGGGATCACCATTGTAAATCCAATTATGCTCTCAATTTGCTTGCACATTTTCACATGGTTGACTATAAGCTAGTCAATGTAGGTTTTTTATTAGATTTTATAGTTTTTATTATATGTATTTAATTTTATTATTTTTAATAATGAGGTCACTTATGTGTAATAATAAGGTCATTAGGATAGATAAGAGTTGTACATGCACATTTCTAAATTTTAGTCAACTAGTTGGTGTGGATGTAGTATTAATTTACCAAATAATGTTTAGAATATGCCATAATCAAGGACATTAGTTGGTAAATTAATAGCGCATCCATGCCAACCAACTTGACTAAAATTTAAATAGGTGAATGTGAAACTCATATCTATCATAATGACTTCATTATTACACTTAATTGACTTCATTATTATACCTAAGCAAGTTAAATACATGTGTAGGAAACACTAGAAGATGGAGTAAAATCATACACTAATTGGCTTATAGTCATTTATGTGAAACCATGAAAAAAAATTGAGAGCATACTTATATTGTGCAATGGCAATCCTTGAATCTAACTATAAAATCTCAATCCCAAGTAAGTATTGAAATAAATATAAGTCAATCGTGGAGAACCAGTCATGAAAATTATCTTTCACTAATGCAATGTGGGATGAATAAATCCATGTGATCAATAGGTCATCAATGTAAAAAAATAAAATCAAAAATGATTCATCCTATTGAAAAATGTAAACATTTGAATTATAAAGGCATCTATTAAATCCAACTATAAGAAGGAATGAATCCATCTTGGCATACCAATCCATAAGGGCCTATTTGAGGCCATAGATAGATTTTTCTAAGTCTAAAAACTAATGAATAATCTTGTAAAAAACCATATGACTTCTCCATATATATATATATATCCTCATCAAGATCACCATGAATAAATACACTCTTCACATCCATCTAATGGACTTCCCAATGATGAGATATGACAATGGAAAGAGTGAGTCAAAGAGAGTTCATCTTTACAACTGATGCAAATGTTTCAATATAATCAATGCTAAGAACCTATGAAAAACCTTTTGTAACCATTCATCCTTTGAACTTATCCACTATCCCATTTGTTGTAAATTGTTTTTGATAGATCCATTTACATTAAATAAGTTTCCTTTCCTTAGGAAAGGATACAAAATCCCAAGTGTGATTCTTTATCAAGGAATTATACTCCTCATGCATAGTTTTATCTCACTCAGGAGTTTCATATACGTAAAAAAAATATAATGTATTGTAATCAAATGAAATAAATATATGTGGAACGCCTTAGAACTATGAGTGTGTTTGTCTGGTATCTAATGGATCACCAAACCAATCACCTCAACCTTTTAGTTTTTATGTATCCCAAAGAGGACGTGAAATTAGATAGTTAAGAGGAAAATTATCAAGTTGTAAAAAGTGACTAGGATAGGAAGGAGATGAATCTGCATAACTACTTTTGTCATCTAAACTAGAAAAATATTCCTTGTCATTAGGAATTTTCTCAAGGTGTCTAAATCATCATAATTATCATTAAATCCTAGTGAATTCAAAGAAGAGGGAGAAGTGTTAAGTGTGGATTTTGAAGGACCCTTTTAAAATCAAACACTCCTATTAATTACAAACTCATGTGTGGTAGGATGAAGAATAATGTATACCTTAACACCATTTGGATACCCTATATATATATAAGGCCTACTCTATGGATTCATTGCCTTACATTTCTTCTCAGGAATGTAGGTCATAGCTAGATATCTAAAAAAATTGAATTGTTTAATTTTGCATTGATAACACCACTCCAAACTTAAAAATGAGTGTTTCATTTCAAGGATTGATTAGGAATGTGGTTCTAGTGTAAAATTCATAGTTAATAGCCTCTGCCCAATATTAAGGTGTAAGATATTTAGAGTGTATCATATAATTTGCCATTTATTTCAAAGACATCTTATTACATTTTACCACACCATTCTATTGAGTAATGTATGGAACTATACATTTTAATAAGTCCCATATGAGTGTAGAAATACTCAAAATCATGGTTGACATAATTGTCACCATTACATGTGCATAAAAACTTGATGGTTTTATTTGACTATTTCTCCATTAAATCCTTAAAGTCCTAAATATGGTCAAAGACCTCAAATTTTTATTGAATAAATTACTCCCAAGTATGCCTTGAAAATTCATCAATGAAGGTAAGAATATATCAAGTTTTTTTAAATTAAGGCTATGGAAATGGACCAAAAATATCACTATGAACTAGCTCCAAATTTTGTGTAGCTCTCTATAATTTTACTTTTTCATACTTCTCTTCAAAATGTTTACCAAGTATGCAACCTTGGAAATAACCATTATAAAATAATACGTGAGGTAACCCCATATCCATATCATGCCAACTAAGTTGCTCCAATTAGTAATGGTTAAGGTGAACAAATTTCTCATGATATAACTTACTTCATCTGAGTGAGTGAATAGTGTAGTAGAAGGGTGATTAGGAGTAAAGTGTGATAAGATGTACAACCATGACTAGTGATCTCCTTTCCAAATTGCCATTGTAGAATCACTATCAAATACCCTAATGACCACAAAATTAGGGGTAATCTTAACTCTCTTTCTTGAACTAATATGATTGATCTATTAAATAAATAAGAGATTAGTTGATAGTGAAGAAACACAAAACATCCTAGAATGTTCCATCACTAATACAAAAGTTATTACAAATGACCCTATTATATATGGAAAAATAAACATATACTCTTAACCTCTACCAACCCAACTCTTATTTTACTTATCATGTCCTTATTGATGTGTTTCTTAAACTCTATCCTTGGAACTTTATCACTTTTCATCTCTTTCCCTATACTAGACTTCCAAACTATTTCTTGAACTTTCAATCTTCCTTCTCTCTTTGAAGACACTTAACTCTTATTGATAAATATATTCTCACTATCCTCTCACCACCTTAGTATCACTTTTCAATATTTTCATATCTACTTTCTACATCTTATTCATTCTAACTACTTATATCTTGCTTCACACACATGGTTCATAAGCCTAAAGGCATGAATTCTTGTTCTCAGACCCTAAACTTCACTCTATTTCTTTAAAAACCATATAATTACCCATTTATATCCCTTTTAAACACTCCAACAAAACCTAAAACCCTCCAAGACTCATATCTCACTTACCTCTTCTATCCTCTTTGTCACCTTCCTTCTACTAGCATTTTTTTTACTATTTCTACTTGTACCATCAAACATAGACTGATTTTGAGAAACTATTTTTTTTAGGTACCCTATATCTTGTACATACTCTCCATAAATTTTATTGATTTTATTCCTCTCATAGATCACTCTTCTAAACCTTGGCTAGACCTGATTAGGTATCTTAAACCCCTATTATGCACATAATCATCTATTTTTGTACTTCCAAAATTTGTACGAGACTAAAACTATAAAAAATATATTAGAATACATAAAAATCCAACTAATCACCAAATATTATGATTTTTTTATGGTTTAAACTCATCCAAATCAAATTCTTGTTTAGAAACCCTAACACAAGGTTTTAACAAACTATATTACCCTGAGAGAGGTTAATTTAAGGTTTTAAGCTTTGTAAGAGGTTTTAAACTTCTACAATGGTTGGAAAAGGTATGTATTCATCCCACGCACATTTTTTAAGGTGAAATTCATTATAAATAACCTCTATTACTTCATTTTTACAAAATTTTGAGTTGATTGTGTTCCATTTCTCAGTCACATACAGGGTTTAAATAGATTTTCCTCACATAAAAGTGTCTAAACAGATAAAGAAACATTTAATAATAGGTAATTAGCTTACCAAAACACTTTTATTATTATAAATATATTCTTTAATATATCTTTCCATAGTATTCAAACATTCATAGTCTTCTTCTTTAATAATACTCAAGAAACAAGGTTTGCAACAGTCTTGTCATAAAAAAGAAGGTGTTTTACTTGATTTATTTTCATTCACATCAATTAATACTCAAAATCACCTCCCAAAAATTGTCTCTTACATAATTATTTACAAATTTATACATCCTATAACTACTCCAATGGTTTTTAGACTCCTTCAAGAATGTTGAGAGACTCCAAAAATGTCCTAACTCCTAACACACCTATATGAAAGACTCATAATATGAATAAAGTATGTAGTGGAGTTATATTAAACCCTTATAGAGATTAAAAAATTATATTACATCATTTAAATCCTTATAACCATGACTAAGGAATTAACACTTGCCAAGAGAATTCAAAAATTCAAACTAGCTAAATCTGGCGAGAAAATGCCAATTTCAAATTCTAAGCACTTCAAGCTAAACTAACAACAAGAAATCAAGTATTAGAGATTATCTATGAATTTTAAGATTCCTATGATTTCTAACTACTAAAAACACATCTTATTAGACTCTTACCACCAATATCACCCTTAATTAAGATAACTAAAGATGCCCCTACATCATACTACTAAGGGGCAAAGAAAACTTTCCATGAAAGTTTAGTTATTCTTGTATTGATTATATCCTTAGCATCTCACTCTTATGCACTCCATTTATTCAATTTCAAATCCTATTAGATCCCAAGGCATGTGAATATAACATATACCTCTTTTTATCTTGAATCATGTTGCATTGTCTTCTCCTTTGAGGTTGTCTTTCTGTATACTAATCTCCAAACTAGTCACTATCAAATTGTCCTTCTTCTCCTTCCTCCAAATATCTACACATGAAACAAATAAGTCAAATAAAAAAAATTCTTGCTTTCTCTCTTTAATTTCAGATAATTTCTCTTAAAAATTTTATTGCTCTTTGACTACATCTATTGCCTCTTATATTTCTTCTTATTATTCCAAATGGTTGTTGGCTGCATCCTTTCTCACATTCACATCCTGCATGATAATGCCATTACTTCCCTTCAATTGGCTATTGCCTTCACTAGGTTATGACTCAACTTCGATCTCTTATTTACTATTACCTCCTTCTTATACTTCATTCTTCTCCTCTATGTGTTGTTTATGTATCATTTGACTAATCACATTATGCTACCCACTTGTCAAATTGTTAGGCATTGAGTTCTCCAAAGCAAGTGCTTTCAACATTTTTACCTTCTCAACAAACTCCTATAGATACTCCAAATTGTTTATTAAATAAAAAGGATTAGTTAATATTGTAATTAACTTTTCAAAGTGATATTTTGAAAAAAGTTTAGTTTCATAATCCAAATCAGACTTCTTTTTAGTTGTAACACCTATCTCTTAACATTCACTTAATGTATCACTCACCTCATCATGCTTGGATGGATATGTTAATCCTTGACTACCTATAATAATTACCTCTAAAATATTTTCAAATGTTTCACTCTCTTATCTCATTTATTTGGAAACTTGTACTCTATTCTCTTCCTTTTGACTCTTATCCTTAGCCTCCATTACTTCGTTCCATTCATCTAAGTTCCTCTTGATCACTTATTGATCAAGTTTTCTTCTTCTTGATCTATAAGCCTATGCATTATCCCAACTAGATAATCTCCCTCAAAAACTCTTACACCTGCATACACACATGCTAAAACACCATTATATTGAAAATCTTGAGGCTTACTTGCCCCCTTCCTTATCTTATTATGATGCCTTGCTAGCAACTTAACCATTTGTCTTCTTCTCTTGTCTATCATCTTTTTGAGAGGCCATCTCACTTTATTCTTGATGTTTAAAAATAATCTTGGTCTTATCTCTTCAAAGAGTTGCTCTAACCTTGACAAAATCACTTTCATCTCAATAATATCTTTTTCTCTCTCTATTTCTCTTTTCTTCACTTATTTTTCTTTTTCCATCTGCTTGTGGCAATCCTTCTTCAAGCCCTTCATATTTATCTTTCTCTCTTTACTCTCTATAGGTATTACTTGGACCTATATATTCTTTTTGACAATATTACCTACTTGTCTCCTTGATCTCACTTGGGTCTTCTTACTTGACTCTCATGCACTTAGACTCTCTTTCTCTCTGTCTTCAGCTCTTCTTGAGCTTCCTTCTTTGAGCTTTCACTAGCTCTCTCTCTCATTCTAAGCCTCTATGGATTAAGGGATTCAACCACACAACTATTCACATTTCTACCTCTATATCCATTCCTAAAACCTCATTAGAAACTTTATAGAAACATTTCAAGCAACCATCAATACTTATTTAGCATAATTATCATGCATACTTAACTAATACTTACAAAACACAAAACATACCTCCTCCAAAGAACTTACCCACTCTGATACCAATTGATTCAGAGGTTATTAAAAATGAATCTATTATAAATGTAAACATAAACATATACTTTTAACCTCTACCAACCCAACTCTGATTTTACTTATCATGTCCTTCTTGATGTCTTTTTTAAACTTAGTGCTTGGAACTTTATCACTTTTCATCTCTTTACCTATACTAGGATTCCAAATTCTTTCTTGAACTTTAAATATTCCTTATCTCTTTGAATACACTTCACTCTTCTTGATACCTATATTATCACTATCCTCTCACCACCTTAGTATCATTTTTCAATCTCTGCATAGACACTTTTCACATCTCATTCATTCTAACTACTTTTATCTTACTTCACATGCTTGGTTCATAAATATAAAGGCATCAATTCTTGTTCTTAGCTCCTAAAATTCACTATATTACTTTCAAAACCATATACCTACTTATTTATATCCCTTTTCAACACTCCAACCAAACCTTAAAACATCCAAGACTCATCTCTCACTTACCTCTTCTGTCATCTTTGTCACCTTCCTTCTACTAGCATTTTTTTTACTATTTCCACTTATACAGTAAGACACAAACTGAATTTGAGAAAATAAAATTATTTTTAGGTACCCTCTATCCTATACCTACTCTCCAAAAAAATTCTTGAGTTAATTCCTCTCAGATATCACTCTTCTAAACCTCAGCTAGACCTAATTAGGTTTCTTGAACCCCTGTTATGCACACAGTCATCTATTTTCATACTTCCAAAGTTCATAAAAATATAAAACAATAAAAATATATTATAATGAAAAAAAATACAACTAATCACCAAAAAAAAAAAATTATGGTGAAAACTCATCTAAATAAAATTATTATTTAGAAACCCTAACACAAGGTTTTAATAGATTGTATTAGCCTAGGAGAGGTTACTTTAAGGTTTAAAGATTTGTAATAGGTTTTAAACTTATTAAATGGTTATATAAGGTATATATTCATCCCACACACATTATTGAAGGTGAAATTCATTAGAAATAACTTTTATTTCTTCATTTTGACAAAATTTTAAATTGACTATGTTTTATTTCTTAGTCACATACACGGTGTAAATAGATTTTCCTCACACAAAAGTGTCTAAAAAACTAAAAAACATATAATAACCTTAAATAATAGTAATTTATCTTACCCAAAAAAAATTATTATCATAAATCTATTCTTTAATATATCTTGTTATAGCATTCAAACATTCATAGTCTTCTTCTCTAACAATACTCAAGAAATGCGATCTACAACAGTCTTGTCATCAAAATGAAGGTCTTTTTCTTGATTTATTTTCATTCACATTAATTAATCCTAAAAATAACCTCCCAAAAACTATCTCTTGCATAAGCATTTACAAATTTATAGAACTTATAACTACTCCAATGGTTCTTGGACTCCTTCAAGAACGTTGAGAGACTCCAAAACTATCCTAACTCCTAACACACATATATGAAATAATTATAATATGACTCAATTATGTAATGGAGTGATATTAAACCCTTATATATATTAAACAATATTATTACTTCATTTAACTCCTTATAACCATGACTAAGTACTCAACACTTGCCAAGAGAATTCAAAAATTTAAACTAGCTAAATTTAGTGAGAAAATGCCAATTTGAAATTCTAAGCACTTCAAGCTAAACCAATAACAAGAAATAAAGTCTTAGAGATGATCTAATCATTATAAGACCCTTATTACTTATAACTACTAAAAACATATCTTATTAAACTCCTACCACCAATATCACTCTTAATTGAGATAACTAAATATGCCCCTGCATCAATCACTCACTTCAATAAACCCTCTACCATAAAATTCTATTAAAGTATCACCACCCATCAAAATAAAAGGCATGTAACATGGCTTTAAGGATGATAAAATTTCATGTGATGAATCAATGTGGTGTAAATCACCAGAATCAATCACGCATGTGGAAGGTTAGGATGCAAATATAATAAGGGTCTTACCCTTTCCTTTCCCCTCACCAGTATATTTTTCCTTAGAGGAATTTTTCATTGATGAACTTTATGTGACAGAATTAGGGACACCTATATTATTTTTCTCAAGAATGTTTTTTAATTTATCTATATTTTTCTTCATAAATTTATGTTCATCATGACTAGTTATCTTATAATAGGCACATATAACCTTATTTATCTTAGGTTTTGCACTTGAAGAGGAGGTCTTAGTTATTTATTTGAAAGTAGCATTAGTTTTATAACCCTTCCTTTACTAATTATCCTTCTTGTTATGTTTATTATCCTTACTATTTTAATCCTTCTATTTTTCATGACTAAAAATAAGGGCATGAGACTTAGAAGACTTCAATGTACCCATATGAATAAGCTTAACTTGTTGCCTAGTCAAAGAGGTAACAAAATCATCCAAGGATGACATGGTCCACATAGCTCCAAGGGAATTCCTAGTGGAATGAAAGCTAGAAACAAAAATAGAATATTCAGGACCTAGCTTAGAAAGAATTGAAAGGATTAACTATTCATTATTTTTCTCTATGCCACATAATTTAAAATACATTCTAAATGACTTGAATTTGGTGAAAAAATCATGTATTTTTTCAAAGTTTCCTAGACTCAAACTAATTAGATCATTATCTATCTTGTAATCCCTCAATATATCTTATTTCCCAAAGAGATATTCTAAAATAATCTAGACCTCATTTGGTGATTTTGTAGATTCAATGTGAAAAATCAAGTTAAGAGATACTAAAAAACATACTAGACCATAGGCCTTGACACATCGATTAAGCCACTTAGCTTTTTTGAAATCTAGTGTTGGTTTAGCTTTTTTGAAATCTAGTGTTGGTTTGATTTCAATACCCATAGTAATAATTTATAAACCCTTACTCTTAAAAAAAATTACTTTGGTTTTTTACGCATGATAAAGATATGGTGTGAGAAGAAAAACCAAATCATAATTCTTAGTGCAGTAAAAGAGATATTTTTAGAAATAAAAATGCAAAAGAGAACACAAAACACAATGAAACCCCCTTAAAACTATCATCAATAAACCACCCAAGATTATATATATTTGTCACTTTATATTTTAGTGCAATACAATTTTCACAAGGCTTGAAAGTGCCTCATGTGATCAAGGAATTTGACTCAAGAGAAGAGGTTAGTATGGTGTTAGTTCCAAAATAATGAAATCAACACACTAAATAAGCTAACATCTCTAGGCCTAGATCATGGGGGGATATTAATGAACAAACTAATTGAAAATATAATTAAAATGTAAATAAATTACAACATTCCTTACCTTATTTGATTTCTCCAAGAAATCTCTTTGTTGGCTTACTCAGATTGTGCTCAAAAGGTATTCATCAATGGAGCTTGGTTATCTCCATCTCCTCTTGGCACCATGGTTGGCTTGGATTTGGCTTGATATTTGATCAAAGTGGCTTGGCTTGGCTTGATTTTGGCATTATAACACTATGCATTTGCTTCATGAATCAAATCATGCATTATAACTCTAATATGTTCTAAACTCTAAAATCATTTCTGCATGGTAAATTTGCACCAACATAGCTTGTTGATTCAATAGGGCAAGGCATGTTATTTATAGGCTTTGAAAAAAATTGGAATGGGTTAAGTTTTTACCTTGGTTGAGTTTATTAAAATTGGTTGAGTTTAAAGGTGTCCAAATGGTCATGATTATCATGGAATAGGTGTGGTTTGAGATATTTTGAATTTGGACAACTCACAAAAGGTAATGATTTATCCTTAGGCTATTATTTTTATTTTAAATTTCCTTTTTTGATAATTCATTTGATTTTTCAAGGATGAATTCAATTAGAATTTGATTAAGATTTGTAATTTAATTAATCTCTTTTAGGCATTTGATCATTTTCAACATTTTAAATTAAATGATTTGTGCATTTGTTCAATTTAATTGATTAGTGGGCCAAATTAATTTATTTTCATGGTTATGAAACAAAATTTAAGACATTTTAGAAATTCTTTGGCTATGTATTCAATGGTTTGTAAGAATTGTTCTAAAGTTAGGTATGAAGCCATTGGTGGCCAATTTTAGGTGTCTCTAGTTTACCCCTATTTGGGAAGATGTTGCAAACTATAATCATATTAATGTCTTCTAAAATAATGAGGAAAGGCTTCTATGCTAAAAAATAAGATGATCATAGAAGAAAAATATCCAAAGAATGTTTGGGAAGCCTAGGATGAAGCCCCCTCGAGGGAGTGGCCATCATATGTTTGATGGATAGGCCATTGAAAAGAAGAAAGGTGGAATTAACCCATGGGTAAGATTAATCCAAATGATAAAATGCTTGCATGCATTGATTTAAAAAGACTATTAATTTACCCATATGTGGTTATAATCAAGAATAAAATTCAAAATAATGATTTACCTAAAGGTGATTATAAGAATTAATATGACTTACATTGAACAAAGATGTTTTATTGATGATTGTGCCCCAGTTAGGGTGGCTTAGCAAGCATAACTCAAGGACATAACCTATAATATAGATTAAATATGAGAGGTCATAATGTAGATGCAATGGTCTAATTAATAAAATCCATAAATAACCAAGCACATGAAGATGCACAAAGTGATGAAAGTGATGAATAGAATAATAAATATTGATCAATATAAATGATTTAGTTGTACCTACTAATGAGAAGATGCTCATCTTGATTAGCATTGATACAACTATAATGGTTAATGTGTTGATTTGATCAAGATGGGTGGGAGGCTTTACCAATGGTATTGAGGAGATACTTCATTGTTGATCCATTTCTTGTAATACTTCCTAAGATGATTTTTTCTATAACACTTGATGGTATACCTCATGATATAAAAATACCAGGAGAACTTGGCCAAAATGTGCATAAAGACTGATCCCTATGATTCAATAAACAACTAAAAACAATGCACCAATGATAAAAACCATGATGATAATATCGACATATGAATATGGATAGACTCAAGAATAATGTGCAAGGAATCACCTAATGGACACAAATAAACTGATTCGAGATAATAGTGTTGAAAGCAAACAAGCAAGCAAGAAAAAACAAACAAATAAAAAACAAACACATACAAATCTTGAAAACAAAAGCAATAGAAAGCATCCTAATAATGACTTTGCCCTAGTAGGGCAAATTGAGGATAACTGACTAGGCTTAAATAGGACAAATGTTTTTGGATTTTGAAATGTTTAAATGTTTTTGAAATTTTTTAAGCATCTCAACTCAATCAAGAATGACTAAATATTAAATGTTCCAAGCTTTCAAAATGGTGAGAGAATCGATAACTTGAATGTATGCTTACAAAATGACAAGAGTGTAATGGTAAAGGAGGCCTAAGTTAACCTCAACAATAATTGAGCATCACTGACATAATCCCAAAATGGCCCCACATCATAGTAGTTCTACCTTTGAATAGAGGAATTTGACTAGTGTAGTATCCAAATTAAATAAAACAAGCAAAGTTTGCATAGTGGCATAGTACGGCATAGGAATGGCTAATTGGTATGTCAGGGCACAATAAAAACATGTTATCCCTAGTTTTCTCATAGGTAGTTATAACTAGGATACAACTTATCAGATCAATGATACTAATTTACCCATAGGTGGTTATAATTAGTAGTAAGACCAGTGAGGCACTGATTTTCCCCTGTAGGTGGATATAATTAGGCTCACATAAACAAACTTGATTATAAGGGAATAAGAAATGAAGGATGAAACTACCAAACTTCTTTCATAATATTCCAAAGTACTACCTCTATTTGGAATGCTTGAAAAAACTATTGAAACTGATTTGATTCTTCATGTTGAATGTGAAACCAATAGATGAACCAAGGTTAAATGGGATAGGATAGGTTGGATCAAAATATGCTTTGGTAGAATGGAATGGTAGAATAGATAAGTGATAAGATAGTGATAGGCTAGTAGATTGGATAGGATGATAAGAAGAACATTGAGAGGGTTGCCCCTAAGTGGTAAGGTGACTAGCATGGTACATGACAATGGCAAAAGGAATAATAAATAACAATGGCCTAGTGTTTGGTCGATGATGATGGTATGGTACATGTTTTTGGCTAGTGATGGTTGTTGGGTTAGATGTGTTTGGTTTGGGTATGGTTTTTTTTATTCTATTATTTTTGATGATGGGGATATGCACATCCTAATCAACAAATGATATAAACAAAATACCCAATCATATTAATTGTTTTCCCATACCTCATCTGAATAGTTTTTCTATCAAGAACTGGTTGTAGATTTGGATGTTGATAATGTTATTGTGATCTTCATTGATCATTTATTTTGATTCTTTTAAATTTCAACATAAGGTATCTTCATATTCTCTACAAAGGAAAGTATGGCCATGGATGGTAAACAGGGATAAATTTTGGTTGATAGGTTTGATTGAGAAATAGAATGGTGGTTGATAATGAAATGTATAATGGTTGGGAAAAAAATCAGGATCAAGATTTTCTTGCACACACAATGTTGTTGATTCCAAATTTGACATAACTTTGGATGTGGTGGGGTCAAAGACTTCTAAAATGCTCTTGATAAGACCATCCTATTTTGTTGTTGTTTGGGCCTAAGAGTAGCTACCATTTGATTAGGCTATAGATTAAAACATATATTGATTTCATCTTTGATTTTGTCTTCATTAAATAGTGAAGAATTATTGTGCTCAGTGATTGGTGCCTCAAATAGGTTTCTACCAATGAATTTTTATTGATTGTCCCATAGTGCCTCTAAGAAGGTTTCACTAAGGAATATTGGCTTTTGACTTTAGTTGTCTTCTAGTGCCTCTGAAAAGGTCTCACTAAAAGATGCTTAGTTTGAACTTTGATTGTCCCCTAGCACCTCCTAAAAGGTTTCACCAAGAGATTATTCTTCTTCTACATGAATTTGGTCTTGGCCTCCTTGTTGTCCTTTAACTGATATGTCACCATGGATGCAGTTTAACAAGGTGTGATTCTATCAGTCCCAATAAATAGTTAAGAGAGGTAAAATATCAATATAATGGTTATGTTGGTTGATGTTAATAGTATGTTGGATGGGGGGAGACAACACAATCCTCATAGAAGATACTAGGATAACTTATGTTGATGCTAAATTAATCATCCTCAAAGATCATAGGAGGATCACAAATGTATTCAAATTGATTTGTGAGGCATGTGTAACCAATTTTGTAACAACCATTAACATATTTAGTTTTTAAATCTAATTCTGACTCAATGGACTTTGGATCCAATGTCAAGACTGATGTTGATTTTTCTTTTGATGTTAAATCTGATGTCTATTCAAGAATAGAACCTAAAACTAATTTTGATTCTTCATCTAGTGGGGATGTTGTTATAATGATGATTTTTTGAATGTTTGGTTTTGGATAAGGAATGACCTATGATGGCATGGTGGGATCCACAGAGACTAATTTGTCAAAGTGAGATTCTTCAATAATGGGAAATAAGTCAAGAGATAACTCCTTAAAGATTGGCTTGTCAAATGGAGGTTCTTGAAAAATAGACATATGGTTGAGGTAATGATTTTCCCAAAGGTGGTTATAATCATTAAGAAATGACTCAACAAAGATTAGCTCATCAGAGTGAGACTCCTCAATAATATGAATAGGATGGGAAGGTGATTCATCACAGGTTGATTTATCACAAATGATTGGTTGAACAAAAATAATTTGGATTGATTGTTATCTTGGCCTTGGTTTACAATTAATTGTAAAATGCTAGTTTTGAATACATTTTGGTCCTCAAATGATTGGCTTAGTTGGAGAGGTATTGATTAGCTTAGTTGGGATACTGATTGGCTTGGTTAGGGTATTGATTGGCATGGTTAGGGTATTGATTAGATTGGTTAAGGTACTGATTAGATTGGTTGAGGGTTTGATTGTATTAGCCAAGGTTTTGATTGGATTGGTTGGGGTTTTGATTGGATCAGTTCAGTAGGTTAGGATTGGATTGGTTGGATAGGTTATGATTGGATTGGTTAGATAGTAGGTAGATGTTGTAGAGCTTGATTTCTCACATGAGCCATAGGATGAAGTTTTTAAATGGTAGTGACAAGGCATTATGGATCTTGATTGCTCATACAAGCTAAAGGATCAGGGCCTAGTATGATAAGGATAGGGCATTATGGAGCTTGATTGCTTGGATAAGCCAAAGGATGAGGTTCTAGTATGATAAATACAGGGTATTATAGAGCTTGGGTGCTCACACAAGCCAAAGGATGAGGTCCTAGTAGGATAAGATTGGGGCATTGTAGAGCTTGGTTGCTCATAAAAGCCAAAATATCCCAAGTCCTCATAAACCATATCATCCTAGTTGGTAACTTGATTTGGATCATAAATGGGTTCTTGACGTTGTTCCTCAAAGAGGTGGTGATTATAGTCAATTTATGAAACCATTTTTATCATAAATTATATTGTATGTGACTCTACCATAAGTATATATATACATATCTAAATTAACGAAGAAAGCTCTAAAAAAAAGAGGCTTAGAGTTCTAAAAACTTTGAAAAAAAATGTCCAAAGGACAAATGGCTCAAACTCAGTCTAACTTGGTCAAAGGTGGTGGAGTTGTATCTCCAAAACAATGGTCTAAAAGGTGAAGTTGTATCTCCAAAATGGTTTCTGCTAAGACTTGGCATAAAATAGTCTAACATAAAATGTCTAATGTCAAATGTCATACCCTTAAAAGGTCAAGCATCTGAATAAAAATTGATATATCAAAATTTATATCCAAAGTGTTCCAAGAAGGTCTAAACTAGGAAAGGGAAATGTTGAGGTCTTTTATCCAAACATAGAGTCAAAAACTTGGCTCAAACAGGCTATGCTAGGAATTTTAAGCAAATGTGCCATCAAAATCTAGTCTTTAAACAAAGATGATGATGGGATTTTAATCTAAAAAACTTGAAACACTTTTCCATAAACCCAACACACAATATCAAACATAAATATGGTTAGTTGGTATAAGGCACAAGGAAAAAGGCACTTGGATAAATTTTGTGTTCTCCCAAATAAAGGCACAAACAATGATGAGGATAAGCTTTGTGATCAGACAATCAATAGTTTTTAAAATTTAGGCAATCAATTAACCTAAGTTATGTAACCCAAAAGAGAAAGAGCTATGTATTAGCCCCTACAAAATGAGGCCTAAACAAAAAACAATCAATGTTTGGTTCCAAACTTGGAGAAGTTGATTTAAAAATTGAATGTTGAAAGATAGGCTATAGTTGACAAAATAATCTAGACAAATTCAAACAACATGATTGTGCTAAAAAAATATCTAACAAGGCTCAAATGAATGGTTTTGACAATGATAGTTGATACACAGGATAAGATGGGTTAATTGAAATAATTTGAGTAGCCCAATGGCATCAGTGCTCTCAAAAGATGTGATCAATGTTTATGTTTCAAAGACTTCTAAGGCAAAAGACTTGAAATGATTTGGGAAGCATAATGTTACTCAATTCAAACAAGTGACACACACATAAACAAGTGTAGCAAAAGTCTAAGATAAATTTGTATGATAAAATGGCAAGCATAATGCCTCCTTAGACAAAAGAGTGACATATAAACAAATTTGATTGGATGTGGTTTAAACAATGAGTAATAGTTTTAGTCTCAAAACACCAAGAACTGAAAGGATAAATGACCAAAATATAACTAATTATAATTGGCCTAAAATCCTATCAACATGTGGCAATGTGGGGCTGCTAAAACCTACAAGTTTTTAACCATCTAGATTGATCTCATGTGTACACACTTTCATGTATGCACACAAGAGAAGTAGCATGTCAATTGAGTCTATGTTGATCAGCTTGTTATTAAAAGGTCTTGTTCTTTTCATAACCACTACATCCATCACTTGCTCAGTGTAGTTTGATGTCTATATCAATCGTACATCATGGGCTTAACCTGCCACTAACAAAGATGGTTTAACTACTCAAACCACCATCCTAGTGGGATGATCCTAATTTGTATATCCCCCATGGAAAGGGGTTGAAAACTACTAGGAGATGAATCCTCTGGTCAAGGCTTCCCTAAATAACTTGCAAGAGGTAATGGCATCCCTTTCACAAGCCAAGATACATGAAAATAAAAGACAAGTAGAAAGACTTTAGGGTTAATTTTAAATCACCCAATACTATGCATGTTTAGGGATAGCTTAGGCAACGTTCTTTCTATGTTTTTTACTAGGCACTAAATGAAATATAAAATCACTTTTGATCCCATGATTTCCCTATAGGGTACAGGGGGAGAGCATATGTGTGCTATCCTTTTTGTAAAACAAATAATTTACATGAAAATGAATGTGTTTAAAAGCATGAAACTGAATGATGTCAAGTTCATTTTAAGGCACCAAAATGAAATGTGTTGTGAATTTTGGTCCCTTGGCATTGATTGAAACTTGTAAAACTTTAAAAATTATCTAAAGATAAAAAATGAACTAGGTTATTTTTAAACACCCCAAAAGATGATGTGAGCAAGTTTGAGACATGTTTAGACTTGATTAGGTTCATTGTTATACACCAATTGAAATGTTTTGATTAGGTTCATGACCCCTTGGCATATTCACAAATTTGAAAGAACTTTCACAAACATAAAATAAGCAAAAACACAACCATGTTCATTTTAAGCACTTAATTCCAAATGTGTAAGATTAGCCTAATTCATTTTAAACACCAATTTGAAATGCTAAAAACTATTTAATCTTGTAAATTTCTATTAAATGTATGAAGTGGCCTTGAAAAAATAAGAGAGTGTCCCCCTACTTAGAAGCACTTTTGATTGTTAGCAAATGAGGTTTAAATTTTTTGCTCTTAGGTTTGGATTTAATTGCACATAGTGACCATCGACAATCAAAACAACTATCAAAAGTTTAAAGGAAACCATCACCGATTGATTAATAGATAACCATCAACGATTGATCAAAATCATCAATGGTTGATAAATACCATCGATGAAGACCTGTGAGCCCAAAGGCAAAACCTCAAGAAATAAATATGTTAGGTTAGGCTTGGATTAGTTCAAATTTGACAAAAACTTACAAGGCAAAGTTTTTTTGATGGATTTAGATGATCTTAAAATTGATAAATAAAGGAATGAAATGACCAAAAGAATCAAAATGAAATCTTGAGGTTTGTTTATCCCCTGTAACCCAACCATCAATAGTGGTTGGGTAGAATCATTAGAGGTTAGGGTCTAACCATTGATGATCATTGTGTAGATCCAATAACTATAACAAAATGAATTCCAACCAAAACAAGGTTAGAAAATCAATTTTAGAGAGCTTCAAACATCTAAATTAAGATTAAAAGCTACATAATGATCTCTTTGCTATGTGGGATGCATTGGGTCCCACTAAGAATGCCATCTATGATTAAAGAATTTGACTCCAGAGAAGAGGTTAGTATGGTGTTAGTTTCAAAAAAAATGAAATTAACACACTAAACAAGCTAACATCTCTCGGCCTAGATTAGGGGGGAGATTAGTGAACAAACTAATTGAAAACATAACAAAATGCAAAGAAATGACAACTTTCCTTACCTTCCTTGATTTCTCTAAGAGATCTCTTCATTGGTTTTCTCAGATTATGCTCAAAAGGTCTTCATCAATGGTTATTGGCTATCTCCATCTCTTCTTAGAACCATGGTTAGCTTGGATTTGGCTTGATATTTTCTCAAAGTGGCTTGGCTTGGCTTTATTTTGACATTATAAAACTATGCATTTGCTTCATGAATCAAATCTTGGAATATAACTCTACTATGTTCCAAGTCTAAAATCATTTTTAAATGGTAACTTTGGACCAACATAGTTTGTTAATCCATTAGGCAAGGCATGATATTTATAAGCTTTGAAATCAAATTGGAATGGGTGAAATATTTATCTTGGTTGAGTTTAAAGGTGTCCAAATGGTCATGATTAGCATGGAATACGTGTGGTTTAATATATTTTTCATTTGGACAACTCACAAAAGGTAATGATTAATCCTTAGGATATTCTTTTGATTTTGAATTTCCTTTTTTGATAATTCATTTAATTACTTAAGGATAAATTCAATTAGGATTTAGTTAATATTTTCAATTTGATTAATCTCTTTTAGGAATTTGAAATTTTTAAATATTTTGAATTAAATGTTTTGTGCATTTGTTCAATTTAATTTCTTTATGGGCCAAATTGATTTATTTGCATGGTTATGAAGCCAAATTTAAGACATTTTAGAAATTCTTAGGCTAGATGTTTAATGGTTGGTAAGAATTATTCTAAAGTTGGGTATGAATCCATTGGTGGCTAATTTTAGGTGTCTACACCTTGAACCAACCAAACAAGAATATAAAAACAATACCAAAGTGAAGAAATTTAAAAAATGTTCACTTTCAAAAAAAGGCACCTCAAAAGGAGTTCCCTACTAAAATTTAAATGCTTTATAAATTATTCCAATCAACATTTTCTTAATTTCAAGTAATTAATAAATTATGCATTTGATAATTTTTGCATGATTTTTTTTGTTTTCACTTCTTTTTACCACAATAAAGCCTATCAACCTTGTTAAGCCCCCTTGGGTTAGGTGTGATCATGGGCTAAACTACCCATGTGACTAGGGGATAAGATTTAGATATTGGCTAATGTCTCCATGTGTTTTTCCTCCCAAAAATTCCAAATATGATGTCACAAAAATAGAAAATTTCTAAGGTTGATGTAGGCAGGATGTTGACTACATAACTTGACTTTAATGATGTAGTATATAGTGAATAATGCATATATATACAACACATACATAGTAGTGTAGGTGACATAACACATATTCCTATCACATAATATGGAGAGTCTATACAATACATATATAGTCATAGGACTATATGTCTTTGCTTTCAGAGTCATGTGTTGATGTAGGTTCAAGTGGGTTCATGGGTATAGAATCAATTCACCCATGTTTAACTATTGTA
This sequence comes from Torreya grandis, assembly GCA_037957365.1. Taxonomy (NCBI): domain Eukaryota; kingdom Viridiplantae; phylum Streptophyta; class Pinopsida; order Cupressales; family Taxaceae; genus Torreya; species Torreya grandis. Next base: position 632,295 of record JARHVA010005541.1, on the reverse strand, counting down.
GATAACCTTCTAGTACACACCATCTATTATGAATAAACTATATAGGTTTATATCACTCATACACTTCAAAGGTGTTTCACATATGTACATATGATTCATACAATGTATGGGAGGTCATGCAGCTTCACACTTATTATTGTTGGTACATACAACCTATGCAGGTAGGCCAACTATTGCTGGTACAGAAAAAGGAGTTAGAAAGGAAGGAGAGAAAGGATGAATATGGATAATTCATCCTTCAACACCTCCTCCCTACTTTAAAAAATATGATTTTTTAACTTAGTGTCTATTTTTAAGCCATTATTTACTTCCATAAGGAATTATAAGGCTTCATCAACTTTGGCCGAATCTGATAGTCAATGTTAAATTGATCTGATGACTGAGATTGATTACTCCATTCCTAAGGGTCTTATTTTATATATTTTATAGCATATTTTAGGTCATATGGGGACTATTTAATCTTTTTTTAATCAATTTCCTCTAAAGTTGATTCAACTTGAAATTAGACTTGAATTACAACTTAAGTGTGAATCGAGCATTGTGATTGGTTGGTTTTTCTTGAAGACATTTTTTAACACCACAAAGATCTAGATAGCATCATTTGTGTTAATGTTTACATAAACCCAAATCCTTGTATTTTTTCATCCTTTATAGTACTTATGGGCATGGGGCCTAATAGCATAGCCTAGAGAGTTACAGGCTTGTGTGATAGCATATAGGCCAATTAGAGCAAGTGAGACCTACATAGTTATGTAACGACTGTGTGACCACTTTCGCATCACTTCCATGTCATTTTATAATTTGATTTTGGTTAGATGTTTTTTGTGTCTCATTCCATGGATATGGATAAACTAATGGGCAATGTATTTATGTAGAATTTGCATTGTGCATTCTAAAAAAAAATTGTTTTATTTTTATGTGGTTTCAGTCATGTCAATTTTTGGGCATGAAATTATAGTATTTTTGAATGTACAGCTATTTTTTTTCCCAATTCATAATTAATTTTATAGATATTTTCCTTAATGGTGCTTACATATTAGTGTAATTATTGCAATAATGTGAGTTGAAAAACTCTTGAGGTTATGCATTATTTATTTAGCCTTTTTGTTATATTTGAATTTTATTAATGTCAATGTATAATAAACCTAAATAACAACTTGGAAATGAACATAGAATTTCCAAATAAATTTAAAATATTCAAGTATAATTAATTAATTATTACCATGATTTGACTTTGAAAATTTGAATTTGCAATAGGGATTAAGGGTGTAACTAGTCAAGGTGTGTTTGCTTTGTAGGCTCTCGAATGTACTGATCCCAATCATAAAAAAGTGAACATGGCTCGAAGGGCACTAATTAAAAAGGATTCAACCATTGAATAGCTACACTATTCCATATCTAAGATACGTTAAGAGTAATTTATTAGTGTGAACCACTTACCAATGCACTATAATAAAAAATGGTTGAAGGCTTTCTATGGCTAAAAAATTAAACCCTAGGTTTTTTGATATATCATGAGTTACGTAAAAATTAAAATATGTATATAGTGTTATCTAATGGATTGATTATTGAGGTAGGACCTCTCACACCATAACTTAGGTAATTGAAGATTTTTTTTTCTAGAATGATAACTCCTGTGATTTTTAAAACTATTAAAAAATAGTTTTTAGAAAAGTGAAGAAAGAAAAAGAAATTTTAAATTGAAATTGAAATTAAAAACAAATATAAAAAAGATAGTTGTGTATAGAAATCAAAAAATAATCCAAAACCTTTTGACAAAATTAACAATGTAATGCTTGAAAATGTATGGGTTCACCAATATGTTTTACCCTATTTTTAATTTAATAGTAAATTTTATGTGCTAAAAGTTTTAAAATTTGATAAATATCAGAATGCTAAAGATATAAAATAATTAACAATTTTGATTTTAGAAATTGATAAATATGGAAATATGTCATTTTTGAAAAATACTAAGAAGAAATGTACTTAGCTTAAATCTAGATTTTTTTTACTATTCTAAATGTCTGACAGTGAGAATCAATAAAAGGTAGGATTGTGCATGTTTAGGACTAAGAACAAAATCCGAAACTACTTTTAGACAGCTCTATAGTTTTTGGATAGTAGTGTAGTTTGGTTGTGTATGTTGACTACAAACTTGTCTTAGTTGACTGTGACTAATGACCGACATGAATGGACAAAAATTAAGATTCTCACAGTGACAACTCAAAAATAAAATATCACAATATTCTTGGATAGGACCATTCTAGGTGGAAAATAATGAAGGGTGCTTGAGTCTATTGACTATGGAGTGTTCACATTGATTGTGACATAAATCTAATTATTATGACTTATACACATATGTTTGTTGAGTAGGGTGAGATATCGTAATTCTGTGTATGCCATGAGGAATTTGTTGTTTTCCTTATTTTTTACTTAAAATCATGAGGTCACTTTGAAATCTTAAAACTTTCAAAAAAGAGAGGGGGAGTGTAATGGGTTGAGCTAACCCCAATCACCCCTTTTATTATTGACCACTACCTACATACCCAATACTCCAAGGAGGGAAATCAAGCCCATATAGTTATCCCACCTAGAGTGATTTTGCAATTATGCTCCTTGGCTTTATGTATTTAGCTATAAATATGGATTTAATTATTGATAATGATAGTTATTAAATTACTTTTAGATGATTTAGACTTGGCTCACAACTACTCCTTATGAATGATCTTGAATTTGAAAGGAATAGGGCATATTTGTTTAATGTGCAATAGTGTGTCAATTAGGAACCAAGTGGGGATAATGAATGACCTTTGATGTGTATTTATAGAAAAACTATTTGATAATTCCCTTTAGATGACTTATGAAACATGTAAGAAGACCCAAAAGATTATTTGAAATTCATAAACTCATTTTTATTTAGTGTAGGTTGTCACCGCTCTAGGTGGATAGGACTACAGATGTGGCCTTGTCCACCTAGTATGGGCATTTCTAATAAAATCTAAGACAATTTTTTCTTTAGTTGGAAACAGTTTGAGGGTAGTATAAAGTAGTTTGGGAATTTTACTTATAAATTTATGTGTAACAATGATGGAAAATAAATGTTTGAGCTCACATATAGATAAATGGCTTAGAGGAATGGTTAATAAGATCATGTATTTGGGAAAAAGTCCTGTGTTTTAGGATGTGTCAAAAAATAGTATTATCAAGTACTTGTGACCATATTTATGTGTCTACACATAACATCATAATCTTTTGCACAATGCAAACTAATTTTAGGAGCTCAATGGAGATTATGAGGGATATTATAGTTGTACTCACCATGAAGTTGAGAAGGATTAGGAGGGACTGTTGCATTATTTGTCTTATCCCTCTTTTGTATAGTATGGTTCACCTTGTATAAGTTATAATATATTGGGAAGCATCTATATTTGAATAAAAGGAGTTTATGTAAGGTAGTAAGGTTATTCTATCATTAACAAAGGGAAAAAGATGCAAATATAAATCACTATCAAAATTGCAAGAAATCCTGACGTGTCTTGGAATAAATTCTAACATTTTACAAATTTTAATTCATGATATATATTTGAATATGAAGACTAGAAATTTTTATAATAAAAATTATGATACACAATAAGATACACATGTTAAGGAAAAGGACATTGGGGTGAATGATGGGTTCTGCTAGGGTTAGTGACGAACACAAGAATAAAGCCTTTTCATTAGCGATGGTGGTGACTATGTGGGAGAAGAGGCACCTACCCAGTGTTATACACTCTAGGTGATTAGAGAAGGGATTAGGTGAGAATGATGCAATGGGACAAAGAAATATACCATGTAAATAAACCCAAGATGGTAAGGAAAGACTTTCAAAGATGTAAGGGAGATGCATGGACAAGTCGACACAGGGCTTTATAAGTTTGGGTTTGGAGTATAACACTCCAAAAAAGTGCCAGATTCACTATCACCCTAGGAAACCACCATATGTGCTTGAGTCACTAATATATGTGGATGCTTGGAAAAGGAACAGAGCCTTCCCATCAGTGGCGATGGTGACTGGGTGGGCAAAGAGGCCTACATCCATTGATTCGCACTCCAGGAGTTTTGAGAAGGGATTGGGTGAGCTTGTCATGATAGGATAGAGAAACATATGTTATAAATCAAATCATAATGGGAAGTAAAATTTCATGATGATGCACCATGAGGTTGAGACAGCAATGATAAAGTCCTGAGGATGGTCAAAAAACATTGGTCATTATGGATTGATAAAAAAAGGACCTGATATTTCATAAACCTATGGTTATAGAGGATGAAGGTAAAGTATTTGATAAAATGTCTAAACAATAAATCCAATAACTAAGAAACTAGGATACCAATTAATGGTATGCTCTCTATCAAGGCTTACAATTTTTTTTGGGGTAAAAGGGACTGATGCTATGATAGATTTAAAATAGAGGTTGAAGGCCTCTTTAGATGTTCGATTTTAATTTCAGTGTATAGTTTATCAGGGTAAATAATTGCATAATTTTTTCCATTATCTTATTATTCATTATATTATTCGTTAGGAAAAGACTCAATCATCTCCATGGCTTCCAGATTGTAGGGAGGTATGGTTGTTTCATAATAACCCTCTAATCCCAAATGTACATCCTTCAAATATGTAGTCAGAAATGCTTCTCCCATTCCAAATCTATATTGTCAAATATTATTGCTCAAGCAAAGAAGGTTCTTAATATGGAGATCTCAAATGAGGAAGGGGATGAATATTTTCATACTTTCACTGAAGATGTAGTTATATGTAGATTTAATGGTCTATGTCCATCTACTATCACTTTATATAAATGGATTAATGAGACATGGTCAAATCATTATGAAATTTCTCTGTGCTCTAAGGGTTTTTTGTTGTCCACTTCCATGATTAGTAAGATTACCATATATGTCTTTCACAAGGCCCCTAGTTTTGGGGCAATACGAGCTTGTTCATCACTCCCTAGTTTCTAGATTTTAACCCTCTCACTCTTTTAATCACTAAGATGCTAGTTGGGGTTTGTTTTCCCAATTTACCCTTACATTTTTGGCATGCTCACAAAGAAATAGCTAATGCATTTGGGTCATTATTAAATGATGATAATGAGTGAGCTGTTGAAGGCTTATGCACTTACGCTATAATATGTGTTGAGATCAATTTAAGCAAAGGGATTTTTGATAAAACTATTTTTAAATATGGGAAGGCTCAACATGTTCAAATTTTAGATTATGAGAATAATGTTTTAGATGCCAAAATTACAAAATACCAGGTCATCTTCATGCAGGGGCATCCATAAAGGATGAAAAAGAAGGGAGAAAAGTCTAAATCAAACAAATGGTGTGCACTAAATTCATCGCTAGTGGCTGAAGATTATTTTAGAGACTCAAAAACACAAGAAGATATAGAATTGAAAGATAACAAGAGAGGATAAAAAGTTGTTTATACTAAAGAAAAAATTCCCATTGAAGAGGTGATTGAAACTGTTCATATTTCCCCTTTGAAACAGCCAGTCAGGGGAGTGAAAAGAGGATATGAGCCTAAAAACTTTGACTTAGACAAGGATTTACCTAAAAATAAAAATTCAAAAACATAGAATCCAGATAAACAATTAGTTATAGTTAATATTGAGCAAAAAATATGGTAAGAGGTAAAAAGGAAAAACAGTAAAACCGACAAGATAGCTAATCTATTAGATTACTGTCCCACAAGCTAATGTTTGATACTAGTTTTTCGATAATATGTAAGATTATTGTTTGGTTGTTTTTTTCCTTGTGGTTGTTCATTATACTTGGTTCTTCTAGGCCATGACATTTTTAGCCTGGTTTGTTGTGTAACTTCAGTATTAATATAGGGTATGGATCCCATCAAAACTAGTATCTATCCAAAAAAGATACTAAGATTTATCTATAGTAAGAAATGTATTACAAATAAAGATTAAAAAAATACACAAAGTTATACAATAGGGTTTGAATAATATGGCTTTAAACAAAACCATAAGAAGTACACAAGAAATCACAGCTTTAGCAATCAAATTAGGGTTTGAAAAAATAGAAGTTTAAAAATGACCTAGGGCTTAGAATCAGGAAAATATAATAAATTATGGGACAATTAGATAGACTCATATTCGAAACTATGTGAAACAAGATCAAACCCCAAGGGATAAAATGTATCAAATAACCTCTAGAAATTTTATATCTATCATAATTAGTGAGTAAGATCTAACCCTCGAAGGATAAATAGAATGTAAGACAATGTAGGTTCACCAAAATATATTATTATTAAATAGTTTTGAATCAAATTATAATATAAATATCTATAAACATTTTACAAGGCCTAAAACAAATGTAAAACAATAAATTAAACCTAACTAATTTTTCAAAGGTAGAGAAATAAAGGCAAAAGGAGGGTTTAGAAGTTTATCTTGGATATGGAGAGATTTAGAGACAATTGTCAAAGTTTGATAATAAAAATTAGGGTTTTGTGGCAAGATCGCTGAGAAAATATACTTCTTCTCCTTATCTTGATTGGGCAGCTACACCTTAAAATGTTAAGGATAACAATGTGTTTTAGGACATGTGTTACATTTGGGAATGGTTAATCTTCTTTGATATTTGTTAAGCCCCTCAATGGTGTACCATATCAAAAAAAACACTTGAATAATTACAATAATTTATCAATTAGAGAAACTAGTGGAATGTAATGTGTTGTTAATATGAAATTCAATGTCATAATGAATGCTCTCTAAATACTTACATGTTTTCTTTTATAATGCTTATTAATGTTCAATAAATAATTTTGAATAGTAAATGTTAGATGTTTTTTCAAATGATCTCTAGATACCTGAATGTACTTAGATATTTATGTATTTATAGATGCTCTTAATTCAAATTAAGATTTTATTGGTACACAAATCAACATTAAACATTTGAAAAAATAAATAAGATAGAACCACATAATATAAGTGCACTCTAACCGATGTAAACCACCAAAACATTTGAAAATATAGTGTCTACATTTATGAAGGAACCACAGCTATATGAAAAGAGACAGAAAAAAGAAAAAAAGGATAAAATGACAAATATCAAAATATATCAATAATACATAATTTAAACTAATTGATAACAAATACACAAATATTTTATAATTATATAATATTACAACTAATTAATATTTGGTGACCATTTTTAAATGTATATCCTTTATTTTCATGTCTTATATTGCCACATCTACATCGATAATTCCTTATATCCTAATGATGTATATATTCTTTCAATTATAATTGAAAATAGGTAAGTTGCTTGAATTTTCTGTAATATTTTAAAAATTTTAAAGTAGAATAAAGTTCTTAGATGTATATATTCTTTCAAACTATATTTGAAAATACTTAAGTTGCTTGGATTTTCTTTAATTTTGGAAATTTTAGTGTAGATTAAAGTTCTTGATGTCAAGTATACTCCCACGACTTTTTTAAAATTATAGTACTACCTAATATTTTTATTATTCTTCGAACGCTATACTTGACATAGACTTAAATTATAATCGCAGTGAAAGAAGTTTAGATATATAATTGTCCTTAAGAATTGATGGGATTGCCTTGTCTATGTTTATGTTTGTATTTCCCAATTATTCCTTCCTTCCTTCCTCTTTACATACGACGAAGAATTTATATTGAAACGCAAACCACCATTCCGACTTCAATCCACCCCGCATTCTTTCGCTGTGTTGTGAAGAAGAGACTAACATTGCTATTTAATCAAACTAAGATTTAAGGTTGGTATTAAAATTTAAGATGTAACTAACGTTGGTATTTGATGTTGTATTCGTCGGCTCCAATCAAAAGCTGGTCTATTTATTTAATCAAATTTAAAAAAAAATCCATCCCTTTTAATTTACCGTGATTATTTATATGTAATATAATTAATTATATATAATTGTTCTTAATTTATGTATATACTTCTTCATTATATTAAAAAGTACAAAGATTTAAAATATAATTAATGTTAATAATGTTTGAAAGTCTAATTAAAGTACATTTAATCATAGTAAACAATTTTAAAATCTACTTTTAATTTATAATAATATACATCAATTAATTTAACATAAATTGTAATATAAATATTTAATTATAATTAATTAAGTTAAATAAAATGTACATAATAATATTATAATCTTTTAATTATTTAATTCAAAAATTAGAGAGGATTCATCATCTAAGATTTATAAGTATATCTATTTTTTACAAATGTTGTGGCAATCATCAACATTTAACAGTAGAAATATATACCAATAAGTCTTGAGGATCCATAAGTAGTTTGATGACATAATAAGTTTTCATGAATGTCATTCGAGATATGTATAAGTGTTTACACTTATGGAATATGATCCAACTGAGTATTGAGTTCACATATGTTTCGAGTGTGTTGGTGAAAATCAATTTATCTATCTTAGAATGTTATTTGATGTTATGTGTTAAAAGGAAATAGTCTATTTTTTGATTTATTGCTTTATGATGTAATGTTCATTTATTGGTTCATTTGAGTCCATGGTTGTGTTAAAACTAGTGTGAAAAGTGGTTCAATTGTGGTTATGGCCATGAATGACATTGATGACCTCACGTAAGTTTAACTGGTATTCAAACTTAAAAACACTAACATGGAGTTCAAAAAATTTAAATGATTTCTCCCTGTTCTTCATGGCTAAGTGAATGTTGTTATTGATTAAATGTATTTCAATGTGTCGTTCATTATATTAAGTACTCATACTTTGTGTTATAGTGTTCTTGGTTGCTTCCATTTATAACCTAGCTTATGCTAAACTTTGATTTATCTTGCATTGTGAAATATAGTTATGCAAATGCACTAGTCACTAATCTAACTTGTATTCAGATTATGAGGATATAACTTCCTTAAAAATAGGTTTTAAAAACTCAAAATTTTGAGGTTATGACATCTCCTTCCTAAACACCATTAGCATAAAGTATTTAGAGATGAGAGAGATTCACCAATATAGATACATTGTATGCACTATTTTTAATATAAAATGTATGTGTGCAACCAATAATGGTTGCACTATATTAAGATTCTCTAAAAGACTACATCTTCACTATAACAGGATATGACTATAAACTCCATTACAATCCACAAGAACATAAAGGGTTCTTATAAATGAAAATTAAGATATGAGTGAGAGATATTATTATTGGTGGAGTAAAAGGTGGGATAATTCTCTAAGTTACACCTAACCCTTCTCACACATATGAGGATAACTAAAACATTAATTGTGCATTTAATAATTGTGTGCACATAATAAATCACACCTTGGTAACATATATGCATAAGGTGAATTTTACATCAAGTGTGAATATGACACACACCAACACCCCCATAAAGGTCAACTTAGGTGATGTGGTAGAAAAAGATAAGTCTTATGCTTATAAACATGGGTCTCTACAATTATGCCTGGTAAAATACCCATGTACAATAAAAGAGTAAAAATAACAATGAAGTTGTTGAAGTAAATGTCTGTCCAATCTGATGAATCATCCAATGGAATGATACAAAAGTAACTTTCATGAATCTTGCTATGTGAACAAGAGTGACTTTTGGTATGTGATCTATTTGAACAAAATATCTGGTTAAATGATTGTAAATGGAATGATATTGAGCTCTTGTAGAAAATGACCAGATTACAAATGGAGTTCTATGGAGATCCTCCAAGAAAGACATAATGTTTGCACCTAGTAGTAACAATTACTAGTTACATAGCATACTTGAACAACTGATAAAATATTAATAGTACATATTGTGATCATATAAATTTGACAAAGAGAGGAGGTTAGATCAAGTGTTAGTCCATAAAACCATGAAACCAACACACTAACATACTAACATCTCTAAGCCTAGATCTTAGGGGGGGCTCAATGAATAAACAATAATTAAAAACCCAACTTAAATGCAAAGAACAACAATCTTTACCTTCCTTGAGAACTCCAAATAATTTATTTGTTGGCTTGATTAGATTATACATAAGAATTCTTCATTAATGACATATGGCTAACATCATCTCCTATATGCACCATTGTTGAATGCTTGGCTTGATTGATATGGCTTGGCTCAATTTCAACATTATAACACTAGGCTTTTAGCTTCATGAATATATTCCTACATTATAACTCTACTTTGATTGAGCTCTCTAAATGAAGGTCTCTAGGCTTGCTTTTATAGGCTTTCAAATCCCTTGGAATGGGTTAAATCTGACCATGGTTGAGTTTATTAACTTTGGTTGAGTTTGATATATTCCTAGAATATTCTTTTATATATATTTTAAAAAGTGACAACTCACAAAGGTAATAAGTGTGTTCTAGAATGTTCTAAGATGCTCTTGAATTTTATTTTTAGTAATTGATTTAATTGATTTATTAGTTCATGGGTGAACTCAATTAGGATTTGAAATTGATTTAACTTGCTAATTGATTTTGATTAAGGTGTGCAAGTTAATTAATTATTTTTAGGTATTTGGTCATTTGTTTAATTTTGATTAATTCAATGTGTGTATTTGCCTTATTTAATTGATTTAATAGGCCAAATTGATTTAATTCAAAGTTATGAATCCAAATTTGAGATTAATAGAAATTTTTAGGTTAAATGTTTGATGATTGATAAAAATTAGTCTAATAGTCTGATGCAAAGTCATTAGTGGCCAAATTTATATGTCTATAGTTTGCCCTTATTTGGGAAGATGTTGCAAACTATAAACATAGTAACATCTTTTCAAAGAATAAAATGGTTCTTTATGCTTATGACTGCAATGGTAATGATTGAACTGTAGTTGCCCCCTCAAGAGAGCGATTGGAAAGTGGGTTAGCAAACAGTCCCTCAAAAGAAAGAAGTGAAATGAGGGGACCAAACAAATGAAGATGATGGGGTGAAAACATAATGATTCACCCAAAATTGAGAAAAATCACTAAGAAATTCAAGTGAAATGGTGTACAATGGTTTGGCCAAAGGCAGTTATAAGCATTGTACCCCGATAGTGGCAATGTGGTATTATAACATAATGATTTGCCCCAACAGACGATATAATCATTGAGAATATGAAACTACCACAGATAGGAGAAACAAACAAGAAATAAAAATGGTGATAACATAATGATTTGCTCCAGTAGGTGATATAATCATTGAGAATGCATGTGAGATGGTGTACAATATTGATGTAGTATACCCCGATTATGGAAAATATGATTAGTGGCTAAGGATTGATAACTTGATACATAAGATAAAGATGAATTTGGGATAACCTGCTAGTAGAGAGATGTTCATCTAAACTAACAAGGGTTGAAATTCTTTTATTACTTAATTACTCTATTTGAGATATGATTGGGATTGGATTGGGATTGTTGTTGATGCTGGTGCCAAGGAGATGGTGATGTTGCATTGATATTGTAGACCTCTCAAAACCAATTTTTTTCTATAGAATTTGATGGTAGGCCTCATGATAGAACACCATGGGGGCTTAGCCAAAATATGCATAAGGACTGACTCCCGATATCTGATACTTAATGAAAAATAATTACACTGATGATAAAAACCATGATGACAATGTATGCATTTGAATATGGATAGATTCAAGAATAATGTGCAAGGAATCACCCAATGAACACACATACTCTAAATCAAGGCCATAGTGTTGAAAACAAACAAACATGCACACAAACAAAAAAAATAAAGAAATAAATAAGTGTTAGTCCCTATATTAGTATAAACAACATGATGAACACTGCCCCTACAAATTAAGTGACAATTGAATAAATAAATAAGAGGGGAAAATAGAATAAAAGGAAGGAGATGGTTGAGCTGTCTCCATATGCACTAGACAAGTGGATGCTACCTACATATTTCCATGGATATGATGATCCAACAAAACTTTAGGCCAAATATAGTTCTCCCAAGAAATGGGAATAAAATGATGATTGATAGAAAACATGATTGATGTGATATAAGAATAGGGATGAACTCACAAAATGGTGATAGTGTAGGATAAAAGGCCAAAAAGAATGGGGAAACTAAGGAATAAGTGATTTGTTTGTGACTTAGTGAGGGTTCTCAGAATCCTTAAGGCAAAGAAGTGGTTAATGTTTTTAGTTTTTATAAATGATTTTCAAATGTTTTTGGGATTTTTGAAGCATCTCAACTCAATCAAGAATGACAAGACACTAAAATGGTGCAATTTTTCAAAACAATGAGAGCATTATAACTTGAAATGATGCTTGCAAAACAACGAGAGTGTGATAACTTGAAATGATGCTCGTAAAATGGCTAGAGCATGGTTGAAGTTGCTCATAAAATAGTGAGAGCATGGGATAAAAAGCTTAAAAGGATGGGGAAACTAAGGAACAAGTGATTTTTTTGTGACTTAGTGAGGTTTTCTAGAATCTTTAAGGCAAATAAATGGCCCAAGCTTATAAAATGGTGAGAGTGTTATAACTTTAAATGATGCTCACAAAATGGTGAAAGCATGATAACTTGAAATGATGCTCATAAAATGATGAGAACATGGTTGAAGTTACTCACAAAATGATGAGATCATGGTGGAAGGGGGACTGAGCTGACCTCAACATGAATCAAATGTGACCCACATAGTCTAGAGATGGTTTTAGTTCATAGTAGTTCACCTCACAACAGAGGAATCTAACTAGTGTAGTAGCCAATTCAAACAAAACAGGCACAGTTGGTATGATGGCATAGTATGACATAGGAATGGCTAAGTGATATGTCAAGTCACAATAAATAAATGTTGCCCCTAGTTTTCTCATAGGTAGTTATAACTAGGATATAACTGATAGATCAATGATACCAATTTACACAAGCAGGTGATATAATTAGTATCAAGACCTATGAACATTTACCCCAGTAGGTGATATAATCAAGCTCACACAAACAAACTTGATAAGAAGGGAATAAGAAATGAAGGATGCAACTTCCAAAACTTCTATTATACTTCTCCAAAACATTGCCTCTATCTGAAATGCTTGAAGTTACTATTAAAAATGATCTAATTCTATATGTTGAAGATGTGAAACCAATGGATGAACCAAGGTTAAATGGGCTCGGTTGATAGGATTCAAAACATGTTTGGTAGAGTAGGAACAGGATGGTTGGACGGTTTAGTTGGAATGTCAAAATGAGAGGATGGTAGAATAAATAGTTTGATAATGGTATAAAGAAGAATACTGATAATATGGTATAACTTGAAGCGGTCCTTATAGACAATACGTCAAGTTACTTAAGCATAGTACTACTTGAGGTGAATAGCGTTCATTATCTCATCAAGTTCATTGTCATCTAGTGTGGCGAGCCTATATGCTCTAGCACCATAGTCTACAGTGATGATGAAAGGACCCACCCATTTGGGTTTGAACTTTCGTTTATGTTTTTTTTTGGTTGTGTTATTATTTTAGTTCTCTTTTAGGATAAGATCACCAAGTTCAAATGTTCTATGTTTTACACATTGATTGTATTGACCCTAAAGTCAGTTTTGATAGTCCTGCATATTTTTCATAGTGTCTATAAACTTCTCATCAAGTAAATATAGCTCTTATAGGTGAGCTACTTGATAGTCATTATCATTGAGAACATACTTGAAAGATATGTGTAATGAAGGCAACTCGACCTTAATGGGAAGTATGGATTTAGTGCCATAAACAAGTGAGTATGGAGTGGCTCATGTGGGTGTGTAATGATTGATATGGTATGCCCAAATAGAAAAAAATATTTTAAGGTGCAAATCATGATCAGTATCATTGATAATATTTTTGAGAATGTTGACAACAGTTTTATTTGATAATTCAGCCTGACCATTACCTTGAGGGTAATACGTCGTTAAAAAGTGTTATGTGATCTTGTATTCAACACATAGATTTTTAAAATCCTTATTCTTAAATGATCCTCCATTATTAGATATAATGTTATAAGGGATATTCTAGTGGCAGATGAGATGTTAAAGATGGATTTGTAAATTTGCTTTCTAGTCACATAAGTGAGGGGTATAGCTTTGACTCAATGAAATATTTGATGGTGGTGAGAATATGTTTATGACCATATGATGAGGTGGGGTTTATCTTCCCAATGAGGTCAAGTCCCCATGTTGTAAATGGCCATGGTGTCATCATTATTTTTAAGGTCTTGGTGGGTGCATGAATCAAATTAACATGCCATTAACACTTGTCACATTTCTTGACATATGCAGCTACATTTGTGTTCATTATCGATCAATAGTAACTAGTACGCAAGAGATTTTTGGATAGTATTTCCCTGATAGTGTGGGCTATACATACTCCTTCATGAACTTCTTGTAACACTATTATAGATTCTACCAAAGGTAAACAAAAAAATAGAGTTCCATCAAGACTATGGTAGTATAGGATTGGTCCGAGTAGGGTATAACATTGGGCATTGTGGATGAAAGCTTTGGTTTGTTTCTGAGATAAGTCTGGTGGGAGGATTTAATCATGTAAATAGGCATATAGGTTTGAGTACCAATTATATTTGTGACCAAAAATATCACATATTATTGTAATAATTGAAGGTTCATGAGCTGGTGTTAGATTTTCTACAAGAAATTGATACTCACTAGCTATGTCTACATGATGAATCAATGATCCAATGGTAGCCATGGTATCTGTTATCCTATTACTCACTCTTGGTATATGCTCAAATTGAATGTCAGTAATATGTTGCTTAATAGTGTCAACCATTGCCTTGTATGCAACCATCTTGTCATCTTTAGTTTGGAAGTGGTCTATAACCTGATTGATGATTAATTGAGAGTCACCATAAACTATTAGATGACATATGTTGTATTTTACCACCTATAAAATCCCTATGATGAATTATTCATATTTGGCCATGTTATTGGTATAAATAAATCTAAATTTGAATGACTTAGGGATTAGAACCCCCCTAAGTATTATAAATAAAAGGCCTGCCCCCAATCCATGTGCAGTGAATGATCCATCATAATACAGCTTCCAGGGCTACTCCTTAATAGGTGTTTTAATGATGGTCATGATGGATTCATTAGGAAATTGGAATGTTAATGGCTCTGTGTCTTCAAGAGGTGCTTTAGCAAGTTGATCTGTGAGAACTTGCCCCTTAATTGCTTTCTGGTTTGCATGCTCTATCTCAAACTCACTGAGTAGCATGATACATTTGACCATATGACTTTGCAAAGTTATTTTTGATAGTAGATATTTAAGTGGATCTACTTTGGAAATAACCATGGTCTTATTGTTCAACATGTAGTGGCACAGTTTTTGAGCTGTGAAAATCATAGCGAGACAAGATTTTTTGACGAGTGTATAATTTTGCTCATATGTAACTAGTGTACAACTTAGATATTACACTACATGTTATTTTCCCTTGTCATTATTTTGAGATAGAAGTTCCCCCAGAGCATTATTAGTAGCAAAAATATATTACAAGCATGGTTTCCCTGGCATCAGAGGCAATAGAACTAGGGGATTCATGAGATAGTCCTTCAGCTACTGAAAAGCCTTTTGACAATCATTATCCCAATGAAATGTGAGAATTTTCTTTAGTAGGTGTGTAAATAGATGGCACTTGTCTGATAATTGAGATATAAAGTGTTGGATGGACTAGATCTTTCCCTGTAAACTATAGAGCTACTTCAAATTGGTCGGTGGCAGCATCTCTATTTGGTTATTACTTTAGTTGGATCGACTTTAATGCCCCTATGAGACATGATTAAGACTAATAATTTTCTTGATTTAACTCCAAACACACACTTCTTAGGGTTGAGCTTGACTTTGTATTCTCATAGTCACTCAAATATCCTCCTTAATGTTGTTGGATGGTCGACCCTAGTTTTGGATTTGCCTAGTATGTCATCGACATAGTCTTCGATAGTGTCATGCATCATATCATGAAATATGACTATCATATCTCTTTGATAAGTGCCTACTACATTCTTAAGGCCAAATAGCATGACCTGATAAAAAAATGTTTACCATGGAGTGGTGAACATTATTTTGTGTTGGTTTTCTAGTGTTATTCTAATTTGATTGTAACCTGAGAAGCCATCCATTAGTGAAAGCATTTCATAACCCACTTTGGAGTAGAATATCATGTCAATGTTAGGTATTAAAAATTCATCCTTAGGGCATGCTTTGTTAATGTCACAAAAATTAGTACAGATTATGATTCCCTCTAGTTTGTTACTGATAGGTACTATGTTGGAAATCCATTCAGGGTAGCCAATTGATCTAATGCATCTTTATTCAAAGAGTTTCTCCAACTCTTTCTTCACTAATATAATAATGCAAGGATGCATCTTACGTAGCTTTTGTTTTACTAGTTTGACATCAAGATTGACCATAAGGTGGTGCAAAACCAAGGTGGGGTCAAAATCAAGCATGTCAGAATATGCCTAAGTAAATATATGTACAAAATCTCTCATGTTAAACATGAAATATACTGAGAGGGGGGGGGTGAATCAGTATATTATATATCTTATATTTAAAGTAATTTCTTTTCTTTAGCCACTCAATCATACATTCAAGATATGCAATAAAATTGAAATAATAATTTGCACCACACAAGAGAGAGAGAGAGACCAAATTTTTATGTGGAAACCCAAAGTGGGAAAAACCATGGAGAACAATCTCAAGTATATGAATGAGCACTAACTCAAAATACAAAGTTCACGATAACCAACTTGCAGGAGCACCAACCCATAGGAGCACCAACCCCTCTTGTGTATAAAACACAACTATCTCTTAATGGTGCTTACTCAACAAATGATAGAACTCTACAATATCTCCTAATTTTCTCTCTTTGAAAACAAATACAAACCATGCACTCTCTTACATATTACAAATGGCTTCTCAATCCTTTATTTTAAGCTTTCCAAATGACCTTTGGCCTTCACCTTTGTGACCCTTCAATCCTCATGGAAATTGGCACCAAACTTGCATGACTCTTCATATCCTTGTATTTGAAAAGTCATATGGTGACCCTTCATAAGAAAAAGCATCCTTTCCTCTTTTGTATTTATCTTGGTGACTTTTCATATTCCTCAAAGTGTCCCTTCATGGAAAAATGTGGTATACCTCTTTTGTCTTCACATGGTGACTCTTAGAATTCCTCAAGATGACTCTTCATGAGAAAATGCATCCCATTCCTCTTTCATTTTTTATCTCATGATTCTTTGACTTCTCCATGGGCCCTCTTTTGACTTATATGCAACCAAAAATATATTCATTAATATTAAGTAAATATTAACACACATTAGCCAAGATATGAATATAAAACACCATTGAATGAAATGGGGCCTTTATCACCAATAAAATTAGACCTTTGACATCAATGGAAATATTTTCAACAATCTCTCCCTTTGTCATTGATGGCAACCTCAAACTAAAATTGCCACATCCTAAAACCTACACATACTACCATCTAAAAAACATAAAATAACTCCCCCTTATTGTAGCAACCTGTATCTATTCCCTATACCTATTTTTGCACTTGTACCTATTATTCTCCCCCTTTGACATCAATGGAAAAGGGCCTACTTGGAGCTAACACTTAGCTCCCCCTCAATTGATGTTGAACCTCAATAGCATGAAGTAAAATAAATTACTCCCAAATTCTCTCGTAGATACTCAAATGTGTCTTTTGGTAGTGCCTTTGTGAAAATATCTGCAATCTACTCTGTAGTACTGATATATTCCATCTTAACATGTTGATCTACAACTTGCTCTCTAAATAAGTGATATCTAATGGGAATATGTTTTGTTCTCAAGTGCATCACTAGATTCTTTGAAATATTTATAGCATTGTGTCATCACAAAAAATAGAAATGGGTTCATCATACTTTACCTTGATATCTTCCAAAGTTTGCTTCATCTAAAGCACTTGAGCACAACACAATACTGTTGCAATATATTCTAATTCAGTTATAGAAAATGATAATGAATTTTGCTTCTTGCTTAGCCATGATACTAAGCTATCACCAAGGAAGAAAGCTCCTCCACTTGTACTCTTTCTATCATCCAAGCACCCTATCCAATCTAAATCTGTTTAAGCAACCAAAGTGAAATCTCTACCTGTGGGATACCATAATCTATAATCCAATGTCCCTTTGATATATCTAAATATTCTCTTCACCAATTAAACATGACTATCTTTTGGAGATGACTGATATCTTACAACCATACCTACTACATGCATGATGTCTAGCCTTGATGTTGTCAAATATAAAAGACTACCAATCATAGATCTATACAAAGATTGATCTATAATAGGTGAATCTTCATCCTTGCTCACCTTATTTCCTATACACATTAGTGTGCCAACTGGTGGACAATTCTCAAAACTAAATTTCTTCAAAATTTCCTTAGCATATTTACTTTGAGATATGAAAATTTCTTTATCTGACTGAAATATTTACAATCCTAAGAAAAATGACAATTCTCCAAGCATAGACATCTCAAATTCTTTTTACATATTATCAAAAAATTCTTTTGTCATCTTTTCAATATTTCCTTCAAAAATGATATCATCAACATATTCCACAATAATCAATTGATGCTCACCTTTTGTTTTGATGTAGAGATTACTATCAACAAATTTTCTCTTGAAAACTTGATCATGTAGGTACTTATCAAGTCTTGCATACCAAGCTCTAGGAGCTTGTTTCAATCCATATAATGCTTTCTTCAATCTACATACATGGCTACTAATATTTGAGAGAATAAATCCCTCAAGTTTCTCAATGTAGACCTCTTCTTTTAGATTCCCATTTAGGAAGGTAGATTTGATAGCCATCTAAAAAACTTTGAAATTTGTAAACACTGCATATTCAAAAAACATTATAATAGCCTCTAACCTTGCCATTGGTGCAAATTTTTTTTCAAAATCTATTCCCTCAATCTGAACATGTCCTTTACATACTAATCTTACTTTATTTCTAGTCACTTCTCCATTTTCATTCAACTTATTTCTATAAACCTATTTTTTTCTTATCACATTGTGATCTTTTGCTCTAGGCACTAATTCTCAAATGACATTCTTTTCTATTTGATTTAATTCTTCATCCATATCCTTAACCCAATGCTTATCATGTCTAGCTTCTGAAAAAGTTCTAGGCTAAATTTTGGATAACAAAGAGAAATTAATTTGCTCATATTCACTTACCATCATTCTTCTAGTGCGAATTCATTCATTTATGTTTGTGATGATGTCACTTTCATTATGATTTCTCTGAACATATTTAGATGGATTTTTGGTGCCCTTTTTCTCCTCCTCATCTTCATTTGATTCTTCAAAACCTTCCTCTTCAATGATTTTAGGAATGTCTATTAGATCACTGATTCTTTGTGTTCCATTTTTTTCTATCCTGACACTTGCACTTTTAATAATTTTCTTGGTTTTTTTGTTATAAAATTTATAATCTTTAATTTTTAAATAATAACCAAAAAATATACCTTCATCTGTTCTAGATTCAAACTTACCAAGTTTTTCATTGGTTATCTTTATGAAGCATCTGTTGTTGAAAACTCTGAAATAATCAACTATTGCTAGTTTGTCTTTCCATAGCTCATAAGGAGTCTTGTCACTATTGACTCTCAATAATGCTCTATTATAAATATGTACTACTATATCAACTAATTCTCTCCAATATTTATCTAATATCTTGGATTCATTTAGCATTTTCCTCGCCATCTCCTAAACTATTCTATTTTTCCATTCAACTACTCCATTTTGTTGTGGAGTTCTAGCTGCTGAATAATGTCTCTTTATTCCATGATCTTTACAAAACTCAATAAATTGATCTGACATGAATTATCCTCCTTGATCTGATATTAGACACTTAATCTTTAAATTGGTTTCATTCTCAACTAATGCTTTGAATGCTTTAAAATGTCTAAAAGCTTCTGATTTTTTCTTTAAAAATATTACCCAAGTCATACATGAAAAATCATCAGTAAGCAACATGAAATATTTCTCACCTTGAGTACTTTAAGTTCTCATAGGTCCACATAGGTAAATGTGAATAAGCTCTAGCATCTGATTGGTTGAGTACTCTTTTGTTTTGAACCACCTTCTAGCCTGCTTCCTATGCTGACAAGGTTCACAAAGCATGTTAGATGGATTTTAATCTTTAGAAGATTTTTGACTGCTTGGTTTTTGTTGATTTTGATAATATTGTCAAAATTTATGTACCCCATTCTCTTGTGCCATAACCAAATTTCTTCAATCTAACTCAAACAACATATTTGACCTTTGATGTCTGATAGCATATACAAGTTATTCTCTATTCTCTGAGCATCTGTAACCAATACATCTAAATATTTTATTCTAATTTCACAACCTTTTGCATAAAACTTTAGTGTGTGTCCCTAATCACATATTTGAATTACACTCAAAAGATTATGCTTAAGACCTTCTACATATAAAACATTTTTAGTTTTAGTTCTACCATTATCTAAACTTAGTGTACCTTTTCTAACAATTCTAGCAATAGTATTGTCTCCAAATTTAATTGTGTCACCATTGATCTTCTTCAAGGTTATGAAATTGCTCTTATCTCCTGTCATGTGCCTTGAACATCCACTATCAATGAACCATGGCTTTCCTTCATTTTTTGCATGCAAAGTTTTCTACACCAACATAGATTTTTTAGGGTGTTTCTTTTGCCAAGAACCTATCTAAACTTCCTTCTTAAAGAATGAAGCCTTAAAACTCTGGTCCTTCTTGACTGACTCAAACACACTTCTATAGTACTGGGCTATGTGTCCAAAGTTGTTTCACTTGTAACATATTATGGTATCTTCATTAAATCTTGATAGAGGAGCACAAGAGTTGTTGCTTCTAGTTGATTCTACATGACTTTTCTTCTCCTTATTTCTGAAACTGTTAGTTCTTTTTTGACATTCTAATTTTTTATGACCATATCCATTACAATAAAAATAGTAACCATAAAAATAGGACATATTTTTGTATCTCTGACCTGATTTCCTTTTGTAGCTTTGTTCCCTCCATCCTTTGTTTAAGATGTCCTCTATATTCTTAACTTCTTCCCTTTTTATTTTTTCTTTTGTAAGAGCTTCAGCATAGCTCTTTCTTTTTTTATTATCTGTGAAAGTAGTGACCTCCTCTTTCTCCTTTTAAAATCCAATACCTATCTTATCTAACATTTATCTTTGATTTTATAATATCTTATTCAACATATTAGTGTTAATCTCAAATTTGGAATCATTGGCTGCTCTATCATTGATTGCTTTATTTATTTTATCAAGATCTACTTTTAAAGAAATAATTTAAATAACATACCTTTCACATTCTTTACTAACTATTTTCATTATGTTGTTAGATCTTCTTCATTCTTCTTGGCTTCTTCAGAGTGTGCTGGTAGATCTTCAATTATTTCTTTTGAGTCCTTTTCATTTTTCTCAATCTAGAATTTTAATCTTTGATTATTATTTTCAAGAGATTTTAACTCTTCTAAGGCACAAATGAGTTATCCTTCCATATTCACTTCAGATTCATCATATTCTTATTCTTGATCATCTATACTTTTACTTGCAAAGGCATCTTCATGTTTGGCCATGAATAGAATCTCTTCTTCTTCTGAGTCACTGACTCCACTATCTTTGGCTGAGTTAGGATCTTTAGAATACAAACTTTTCTTCTTGAATCCATTCTTAAATTTGCCTTTAAAATTATTCTTGTATGTAGACTTTCCTTATTCATTATCATCATTACCCTTATTTGGGCATTTAGCTAAAAAATGTCCAATCTTTCCACAATTAAAATATTTAAAAGGTAATTTTCTTTAATATTTACTTGTACTTTTTTTTAGCTTACGAATGAAAAGAGCTCCATTGTCATCTTCATCATCATTGGAACTATCACTTGATTCTTGAATCCTAACCTTCTCTTTATTTAATGTCTTGAAAACTACTTCTCTCTTTGAGGGTTTATTTTGTTCAATCTGCATCTCATATGCCGTAAGAATACCATGAAGCTCATCCATCTTTAGCTTGGATAATTTTTTTATCTCTTCAATTACTAAAACTTTTGCATCATATCTCAATGGTAGAGATCTCAAAACCTTTTGAACCATAGTTGACTCTTTTAAATTTTCTCCAAGACCTTGTATCTGATTGACTATTTAATCAACCCACAAAAGATAACTTGCTATATTTTTTTCTTCTTCCATCTTCAAACTCTCAAACTATCTTTTGAAAGTCTGAAGCTTAGCTTGCTAAACCTTTCCATCACCTTTGTAAATATTCTCAAGTTTTACCCAAGTTTCATGAGCAGACTTACATTACATAACTTTAACAAATTTTGATTCACATAAACTACATAAAATAGCATTTAAAGCTTTAGCATTATTTTCACTTACCTTCTTTTATGTTGGAGTAGTTACAAGTGTCTGTAGCTCTTCATATTCTTCCACCACTGCTTGCCATATTTTGAATCCAAGGGCCATCAAATAAGTCTTCATCATTATGCTCCAAAAAACATAATTCATTCCATCAAACAAAGGTACCTTATTTGTATAAAATCCTTCATGTGATCCAAGCATCGTGCTTCCCTGATCTTCCTTTAAGTTGTAAAACTTTTTCAAAAAGAACTTGCTCTGATGCCAATTGTTAAGCATAAAATATATTGAGAGGGGGGGTGAATCAGTATACTATATATCTTATATTTAAACTGATTTATTTTCTTTAACCACTCAATCATACATTCAAGATATGCAATAAAACTAAAATAATAATTTACACCACACAAGAGAGAGAGAGAGACCATATTTTTACGTGAAAACCCAAAGTAGGAAAAAACATAGAGAAAAATCTCAAGTATATGAATGAGCACCAACTCAAAATACAAAGTTCACAATAACCAACTTGTAGGAACACCAACCCATTTTTCGAGCACCAACATAGAAACTATTTGTGAGCACCAACCCCTTACAAAATTTGTGAGCACCAACCCACAGGTGCACCAACCTCTCTTGTGTATAAAACACAACTATCTCTCAATGTTGCTTACTCAACAAATGATAGAACTCTACAATATCTCCTTCTTTTCTCTCTTTGAAAACAAATATAAACCATGAACTCTCTTGCATATTACAAATAGCTCATCAAGCCTTTATTTATAGTTTTCCAAATGACCTTTGGCCTTCACCCTTTTTGACCCTTCAATATTCATGGAAAATGGCACCAAACTTGCATGACCCTTTGTATCCTTGCATTTGAAAAGTCATATGGTGACCCTTCATAAGCAAAAGCATCCCTTCCTCTTTTGTCTTTATCTTGGTGAATTTTCATATTCCTCAAAGTGTTCCTTCATGGAAAATGCACCATACCTCTTTTGTCTTTACATGGTGACTCTTAGAATTCCTCAAGATGACTCTTCATGAGAAAATACATCCCATTCCTCTTTCATCTTTTACCTCGTGACTCTTTTACATCTCCATGGGCCTCTTTTGACTTATATGCAACCAAATATATATTCATTAATATTAAATAAATATTAAAACACATTAGCCAAGATATGAATATAAAACACCATTAAATGTAATGGGGCCTTTATCACCAATAAAGCTAGACCTTTGAAATCAATGACAATATTTCCAACATCTCAATAGGGTTGTGAGGACTTCATGCTCCTTCTCTGGTAAGGGATGCACCTAGCTTGATCCACTTTGGGTCATATAGGGACCCAATGTTAACCTCTATTGTATCTTCCACTAGAAGAATTTAGCCATCATCAAGGATAGTTGGTAATGATTTGGACTGATTGGCAACATTAGAGTCCTCTGTTAAGACTGGTTCTTCGACAAGCTCTCTAAGACATGATGAATCAGAATCTCCTAATGGGATATCAGTCCATGCGACAAAGATAGTTGGAAATTATTGTATGAATTGATCAAAGGCTTCTTACCTTTTGAGATTGAATTTGGACCCATTATCATGTTCATTATTAGCATCCTCTTGAATGATTTGATCAAAAGACCATTGTTCTTTAGGGTTGAACTCATATCCATAGTGAACTTCATCATTGTTAGTTTCTTGCATGATTTCCTCAAAATCATGATGCTCTTCAATACTAAATTCAAACTTGTAGACAAGTTTCTCATTGGTGGTCTCCTGGTCTATCTATGATGAAGGTTGAACACCCCTATCTAGTGGTGCCTAAAATAGGTTTCACCACTAGACTAGCCTTTATCTTTATTATTTCCCTAGTTAAAAATCACCTCAAATAGGTTTTCACTTTAAGACCTCAATG
The DNA here is from genome assembly GCA_037957365.1 of Torreya grandis. Lineage (NCBI taxonomy): Eukaryota > Viridiplantae > Streptophyta > Pinopsida > Cupressales > Taxaceae > Torreya > Torreya grandis. The sequence goes on along the minus strand of JARHVA010005541.1, from coordinate 607,950 downwards.
TTTTATTTATTTGATTTTGGCTAAGGGTGTTCAATCATTCTCTAAAATAGGTTTCAGGATCTAATTTGATTAAGAATCCTGATTTATGATCTCCTAATGGAACATTGTCCCGAAGGCCTAAAAATCATAGAATGCTTCATCATTTTGAAACTCATCAATTGGTATGTGTGCCTCTTCATGGTCCCAGTCTATTAGTTTGGGATAATATAATGATAGGGAATTATTATGAATGATTGGGTAAAGAGTGTAAATGGTGTGATTATCAAACAGGTTGGTCTGGGCTAAGTCATCGAATAAGTTATGATCAGACTTTGCCTCACTGCCAACATCCTCATCACTATTCGATGGTGATGGAACATGAGTAAGGTATATGGGATCACCCCCAAGAATTTTAAATCTAAGTCCATAGGGTCTTTCATAATTGGTCATAGAAGTAGGTTCCAATGTTCTCTGTAGATTTGGCCTGAGGCCCCTTCCTTCATAATAATGAGATACTTGGGTTTCTTGTAACAATCGACCAAATTATCATTATATAGACATGACTCATATCCTTTGAGAGGGTCTTATTATAAGCCAGAAGTTGGTATGAAAATGATTGGTCCTGAATTATGAATGTGGCCTTTGCCCTTTCTTTGCTAGTGCATGCATGGTATAGCTTTAAGTCTTCCAAAAGCTTATGGGTTCTGAGGAAGCTTTATGATATGAAATGTATCATGAGTCAAGTACTCTCCTGGCCCATTAGCTAAGATGGTAAAATGATTGGATACTTTAGGAGGTGCAATGTGACTAAGAGAATCAAGGGTATTAGGATCAATGTCGTTGTCCTTTGAAAATTTGAGGAGTATTGCCTTCCCCTTATCCTAATTATTAGATGGATTCATGCTGAAATGGTAGTTGTAACTTTGGAACTCAGCCTCTAGATGTTTATAATGCTCATACAAACGCAAATATCCTAGAATGTTAACCTCCATCCTTGAATGGGTTTACTTGATACAATTGTGCAATTTTGATGGGACTGTATGAATCTCATATAACCAAGGCCTACCCAAAAGCATATTGTATGAAAAATCAAGATCAAACACATGGAAAAGGGTATCATGAGTCAAGGGCCCAATGATAACTATAAAGTTAATAGTGCCATATGATTCATGTTCTTGATTGTTGAATGCTTTGATGGTGATCATTTCTGCTTGGAGATCTTCTGTTGTGTACCCAAGAATCTTGATGAGCTTGAGAGACACTATGTTCAGACCTGGTCCATTATTTATAAGGACACATTTCACTTTGTGTTGCATTATATATACTTCAATGTATAATTGATTATTATGCAGCGGGCTAAGAGGTGACATATCACTTTGGTTAAATGTGATTTGTTGGGTTGGAGCTAGGTGTCCAAACAAAGCTTGAAATTGGTCTTGGGATATTTCATTTGGAACAGTGGATTGGCTAAGGTATTCATTCAATATTTTCTTATGGATTGTTGACATGCACAAAAAATCTAAAATGGATATTTATGCTAGCATATTTTGTATTTGTTCCACTATACCAAATGTCTTTTCTTGAACAATGTTAAATGGCTTATTTTGAGGCCAAATGGTGGGTTGGATGATAGGTGAATTGGCAAGTGGTTGTGGGCATGGTATAGTAATTTTAGACCACCAAGTTGTGATTTCATAATCGAGATTAGATACAAGACTATTGTTGCTAACTAATGATGGTGGAGGTTGGCAGATAAGATAAGTCTCAATCACTGATGTACTTGAGTGTGGTCACAAGTGAACAATGAGTTATCATTATAAGGTCCTAATGTGGGAATCCATACTCGTTGGTTCACCTATGTGTTGTCTCAAGTCAAAGAAGGGTTATCATAATGATTGGATTAGTTTGGTATGAGTAGTAATGGTCTTTTCTAGTTAAAATTTGGTCTAGGATTGATGGAAATGGTGTTAACGCTACCCCCTGAGATATGACCTATAACTGAGTTATAGTCATGTAGAATGGCATGGTAGGTTTGTTGGTTGTGGCCACTATTTTGGCCTTGGTTCTATCAATTATTTTGGATTTATTAGTTATACTATTGATTCTATTGATTTGACCTTTGTTGTTGATGTTTTTGTTGTTATTGCACTGGTTGATTATTATGTTGAGGAAATGGGTTCTGATAGATGCCAAGGTTTTGATTGGATGTGGAAGCTCTATTATCCAATGTGATCTCACCATTATCCAACATATTTTGAATGACATGTTTGATTTGTACACAATGTTGTAAATTATGGCCTTTAACTCTATGAAACTCATATAATTATTCTGGCTTGTACCAGTTTAGCATGTCGATACCCTCATGATATTGCTCTTTTAGAATAGGGTATATGATTAGGTTAGCTACTATGAGATTTTGAAATATTACTTCAATGGGTTATTAAAGTTTGGTAAAAGGATGAAGAGTATATGGGTTTATCCTTAGAGGAGGTGTATTTTGTAAATTCAAAGGTTATTGTGATTGTTACATTTGTTGTGTTGGCCTAGGTTGTGCTTGTTGTGCATGTTGTGGCTATTGAAGAGGTTTTTGGGTATGAGTAAGGTGGAAAGGTGGCACTAGATAAGCAGATAGTGTTTTCATTATTTGGACATGGCATGACTCTATTACTCCATTCCTAATAATATTCTTATTATGGTTAAATTGTTTTAGCCTATCATTGTTATTGACATGTGCCAGTTGTGACGCCTACACTTGGTTTGGATGTTGATGTTGATTATTGGTTTGATTTTGGTTTTGTCCATTGTTCTAATTGGTTGAATTTAGTTTTATGATCCTTTTGTTAATAAGGGCTCTTTTGATCACTAAACCTTTGTTAATGATCTTTTTGAATGTATGTGCACATTGCAACTCCAGATAGTAGGATATTTCACTATGTAGATTTTTGGTAAACACAAATGCTAGTTGGTTATATGGTAAAATATGGGTAAAGTGGCTTATAAGGACTCTCCCTCATTTTAGATAACTTGTGAATCTTTCACCTAGTTTTTTATTTACTTGTGTTAAGTCAACCAATGAAATCTCATGCTTGAGACTGTATGAGAACTATTGTACAAACTTGTCTAATAGATCATCGAAGTCATAAACTACGTTCTATGGTAATTTTAAAAACCATTCCAAGGCTTGTCTAGCTAAACTCCTTGGAAATAACAATAGATAAATGTCAATATATACCATTGGCTGACATGCAACAAAGAACTCCGTCAGATGTGCTTTGGGATCACATTCCCCCTTGTACTTGTTAAACTTGGGTGGCTCATATCTTAGACAAAATGGAATTTATAAGTACTCCATGTTAAAAGGATATGAACACTCATCATCCAATTTGAACTTTTTAACCTATTTCCTAGCTTAGATGGTGGTAATTGCATCTTTCATTTGTTGTAATTCTTGCTCAAGGAAACTTATTGGAATATTAGCCTGGGTTAATGGTTGGGCATTCACAAGTGGATGGCTTGGATTGGGATATGATGGAGGGATTTCTTAGGGTAGGTTGGATTAGATAGGGAATGGTTCAAGAATGTGCATACATGGATTAGGGTATAATTATTAAAATTGTACCTGTGGTAGTGTGACATTTTAGTTGGGGTTAGATATGTATGATTGGTTTTATGGATATTGAGGTTGGGATGGATGAATATAACAATATTATGCCTATTTTGGTTGAATAGGGACTTGTTATTGACTATTTGAACCTTGTTGTTGAGTGGAAACTTGTGAGCCAAAACCTATCTCTAAACCTATGGTATGTTTGGCACAAAAGGCAATTACTACCTAAAAGGTACTTGAGGAACATTGGAACCTCTTTATTGTATGAATACTTGTTGAGAAATGGATGTATTATGGAGATTAAATACTTATCACTAACCAATATGAATATGTTATTGATTAGACATCATTTGATTTTGGATTGGTATATTGGCCTATGAAGGAAGAGGTATGTTTGTTGCTACGTAGCAAGGTAGAACATTGGTTACCCCCTGTTGAGGTGTAAATGTGTTTGGCCTCTGCTATGTCGAGATACTTGATTGTGCCTATTGTTGAAAAATATTACTCATCACATTTTGGGTAGGATTAGGATTCAAAATGTTTTGTTGTAGTGTGGCACTGCTTGTTGGTTGGTTACTTAATCATGTTAGTTGTGTACTTGAAGAAGCTATTGGTTGAGGATTAGAAGTAGTTGGTTGAGGTTGGGATGTAGAATCTCCTACTCCCTAATTTTAAAAACCACTAATAGTGCTAGCTAAAGGTACATTTTATTATTGATTGATTATTTATGTGCCAACACCACTTTGGTTTAAATTGGGCATTACTTGCACATTATCCCCTATGTTTTACTTAGTATCCTACACAAAAACTGAATATATTTCCTCTATAATTGGTATATTGAACATGGTTTATACTAAAGTGTTTTGTCTAAATGGGTTTAAACCCTGATTATCTTGACCTATCAACTCTGTTAAAACTTCTATTCAAGGAGCTAGGTTAATAATAGGTGTATTTGACAAGGCCAAATTAGTGAAGTTATGCACTAAATTGAGATATTTCTAGTATGCTTGATGAATTTGATCAAAGTGGTCATCCATGGGACCTCTTTGTGGGATAAGAACATGGGGGTTTTGATAAGGTATTGGTACAATGGAATTAGGATTGCTAGAAGAGAATTGTTCATGAGTCTGATTGTAAAACATGTTGGAAGGCCCTCTTTTTAAATTTTATAAGTTTTCATACCCTACCTCTATGGTTTTATTGGGATCATACATTGATGGTGTTATGATGTGATAAGTTTGTTTTTGAGTACTTTCTATAACCAATGGTATTCTATATAAGTATTGGGCAGTTATCTCTTGATCTTGCTTCATATATGGAGGTGTACTAACCAAATAGTTGGCCAAAGGATCTTGAATTTGTCCCCCTAGTTGAATGTTTTGGGCTGGATAAGAATCTATTTCCCAAATGACATTTACTTCAGTAGGGTTTTCTACAAAGTCCCCTTGTGTGAAAGGATTTCCATATCATGAATTGTACATAGTTACACTACATGTATAGTGATACATGTTCAAATTAAATGACAAATATTTCACAACAAGATAAGGGATTAGGGTTATATAAAATCTATACCTTTTAGAAAGACAAAGGGTTCAAACATGATCTAGCTTAGTCAAAGGTGGATCAGAATCTCCAAAAAGTCTATGCAAAGATTTGATAAAAATAGTGTAGCATCAAACAACAAATGATAAGTGTCTGATACACATAAAGGTCACACAAAATAACCTAAGAATCAAACTAAAAAACTCTAATGTCAAAATGTGTTCCAAGTAGGTCTAAGCTACTAAAGGGAAAAGTTATTAGGTCTTTTATCTAAATGCAAAGTTAAAATTTAGGTTCAAATAGGATATGTGAGGATTAATGGTCAAACGGTGGCAAAATCTTGACTTAAAAAGGATGATTGATTAATCTAAAAAACTTGGAAGAGTTTAACATAGATAAGGTACATGACTCTAGGCATAAAACATGATCTGATTGGTATAAGATTCTAAACAAGAGATGTTTGAAGATAAACTGATTTGACCAAAATAATATAATTTTTTAAATTTGAGTGATAAATTAACCCAAGTTACATAATCCAAAAGAGGAAGATCTGGGTATTAACCCTATGAATTGAGGTCTAAACCAAAATCAACCAATATTTGAATTTGAAATTGTAATAGTTAATCAAAGACTCAACTAAGGATAAACTATGAATTTGATGACAAAGAGATAGAAATATTTGAACAACATGACCATGCTAATCAATATTAAACAAGGCTCAAGTGATTGGTTGCAAATAAATGATAATAAAGATGCAAGATGAAACAAGACAAGTCTTTTGAAACAAAATGGGTAGCCTAATGGTGTTAGCACTCCTAAAATATGATGTGACAAATGGTTTATGTTTCAAGACTTCAAAGGCACAAGATTTTAAAATGATTTGGATATCGTAATGGTGCCCTCCTTAATCAAGTGTTACTCCCAATGTTTTGACACAAAAAGAGAATGTTTGCTAAGTTAAATCAAAGTGTCATACAGACAACGTAACACCTCCTCAAATAGTGGAGTGATGTGGACTCATGACTCATCAAATGACATGGTTTTAACAATACAAGTTTTAGTCTAACACACTAAGCAAAAATGACCAAAATACACTAAGTATAATCATCCAAATCCTAGCAAGGGTATGACAATGTGGGGTTAACTAAATTAATTGTTTTTTTAAAGATTTTTAGATGGATCAATTGCACAATGACTTTCATGTCAAATGATTCAAAATAAGTGCACTTTAATTAGGTGTCCATGGTACTTGGATTGTTGCAAAAAAGTCTCACCTTTTTTGTATCCATTGCATCTGTCGCTTGCTCAATGTCGTGCAATGTCCAATGTACAGACATGTCTCAATGTTTAACCCCAACACTAAAATGTGGTTTAACCACTCAAACCTTTGATCCATGTGGGAGTGATGAATTTGATGTTGGGAGATGAAACCCTGGGTCAAAGCTTCTCTAAAGAACTCGTGGGAGATAATGAAGTCTTCCTCACAAGATAAGATGCATGAAATAAATGACAATAAAAAGACTTTATGGTCATCTCAAGATCACCCAATACTATTACAAGTTTTTGGGGAGGGATTTAAATGATATTTTTTCCATGCCTTAGACTAAGATCAAAGTGTGATAAGATGATGCTTTTAATCATAAAAGTTCCCTAAAATATATGGATAGGAGAGCATACATGCACAACTCTTTTCACTAAAACACATAATCAACAAGAAAGTTTGCAACTAATTGAAGTGAAGTTAATTTCATTGCATCAAATTGAAAGTATTTGATTAAATTTGATACTAACCCCTTATATTTAATATGTGAAAATAAAAATAATTGCAAACCAACCAAAAATAAGTTGACCCTTTTGATCCCAAAAGTTTCTTAAAGGGGATGGATGGGAGAGCATACATGTACAACTCTCTATTTACTCAAACAAGTTTAGATTAAATGAATAATAAAATAACTTGTAAAAACTTTGAAGTATATTCAATTGTATATCATTAAACAAAATGTGTGGTGATGTTCTTTGAGCCCCTTGGCTTTAAGTTGTGAACTTTGAAAGAAACCAATAAAACACCCTAAAAAGTTTTTTTAATCACCAAAATGAAGGATTCCTAGTTCATTTTAAACATTCAAATGAAGTGTGAAAAGATTAATTTAAATTTAAATGGTTTTATTCAAATAGGTCATGTAAATAAAAGGTCAGAACTTCGTTTAGCCTTGCAACTTATTTATCAAATGAGACAAACAACTTTGAAGGATAAAATCTGTCGACCCAAAGGAAAAATCTCAAAAAAGAAAACATGTTAGGTTAGGCAAAGGTTAGAAAAAATATCAATAAAAAAATCAATAAATCTATAAAAAAAAACAAAATATATGAAACATGCAAATAATAAGTTAGAAGGTTAAAAACAAGAAAATCGAATACAAAAATCATAAAAATTTGTAGTCAATAATTTAAGCATAAATTTTAAAATATATAAATATTTGTCTCAAAAGTTTTAGATATTATTTATAGGTCCAGGGCACACCTCTCTATAAAAATTTAGGTCAAACCAATGAATAAAAAAAGGTTATTAGCTATGTACTAACCATTTTTACCAAAAATTTAATAAATAAAAAGTGACAGTCACTAAAAGAGTCATAACTTTTAAACTATAAGTCAGATATTAATAATTTTTTTAGATAATTAAGATGAAACTATTAAGAATATTCTATCAAAAAAATTAAAAATAAGTAAATATATTAAAAATTAGATCTATTTTAACAGTTATTTTTGTTCAAAGATGTGGGGTGCGCAATTGTGTCTCACCGGATGTGCCATTTGTGATCATAAGAATTTGACAAATAGAGAAGGTTAGATCAAGTTTTAGTTCATAAAACCATGAAATAAACACACTAACATCTCTAAGCATAGATTTTAGAGGGAATTTAATGAACAAACAATAATTGAAAACCCAACTAAAATGCAAAGAACAATAATCTTTACCTTCCTTGAGAGCTACAAATGATTTATTCATTGGCTTGCTCAGATTACAAATAAGAAATATTCATCAATGACATATCACTAAAATCATCTCCTCTATGTACCATTTTTGAATGCTTGTCTTGATTGATATGGCTTGGCTCAATTTCAATATTATCACACTAGATTTTTAGCTTCATGAATCTATTCTTGCATTATAACTCTACTTTGAATGAGCTCTCTAAATGAAGAGATCTAAGCTTGATTTTATAGTCTTTCAAATCATTTGAAATAGATTAAATCTGACCATGGTTTTGTTTATTAACCTTGGTTGAGTTTGATATATTCTTAGAATATTATTTTAGATATTTTCCAAAAGTGACAACTCACAAAGGTAATGAGTGTGTTCTATAATATTCTAAGATGCTCTTGAATTTTCTTTTTAGTAATTGATTTATTAGCTCATGGGTGAACTCAATTAGGATTTGAAATTGATTTAACTTGCTAATTGATTTTCATTAGGGCGTACAGGTTAATTAATTATTTTTAGGTATTTGGTCATTTGTTTGATTTTTGATTAATTCAATGTGTGTATTTGCCTTGTTTAATTGATTTAATAGGACAAATTGATTTAATGCAAGGATATGAAGCCAAATTCAAGACTAATAGAACTTATTAGGTTAAATGTTTGATGATTGGTAAAAATTGGTCTAATAGTCTGATGCAAAAGCATTGGTGCCCAAATTTACATGTCTACACACACTAGCGACCATTAATGCTGACTAGGGAGTGAAGGCAGAGTACCTCAATATCTTCAAAATTGTCAATTTGGTAGGTGTGCAGAAAAAACACAATAAAATTATGAAGTGAGAGTGCCCAATATGTTATTTGAAGACAAAATTTAAAGTGAAGAAAAACCCTCTGGATCTAATATGTATCCAAACATAGGAGCTAATAGATTGTCACAATGTACTATAAAAACTCATAGTTTGGTCCTAAAAACATGGCAAATGAGTTAAAAATACCATTTCCCTTCCCATTGGATCATTCTTACCCTTGTTAATTCTTCCAATCTACGTGTAATTTGATCTATATGGCTTGAAAAATGAGCTCACGATGTTAGATTTAGGTGAAAGTAAATTCAAAACTTTCTCTATCACTTTGAATACAACAGGAATACTTGATTCTCACCAAAAACACTCAAATGAAAATTGATTGAAAATATCTTCAATGGAAATCCTCCATATGTAGATATGTAAATGGTACATGAATCCAATCAAAGGAATGAATTGGATCTGCATCCAACCAAAGGAATGAACCATATCAAAACAAAATAGATGGGACTTGTGAAGAACTTCTCATACAAGTTGATGAAGAGAGAAAAAATATCTGTCACTTGAAGCTTGCTAAGGATTAAATATTTGGAGTGATTGAGGCTCATTCTATACTCTTTCTCCTCTCAATCTTCCTAAAAATTGATATTTAAGAGTGATATGTGTTAGGTTGTGGAGCTAAAAGCTTCACCAGGATGCGAACAGGAGGAGTTGATGAAGTGTCACAGTAATCGGCATCGGTCAGGACAACCGACGTCGATCCAGAGTGGATAGGAAGCTGTCAACATTGGTTAGGGATCGGCCAACGTCAGTCACCTCCAGACAGACAGGGACCGACATCAGTCGCCTGTGCGGTTCCAGAACTGTGAGTTGACAAACTGTTAGTTTAACGAACTGATTGTTTGCATGTAAAAGACTATTTTTGGTCTTGAGTTACGTGTCTAATTATTGTAATTAGGGTCTAATTATTGTATTCATGAGATCTATATAATAGACTCATGGGTTGTATTGTAAAGTGTGCTAGATAGCCATTGTGCTTGTAGAGAGAGCAAGAGTAGCTCCTCCTAGTTCCAAAGGGGTGTTGAGTGTGTATGATCAGGGAGAGTTATAGGTTGTGCAAGTTCTGGTAGAAGATCCACTGGGGTACTGGTTGAAGAATCATAAGGACTTAGTGAGGCAAGGACAAGGGTTCTTCAGGGTGTAGAGATATCTACATGGTAAGTAAGGTCTGGTGATTTGTAAGTTGTTGCAAGAGCAGGGAGATCTACTTGGAGTACGATTGTGTACTTGGTGTACTAGCAGCGTTGTTACTGACTGGTGGAGGTGAACAACAACTCTGTGTTTGAGTTGATTGTTGTGACCGTAATTGAGAGAGTGAACTGTTGAAGGAGAATTACTGGTGAGCCCTAGAAGTGTGGGAGCTCTAGAGGTGTGAGAAGAAGTGTGGCGACTTATTTATTGTATTTCCTTTTGGATAAGTATTAATATAATTGGGTATTGTCTCTCTTATTCTGTGTTGTTTCTAAATTTCTAGTTACTTATTTATTCTGGTTAAATTCTGTGTTTAGTTACTTCTACAAAGGTAATCATGTGTACTCTTGGAGAGCAATAAGATCCTGACAATTGGTATCAGAGTAGGTGGACCAGGTTGGTACCAATCTTGACAAGTTGGTATCAGAGGGTGGTTAAGTACACTAACAGGTGGTCAGAGCGTGTTAAGTGTTTTGTTGATTACAGGTCACTCACAAGGGTTTTTGATTGAGTGGGAGTATAGCAATGGCAGAATAAAGTAAGCTACGAATGGAGAAATTGAATAGCATGAATGGTCAATTACAGATTGATGGAAAGAAAGAGCAAGTAAAGAAAGGTTGTTGGTTGGTAGAAGATCAGCATGAAGAAAAGGAAGAAGTAGATGTTGCAAGTGTTGTTGCACAGGATGCTCTGGATAAAGTAGAATCTTGGTCTATAGATTATGTTGCCTCTTTTCATGTAGCCCGAAATAGAGCATCTTTTCATGAGTATGTCCAAGGAGACTTTGGAGAGATTTATTTAGGGGTTGGTGAGCCTTGTCAGATTGTTGACGAAGGAGAAGTGAAGCTGAAATTGCAGACGAGCAACACACGGGTGTTGGAGGAGGTCATGCAGGTACCAGTCTTGGAGATGAGTCTAATTTCTTCAGGAAAGTTGGGTGATGAGAGATGCACAGTAACTCTCACAGTGGATGCACTTGAATTAGATGGTGGTAAGAAAGTAGGTATCCTTTATCTATCTACTTATATTACTGATTCACCTTCTGTTACAAAGATGTGGCTTTGTAGGCTTGGTCACATGTGTAAGAAGGGAATGCATGTTTTTAAGTGAAAGACAGATGTTTTTGACAAAATTAAGAACTAGAAAGCCTTGGTGTTCATGGAGGAGATGATGGACAGAGATCAGCTGAGGGGACTGAATTATTTTGAGCAGGGCTGTGTTAATTTGGACAAGGTTTTGATCCAAGGTGAGCTCACGAGTAAAAAGTCATCACTTACAGGAGAACACAGTTATTGGCATCGGTCAAGAGAAACTGACGTCAAATAGATAGGTACCAATGTCAATCATGTGCAGATCAGTAGAGTTGGTGGTTTGGGTAGGTACAAACCGATGTCAGTCAGAGGAAACTGACATCGGCAGTCAGGGTCAGTCGCAGGGAACAAACGTCAGTTTGGTGTAGACTGGGAGATGGCCAAGATCGATCACTAGAACGGATGTTGGGTGGATAGCAAGCTGTCAAGGAGTCTCAAACGCCCATGTGGAGGACTGAAAGGGTAAGTGAACCTCATATTCATTGTTCACCTTCTTTAAACTACTTGTTGCTCACTGATGGTCAAGAACCAGGAAGATGTGAAGAGGCAATGCAGGTAGAATCCAAGAAATAGTGAGAGCATGTCATAAATTCTTTGGAAGAGAACCAAGCGGGAGTTTTGGTAGAGTTCCCAACTGGGATAAAATCACTGACAGATGAATGGATTCCCAGGTTAGAGAAGAGAGTGGATGGACACGTGAGACAGAAGGCCAGGGTATATGGTCTTGAGCAAGCTGCAGGACAGTGGTATAGGTTTGACAAGTGTATGACAAAGCATGGCTTTGGTCAAGGTCAATGTAACCATTGTGTTTTCTTTACTAGGTTGGATAATGGTCACAACATTATACTTTTATTGTATGTGGTGTGGTTGCTTGTTGCAGGGTCACACATGCAGGAAGTTTTTGAGCTAAAGGTAAAGTTAGTTCAGAGGTATGTCATGAAGAATTTGGGAGTAGCAAAATTCTTTGGCATAAGAGACATGGAAGATCACAGGTTTATTTTGTCTCCAGAGGGAGCTGATGTGAAGGAGGTGTTGGCGAGGGTTAATTTGTAGGATTCAGAACCAGTAAGCACACCAAGGGCTGGACAGTTCAAGCTGAGCATAGAATAGTGTCAAAAATCACATGAGGTCGAGTGTAGACCTGAGTTTTCCCAAGCAGTGGGAGTTGTCAGAGAGTTCAGAGCCAATTCGGGGAAGAAGCACTGGAAAAAAATTTAGTGGGTTCTCAGGTGTTTGAGAGGGACCAACAACAGGGATTCATGCTATGCATGGTCAGGGACTTCACTACATGGGCTTGTAGGTTCGGATGTGGCAGGTTACTTGGATGACAGAAGGTGTACCACAGGTTGTGTGGTGGTTGGTCTTCAAGATTGAACTTGAAGAGGGATACAAGCCAAGAAATGAATTAAATGAAGGTACAGGTGCAACTATTTATCTCTAAGTGGGAGATTGTTAGGTTGTGGAGCTAAAAGCTTCACCAGGATGCGAACAGGAGGAGTTGCTGAAGTGTCACAGTAACCGGCATCAGTCAGGACAACCGACGTTGGTCAGGAGTGGATAGGAAGTTGCTGACATCGGTTAGGGATCGACCGATGTCGGTCACCTCCAAACAGATAGGGACCGACGTCGGTCGCTTGTGCGGTTCCAGAATTGCGAGTTGATGAACTGTTAGTTTAACGAACCAGTTGTTTGCATGTAAAAGACTATTTTTGGTCTTGAGTTGCGTTTCTAATTATTGTAATTAGGGTCTAATTATTATATGCATGAGATCTATATAATAGACTCATGGGCTGTATTGTAAAGTGTGCTAGATAGCCATTGTGCTTGTAGAGAGAGCAAGAGTAGCTCCTCCTAGTTCTAAAGGGGTGCTGAGTGTGTATGATCAGGGAGAGTTGCAGGTTGTGCAAGTTCTGGTAGAAGATCCACCAGGGTACTGGTTGAAGAATCATAAGGACTTAGTGAGGCAAGGACAAGGGTTCTTCAGGGTGTAGAGATATCTACGTGGTAAGTAAGGTCTGGTGATTTGCAGGTTGTTGCAAGAGCAGGGAGATCTACTTGGAGTACGATTGTGTACTTGGTGTACTGGCAACGTTGTTACTGACTGGTGGAGGTGAACAACAACTCTGTGTTTGAGTTGATTGTTGTGACCGTAATTGAGAGAGTGAACTATTGAAGGAGAATTACTAGCGAGCCCTAGAAGTGTGGGAGCTCTAGAGGTGTGAGAAGAAGTGTGGTGACTTCTTTATTATATTTCCTTCTGGATAAGTATTAATACAATTGGATATTGTCTCTCTTATTTTGTGTTGTTTTTGAATTTCTAGTTACTTATTCATTCTGGTTAAATTCTGTGTTTAGTTGCTTCTACAAAGGTAATCATGTGTGCTCTTGGAGAGCAGTAAGATCCTGACAATATGGATCTCTTCTCAAAAACTCTTAGTGATATTCTTAGGAAAGCCCACACTGATACCATATTATAAATGACAACATAGCCCATGTATCTCCAACATAAACACCATCAACATAAAATATTTAGAGACAAGAGAGATTCACCAATAAATACACATTATATTAATTATATATAATATACAATGTATGTATGCAACTAACAATGGTTAAACTATAACAATATTAAGACAAGAAATAACTCTAAGCTCCATTACATTCCACAAGAGCACAAATGGTTCTTATATATGAAAATTAAGATTTGAGTGAGAAATTATTATTGATGGAGTAAAAGGTGGGATCATTCCCCAAGTTATACCTAACCCTTCTCACACATGTGAGGACAAATACCACATTGATTGTATATTTTATAATTGTGTGAATATAATAAATTATAATTTGGTAAGACATATACCTAAGGTGGACTTCACATCAAGTGTGAATATAATATACTCTGACAACCAAAATATAAAACACTCCTTTGATTCTAGTTCATTGTTGTAAATTCTATATATACATTGATGTTGTAGAATAAAATGGTCTGACTCCATCAATGCTGATGAGAACATACTCATAATTGACCCAAATAAAATATTAAACTAATATAGAGCCTAGTGTACTCAGTAGTAATAATACATTTATTTTTTATTTGAAGTAGTGTTCTAAGCAGTGATTTTGTTTTACATTAGTTTTGATGGTTCTGTCCAAGTTAACTTTATGTAGAATTTTTAGATCTCATCTCTAATGCCTCTATGAATATCTTTTTTAGACATGTAGAGAATATTAAAGGAAAAGGTATTAGGAGGTTGATAATTGATATCAACATTATTACTCATAAGAAATACCTAAAATGCCAACTTTTCTTGATTCCTTATTTACATAACTTCATATATGATTGAAGAGACTTGAATGGATATTTATTATGTCCAATTGTTGCATCTACTATACATATTAATCTATGAAGAAACATCACTACATGAAAAATAATTGTAATATTAAGGGGATGGATGCCAAATGTAGTAAAAATAATTACATGTGAAACTGATCATTTTATTTTTAAGTTTTTAAATAACATTGAAATAAGAACTCTATCAACCCAATCCCAACTAGCACTATAAACTCTAGGTCCCCAAATCTCACAACCGTACAATATTTTATGTGACACTAAAGATTGGAAGATACAAAATTTTGCTTTGGCATTTTAAAATTGAAGCTAAAAAAATTGTCTTTCAAGTATATTAAATGCAACATATCCCTTGCATAATCTTTCTTCTATGTAGGAAGCATATTGTAGGGAGGGCCATTTGAAAGGCAAACCAAGACAAGTATAGGAGAAAACTACTTCAATTAAACTTCCTTTGTAAATTAGATTAGTTTCATATACTTTTTGATTATTGTGTTCAAAACCATGAGCTTTGTTTTACTCAAGTTCACTTGTAAACCATGAGTATCGCAAAATGAGCTTAGAATGTGAAGATGTCTTTGTGGGCCTACAACAATATGTGACATAAGAATATTGTCATAAAAAATAATAAAAATAGAGATGATTATAACATAAAGAATATATCCATGGCTTATTTTCCATGAACTTGAAATGATAAGATTTAATTCATATATTGAGAGACCAAACAAAGTGGGAAAAATAGACAACCCTATTTAACACCAATGGTGCTATTGATATCTTATGTAAAATCAATAAGAGTTTGCACTTGGCTAAGCACATTCTCATCAAATGTTGTCACAAGAATGGTGATTTTTTTGGAATATGAAGATTTTGAAGACGTTGAATTATAAGTTGTCTGAGAAGAGTGTGAAATGTCCTACAAAAATTAACAAACCAACAATAAACCTTACACTTGTGTGCTCTTGATTCTTCAATTACCATTCTAAGTGTTGATAAATAGTTGATTGTTTAGTGATTCTACTTGAAATTTACTTGCCCTTTTCCTCAAAGTTTTTTAGGCTCTGCAAATTTGAAAATCGAACTATCTAACACTTTAGAGTACATCTTATTCAAGGTTGGACCAATTATAATAATTCTATATTTATTTAGATCATGTTACTTTCCTAATTTAAATATGAGAAAAACGATATGAAATGCGGACGCAAATAAAAATCCATAAAAAATCACATTATTAAAGAGATTAACAACATATATTGTTAGAAAATTTGGAATAAAATTAAATAAAGAAACCTATCAATTATATTTATAAAAAAATGAAAATAATTAACAACCAAAACAATATAGACATTAAACATTTAGAATTTAATTTAATTTAATTTAAAAATATTAATATTTAATATAAATATATTTGTTTATTTAACATATTTAATTTATACTTTCATGAGTGGGCAGGGTATATTTATAAAATTCCATAGCTTAATATTTATTTTAATATTCGAATGAAAAGCCATGATGGCACCCACCTTGGTGGACACACGAATATTTTGCCAATCGAATATTTGCGTCATCGTTTGAAAGGGTGACGGACACCTGTAAAAAGATCCCGCCTTTGGGGAACACTCCACTCTGATCACATGAACCTTTTCCACAGACACGTGGGCCCGCCGCCGTAAAAAAGACGTTGATGTTCTGATGACGTCGTGTAGCAGTAGCACGGCAGCGGCCGTCTAAATTATGTTGACATGCACATCACAGCGGCCCCCATGCATCATCCTCATCGTCATCCCAAAAAGGGATTGGAGAAATGAGTAGAAGGATCGAATCGAATCTAATCTAATCTAATCTAATCTATTTTTACTTTATGTGCCTTACAGCTCACATTGAGTTGTCAATGTTGTTTGACGTTGGGAGCGCTGAGCCCACACTCTACTCCTACTCCTACTCTTACTCCTACTCCATATGATAGGGCACTGCCACTCCTACATGTCAACAATCAACAATCAACAAACACATTATCATTAACTTTTGTCTCTATCACATGGGTTTTGGCGGCCAACTATTATCATCATCATCACCTTCACCTACCAATCATAAGTTTAGCTCTCTTCAATTTTTTATATAGTTTTGACTGGTAGGATAGATTTCGATAGACCTACCAAATAGTCCTTTTACTTAGCATGCATGTTCAACTAATTATTCCATAAAACAATGAACAATGGACAATGTGTGGGGTTTGATTTGCAATATCATCCTCCTCTCTTTTTTCTTTGGGTAACGATGAAAAGTAGACAACTTTAAAGGACTTTGTTATAATAATTAAACGTGGTCATACTATATTTGCTTCTTAGATCTTATTATCCCATCTTTTCCCTATAAAAATATTAAATATTTTGAATGTCTCTTCAACATAATTTCATATTGTTAAAAATTAAAAATATTTATACGTAAAATTGATTTCACCTTTCAAATAACAATTTATGGATCAATACAATTTTAGTACGTAGTGTCTTTAAAGGCCTTTTTAATGTTTAATTTTATTATTACTATTAAATTATTTATTTACTTGATTTTGCAATTAAATTTTGGAAGTTTTTAAATATAAATATCATTTAAATACATTGATTACTTAAATAATTATAAACACTTAAAAAATATGTTCTAGGGTATTTATTAGTTGAAAAATTATATTATTTTAAGGTATTTATGTGTTTATCAATCATTGGTCTGCATTAAGTTTCTATTAGTAATTTTCCCTTATTAAAAGTGTCCTCCCTCCTTTTCTCTCCCTTCCTTGTTTTCTATTTTTTATTATTTGTGTGTGTCTTGGGGCAGAGCTTCTTGACTCGGATTTAGGTCCCCTATAATTTTTAGCCTCATTTTGTTGGCCTTTCTCACCCACTATATATTGGCTTACATGCTAATAACATCTTAATTTAAATTCATTATATATATATATATATATATATATATATACACACACACACACACAAGTGTACTTCTGCATTTAGGGTATATGATGAATAAGCACAAACAATCAATTTAAGTATTTCAAGTAAGTATTTAAGAACTTAAGGAAATTTAAAGATCATCTAATATTTATTATTACATTCTAGAAGAAATCAAACATTCATTGTAGTGTTGAAAGTCATATTAGATTAGAAATTGCATCACTCTGAATTTATTGAATATATTGAAATTGTTTAACCCTTTTTTACAAATAAGAATAAAGATAATAACCTAATCAACTAAAGACTACACTATTCTAAAAGCAAGCCAATTAAATAATTCAAATTCATAATATATTTTTAATACATTACTGTTATGAAAATATGCTAAATATATAAATCACAATGCTAAATAGTAATTTGATTGATTAAACACAAAGAAGGAATAATACTCAGCTTATTAAATGATGTACAAGTAGATCTGAGAAGTGCATGTGCAAAAATAGTCAAGGTGATGATTAGCTGTGATTTGACATATTATATAAATCAACTCTCGGTCAGCCTGGACACTACTGTCAAAATAATGACACTTGCATTGATGCTTCTATCATGTAATAGAATACAAGTCATTTTCTAGAAATTCCACCAATGCTTGTTAGGGTTCATTGTCACCTTACAGATTGTTTATTTAGATCGTGCACACATGTTATAGATATCAACGTGTAGCTCAAAACCCTAAGTTGTCTAATTAGGGTATGACACCTTGAAAAATAGCGGTTAGTGGGCTCAAATGAAGTCGAGCTAATCTCAAAGACCCCTCTATCAGCGAGCGATGCTTACATAGCCAATAATCTTAATACGGCCTCAGACTGGTGTAGTTTTCCCCCTTATATGGGTTTGCTCCTATGATTGATTTAGAAATAGGAAAGAATAGGGAGCATAACTCAGTTATGTGAATGATTAAGTGATCTTGATAGGTGTTTACTTGGTAATTTCTAGATGATTATAATGGGTGGGATTTGTGTTGTAATAAAGTCAGTCTTATCGGTCATAGGCATAGTCATGCACCTACCTAGCCATCCAGGGTAGATCTAGGCTTATTCTAGAGGGGTGTAGGCCTTGATAATTCCTATGGCACTTAACATTTATCACTCGGTGGTGTTGGCATCAAAATACATAAGGCGCAAGCCTTATGTTCTCACTTGAAGCATAATAGAGAAGGGATCAGGGTCTGTGTTAGGCTAGTTGTGTCATGGTGCAACTTAGTTCTTAAAGTGGTTTGGGTCAGTGCAATGATGGTTGGGCATCCATAGGTGCAAGCCTTGAGTTTCATGGGTTCAAAAGCATTCAGGCACTTGAGGGGCAAGGAGTGATCTGGTTAAGGGATTTGGTCATAGTCTTGCACTTAAGCATGGGTTTCACTTAGGGTGTGGGGATTTAACCACACTTAGCATATTTCCTATTCCAAATGTAGGGCTCACTGTCGTCCATAGGTCCACCATGATGAACCATGTTGGAAGCTCATGAGGACTCAATCACACATTTCACAAGAGATTGCATGCACTTAACAAACATTCAAGATTTAACACATTCAATCATTTAACTAATTGCACAAAGTATTCTCCATTAAATAAGTTAAACCATAATGTATACAAAGTCCATTTAAACTGAGCAAGTGCTCAACATATACTACTAAGGCCTAAGCTCATAAGCAAGCTAGGGTGTTACAAAGGGGAGCGATAAAATCATCCCGAGCTAAGTTCTAAACTTAAATGATCTCTTAGCAATAATTCACTAGAACTTTAGTACTCTCCATTTTGCCCTTTTCTTCAACTAAACTCAGCTTCCTTTTATAAGCTTTAGAGCATCCTAGGTTCATGGGGAATGGAACAAGATGACTAGTGAGCTGGGGTTTGGAGGTACACATCCTATCACTTCCACTATGCTTTGCCTTTAATGTGTAGTCATTATCCCATGTACCCATTTCCCAATGCTACATGATTCGAACTACTTATCTTAAATGGCTAGTCACTATCTTATGCACCCAGTTCCTAATGCTACTTGGAATGGTTAGCCACTAGCTAATTGGTGCCATTAGAAGATAAAAAAATAACCATCTAAAACATTGCCTCATGCTTAGGTGTATGTCAAGTTGGCATGGATCCATTACTTAACACAAAATGGGGCCGAACATTACCCCATACAAAAATGTTAGTCCATCCATGGATTATCCTTCTAGCACCTTTGTTGCACAAAATTTAGGCATGCTCTATTATAGTTCTACCTTGAAGTCATCAAAGCCCTAAATCATGAGCTTGATTTTTTGATGGTGCTATTTATCTCCATAGAGGCAACCTCGAGTGCAAACACGTCTATTTTATTAAGTTCTTTCTTGAAGGCCTCTAGCCTTTCCTTAGCTTTTCAGACCCTACCATCCAAGATGGCTCCCTACTCACTCACCTTTGTTTGGAAGGTGCAAAAAAGTTCCTCTAGGTCATGCTTATGGGTCTTCAATTAGGCACTTAATGTATTCACCTATGATATTGTCTACATGTGCTTAGCCTTGTTGATAGTGAATACTTATTTCATTAACGCATCTTTTTCTCCCTTCAACTTTTGGAGGCACATATCGATGACTGATGCTTGGGTGGAAAAGTTGTAAAAAATGACATTGACATCATTTGTGTGCTCTTTTAGTCTTGTGAAGAGGTCCTCTACCTCATCAATATTTTTATTGATCTCCCTCTTCATTTCTTCATAAGGGCCCTCTTCCTCTTCCTGTATTGGCTTCGTTCGAAGGATCATCTGTTCGACCAGCATGCACACCTTATCCACTTTTGAAAGTTGGGAAGTGTCATTACCCCAAAGGGGATGATTTTACCTCTTCAATGTACTCAACTAACTCTTTGATCTTGAGCTTCATGGTATTGAGTTATTCTTCTACCTTGAGTGTAATATCTTTCCATTTGATGGCATGAACATCGTTAACAATGTTCTTGCATGCCACCTCAAAAGCCATCTTAAAGAGGGTGTTAGCCAACCTTATAGGGTTCATGTCTTGGGGGTTGACTAGTTTGTAGTCATGTCCCTCTTCTGGCTTCTCAATGCTCTATATTACCATGGCAAACACTTCAAAATGGGGCTCATCCATAGAGCAGTCAAGTGCAAAGGACACTTGATGATGCATCAATGTTGTTGTAGCTCTAGAGGGCATGTATTCCAACATGTAAAAGTCCTCATCTATGGTAAACCCCTTTTGTACATTTTCTTGGTAGCTTGGCTTGAATTCTTCTTTCTCAATAGCCAAATCCTTCTAATCCTGAACCTCTTCACTTACATTGCTCTCTTCCTTGATGCCTTCTTCTTCCTCTCTTTCTTGTAAGGGTCTTTCTTCTTCAGACTTATTCCCTACGTCTGCTTCTTCTTCTTATTTTATTTTTTCCTTGAGGTGCGAACATTGCCTTATTTGTCCTTAGTTGCCCTTTCAATACTAGGGTGCACTTATTCTACAACTTTCTCTACTAGGCTAGTGTGGGCACTAGGTACCTCTACTATTTTTTCCTTAATGGGTTTGCCACCTATAGTAACCCTCTTTTCTTCTTGTTCCTTTTAGGCCTTCTCCTTCTTGGCCTTATTTATTTCCACCTTTATCTTCTTGATGATTTCAGTGGTTTTCTCCTCTTTTCCCCTTATCTCCTTGACCTCCTCTTTATCAATTTATGCTTGGGATATGCCCTTGGCCCTCATTGCCTCTCACTTCTCACTTGCGGTGTAACTCTAGCACCATGTCGATGTGATCCTGATCCAGGGCCATGACCTTCCATTTAAACTTTAACTCATCTTCATTTAGTGTACTTGATGGTCTTAATTATCTAATCATAATAGTGGTGTCATCTTGGAGATCTTCTTGTACTTTTGTCATGTTGGGTTTTTCATCTGTTCCTCCTTCCTTCCTCATTTCTTCTTTCCTTTTTTCATATATCGTGCCTTAGAGATGTATACATCACTAAGGCCAAGATTCTTCTAATTTTTTCCTACCTCTCTTCTTCATTTCAGGGTGGTGGGGAAGTTTCCTCACTAGATGAGGAGTCCTCTTCAGGCAAAATATACACACCATTCCCCACTTCTTCCCTCTTTTCTAGTTCTTCATATGCCTCTATATCTGCAAGGGTGATAGTGGGCATCATAGACGGGAACTTTAGCTTATTTTGCTTTTTAATTTATGATCAAAGAAGTATTCAACATGAACTTCATGTGATTCTTAATTAGGGTTGATGGAGACACTTCATCACTTGAGGTGATCTTAAAATTTATGCACTCTTCTATTTCTTCTAGTGTCTCCCCTTTCATTTTTTTAGGAGACTTCCTCATTTCAACTGGTATTGGCATGCCTTCATCATCGATCCTGATGGGGGGTCTTTGGTTTACTCTACACTAGAGCTAGGGCCCTTACTTTTGGGCTTCATCTCATAGTAGAGCCTATAGATGTAGCTGAGTATGATCACTTCTTGAAGAGGGTAGATGTCAGTGCAATCCAACTCATTCTCTTCATCCCTTGTTACCTTTCCATTTGGGTGTGTGAACTGGCACCGTAATCTATTTCTATCCATATCTAGTTCCCTTAATGGAATGTCTAATTATTACATATTGGGGATTCTTTTGAATGCATCCTTGAAAGACTTGGTCAATAAAGCATATAGGATCTTTAGCCAGCTTGACATGTTACCATCAATCAACAATAAATGCACTATGCAAAAATGTCACATAACAACAAAGGTTGTCATCCCATACATGCTCTTAGGGAGCTCCCATAGGATGAACCACTTGATTCTAAATGCCTTAATATATTTTTCACACCATCTCATCATGTGCACCTTATATTTTGCATTAAAAGAACTGGGGCAAGTGAATTCCTTGTAATTTTGCACTAGGGAGTCATTGTGCTCTGAAAAAATCCAGAGATTGTCCTCGTCCCCATTTGTTATGCCAATCTCCTCCATGACTATCAAGATGAGAATGGATCCCCACCTGAATGTCCTCTTTATCATGTGGCATTCTAGTGCATTTTTCACAAGCTCCTTAGTAATAAACTTGGCAATGTTGAACTTGATGCCCTGTGCCATATAATATGCGATGTAGAGTTATGTTTTTATTATGTCAGTCCAATGACCATCAGTGCAAAGCTTTGAGATTTTAGGGCATGAGGCCACCTCATACTTGTGTCCTTACAATCTTTGATGGGGAATGTGAATCCCCCCTTGTAGTAAATCAAGGGATTTTTCATCCACTCCACCTTTTTGTCATTACCCATCATTTCATGGATGTCTTTTTTGAATTTGAGAGCCCAGTAATCCTTCTAATGAGGCACTCTAATATCTTCATGCTCATCCCCATGAAGTATATGTGGTCACCATATACACATGACATAAATAATTACACCAACTCCTTAGGGTTCCCAAATCATGGTAACTTATATAGCTGAGTTATGCTAGATGCTATCAACTTATCTTGAATGACAACATCAAAAAGTGCCATGCCCTATTTCATCTTTCTCCCTATATCCACCATCTAATTTGATGCTAGATATTTCACATGGATGGAAGTGTGATGGTTTTACTCCTTTAGATGACAGGTATGCATAAATGAATGCCAATTTCCCCCCACCAAAATCTTAGGGGGAAACTGCATGACTTGATAGTACATTTTTGTTAGTGCCTCAGGGTCAATTTGCATGATTCTAACCCTTTCTACCATCAATGTTGTTATTCTTACAAGGGACACTTCTACCACCATGCATGTACACTTTGGACTTTGTTACTATGAACTCATTCCCTTCTACATCTTTCCTATCTTGAACCTACTAGTGTTGAAATATAGAAGGTTAAGTTTGCTAAAACCTTAAATTGTTACTGGTGCTTCACATTCACAAGAATTATGACTGTACCTTCAACTCTAAGCTTCACAGTCTATTAATGGCATCCTTAGTGATAACCCCCTTTTCCATTGATTATTTCCTACTAAAATTCCTTTTTATCCCCTTCTAAACCAATCTCACCATGAGTGAAATTCATTCATTTTCATAATTGTTCACTCTAGGTGCCTGGGGGTGTTTGGATTCTTGCTTTAGTAGGGTTTCTATTTCTTCAGCTCTCTAGTTCACTGGTTTGCTTCAACTTTCTTGACATTTCAAGTTTGCATAAAGTTTATAACAAACCCAGTCAATCATGTGATGTTTTATATACCCTATTTGCATCTACCATATTTAATGCAGGTGTGTTAATAGCATGGTGATGTCTATATTTATTAAACTTCACAAAATTACATGAAATCTATGAAAATCCCCTACCACCAACTTATTTATTTTGGATCCTTATGCCTCCATTGTCACCGCATCTAATACTTATAATGGTATTTCAGTGAAGTGACTTATGGTTCAAATGGTCACTTCTCACTCAATTCTAGGTGGATGCTAATTATTCATGATGATTCACCTTTTATGATTTATTTTATTGGTGTGACTTTCACCTTTAATATGGTAACCTAGGCATAGTACCTCATATGTGCATGATTCATCCTCCTCAATTCCACTTCCTCTTGTTGTAATTTTCGGTCAAGTATGCGTATCTATCTTGGTTGATTTTTTGCACTTGATCTTACCTTGGCCTATCCTACCCTATACAAATCCCTTGTACTAGTCCTCCAGTGATTTATTCTTCTTTTTTAATTCTCTTACACATGATCACATGGTGTATCTTTACTGTCTTTCTTATGAACAATCAAGTTATGCATCTTCATTTGGTACCTATTTTTCCCAAGTTTGGCAACCTCCTTGTGCCCAAAAAATTAGGTGTCTAGCCTTAGGTGCTTGGAAATAAAATGGGTTTGACTCACCTAATTGGATTTATGTGAGAAAGTTCTAGAGTATTTATCCCTTAGACCTCCATAGCCTTACAATCTATCTCTTGCGTACCTAGATTTTGTTCATCTTCTTCTTGAGTATGGCAAGTTTCAAGTGCCCACCACTTAGATGTCTCGTCTCAGGTGATTTTTATAAAGTAGAAGGGATTGACTCACCCATTTGGATTTATGCATGAATGGATATATGAACTTCTACTCTGGGCTTAAAAATGCCCTACAACTACAATCAAATGCACGATATCTAGTGCACTTTCCTTGTTTGATGCTAACAATCCTCATATGCCTAGAACTTAGGCATTTAGCCTCAAACACTTAGGAAGTACAAGTGCTTGACTCACCTAGCTGGAATTATGGGTGAAGTGTCAAAAAAATTTCTTGGTGGGCTTCAAAGTGTCACCTCTACACTCTTTACAATACTACCTAAGATAACAAAAACAAAACAAAACTGTTTAGCTTGTACCAAATGTTATGCTAGTCATCTCAACTCAAACTAACTAGTGACTAAGAAGTTAGTGGGATTATGATATAGGTGCCACCTTATTTATGATATGGCTTCAACCTATTTCCATTAAAATTCCTAGGGAGCATTTCACTAGTCAGGGTGTGCAACTTGCATGCACCTGTCTCCAATATGTGGTGGATGATATAAGGACCCATCCACCTTATTTGAAGTTTGCATGGATGATTAAAATACTTGGATTCATAGAGTAAAATTAATACTCCTTTTTCTACCACATTTTTATATATGTGCTTGTTGTGTTATAGCTTCTATCATGCCTTTTCTATCTACTGGCTCCACTTTGCTTGGGCGCGCATCTCATCTAGGCACTTCAAGTCTTATATCCTTGCATTCAATGATTTTTAGTCATCTAACTGATCAATGTATATGATGTATAGTGAGGGTACCAAGAAATCCATTGGTATGACCACTTCAGTACCAAACACTAGTTGGAATGGTGTAGCCTTGTTTAGGCACTTGTAGGTTATGCGATATGCCCATAGCATTATCGATACTCAATCATCCAAATCCTTGCAACCCATGTTACATGTCTTTGTGAGGCATGTTCCTAGATTTTTTTTAAATTCCTCAACTATGTCATTTTCTTATAGATTATAAGGGGTCATTTTGTGGTGCACCACCATATACTTAGTCAACATGATGTGCACCATTTCATTAATAAGGTGAGTGCCCCTATTTCTAGTCAGACTGATTAGGCACCCATACCATATTATTATGTTTTCCTAGATGAAGCACATGGATATGGAAATTATGAAATATTTTATTGATGTGGCCTTAGCCCACTTGTTGCAGTAATCTATGGCTGCCAGGATATACCTTGTACTTATGTATTATGCTATGAGATTTATCATCCCAAAAAAATTATTGACCCATTTATTGAATGGTGCTTGGGAAAGAATGGGGATGAGAGGCATTTCATCTTGATGGTTAGGCTTCCCTATGCACTAACATATATCACATGCCTTGGCATAGTTATTTTCATCTTAGAATAAGTTTGGCCACCACAAGCTTGACTATAGCACTTTTTTTGCCATTGCATCTCCAGTGCAATGCCCTCCTTCTATGCCTTCATGCACCTCTTGTAGGATTGAGTCTATTTCATGATCCAAGACACATCAACATAGCACTTCATCTCTACTTAGCTTATATAGTTCTTCATTGATGAGCTAAAAGGGGTAATGCAAACAACTAGTTATTTCTTCTCTTTATTTATCATAGCCTGAGGCATAACTTTAGACGTTAGAAAGCTAACAAACTTTGCCAAATCCTTAGGGATGCAATGGAATCTATAAAACTATGTGTCTGACATGTCATCCTTACTAGGCACCAACACATCACCAAAATTGATATAGGAAAAATGGCCTGGCCCCAAATTCTGCTTTTTTAGGCTTAACCACAATAGAGAAATAGAACTCCTAGAATAGAACTATCCATCTACATATGCACCTATGTAAAACTAGCTTGTTCATGAGGTACTTGAGTGCCTCATGATCAATGAAAAATATGAATGAGGTTGCCAATAGATATTATCTAAATTTTTATAAGGAATAGACCATGGTGAGTGCCTTATGCTTTGTGGTTGTATAATTATACTCTATTGAGGTCAAATTCCTATTGGTGAAGAAGATGGGATGATCCATTTTCCCTTCGCCAAGCTACACTAAAATTGTGCCAATTGCAAAGCTAGAGGCATTGACATGGACATGAAAAGGTGTTATCTAGTCAAGAAACTGTAAGATAGGCATGCTATCCAATCTAAGCTTCAAGGTCTCAAAGGCATCTTCTTTCACTTTGCCCTAGTAGAATGGTCCATCCTTGTGTAGAAGCTCTTCTAGAAGCACCACAATCTTTGCATAACTCCTTTTAATTTTTTTGTAATATCTATAGTGGCCAAGAAAGGAATGAACATCCTTCTATGTGGTAGGAGTTTATAGTTGAATAATGATGTTAATCTTTGTGAACTAGGAATTTGACTCAAGAGAGGATGGTTAGTATCGTGTTAGTCCTAAAATGAAATAAACACACTAGCATAACATCTCTAGGCCTAGTTACTAGGGAGAGCTTAGTTAAAAAAATAAAATGAAAAAAACTAAACTAAAACATGAAATAAATACCTTCCTTCACCTTCCTTGGATGCTCCAAAATGCTTTTTGTAGTGGCTTGCTCAGCGTTGTACTCATGAAGTCTGCAACAATGAAGTGTGGCTACCTCCATCTCTCCTTGGCACA
Source organism: Torreya grandis (assembly GCA_037957365.1). Classification (NCBI taxonomy): domain Eukaryota; kingdom Viridiplantae; phylum Streptophyta; class Pinopsida; order Cupressales; family Taxaceae; genus Torreya; species Torreya grandis. Next base: position 580,735 of record JARHVA010005541.1, on the reverse strand, counting down.
ATGTTTGAATTTGGCTTGGCTTGATATTTGGGTATTATAACACTAATTTATATAAATCTTTGGAATCGATTCAACATTATAACTTTGGCATATGAGAGCTTAAAATTCAATAGGCAAGGCCTCTTATTTATAGATTTTCAAAAATGGTTAAAATCACCCTGAATCATCCATCTCAAGATGGAGATGTGTGGATAAGGTTTAATTCAATTATGTAATTAAAATTCATATATAGGCTCATCATTATTTGGGATAGAGGGGTAATGAATAGGCATGGAGGGTCTTAATGAGGTATAGGAGGGTTTAACCTTGATATTTTATGTATTTATGGCTTAGGGATGTCTTCCCAAGAAATGATCTCACCTAATGATGTAGTTAATGAAAATAAAATTTCAATAAATATTTATTCAAAAAGTTCCATGGAATTATTAATTAGTCTCATGATTTGGTTTAATTATATCTTTAGCATGATTAAGAACTTTGATGCAAACCTTGGCTCTTTGTGCACAAATTATTCAAATTGGTTAGAATGTCTTATTATTGGCCCAAAATTTGAATAGATTAGAATTAGGATGTGATGTCAGATGTGTTGGATCTATTATCCCATTTAGGATGTTGTCAACACTAAATAATAAGGGCACATGTCTTGTGTAAGATATTTGATAGAAAAGATCAATCCAGAGCACCTAGGTGCAAAATTAACATTTTGACTTAAAATGATCTAATCAAAGTTAGCTTCTTCATAAATTGCATTAACTCATTTAATGATACCTTAGCCAAATTGGCACTTGAATACATTAATTTTAAAGATTTTAATGCATTTTAGTGTTTCTAGGCCAAATTATGCATTTTGGTAGAAATTGGTCAAAACCCTGATTGATGGTCATTGGTGGCTAGATTTAGGTGTCTACAGTTTGCCCTTGTTTGGGAAGCAATTACAAGCTATAGGCATAGTAAAATCTTCTCAAAGAATGAAAAGGTCTTGTGTACCTATAAATTCAATGATGATGAACTAACTACATGATGCCCCCTTGAGGGAACGATTGGCACAAGTAGGTCGATAAACGGTCCCTTGAAAGAAAGAATGGAGATGAGAGGACCAAAGAAAGGAAAATGATGGGAAGAAGACACAATGATATTGAAAAAGTACTCAAAATCATTGAGGTTGCCAGTGGGAAAGTGTATAATGGTTTACCCAAAGGTATTTATAAGCATTGTACCTTGATAGTGGCAACATGGTATCATAACATAATGATTTACCCAAAGGTGGTTATAATCATTGAGAAAATGCAGCTGTCCTAGTTAGGATAAACCAAAAATATAGCAACATGCCCCTGTACAGGTAGAAAAAGTAAAGTGGTGACAATATAATGATTTTTCCAAAGGAGGTTATAATCATTGAAAAATTCAAGTGGGATGGTGTGTAATGATTTTCCCATATGTGATTATAATCATTAGACCCTGATTATGGAAAACATGATTGATTTGGCTGATGATGATGATAATCTGATACAAAAGATAAAGATGAATTAGGATAACTTGCTAGTAGGGAGATGCTCATTTGAACTAAACAAAGGTTGAAATTCTTTTGTTTGTTGAATTAAACTATGTAGGATATGATTGGGATTGAATCAAGATGTCGGTGTTGAAGAGATATAGATGGCACCAATGTGGAATAGACTTTCTAAAGTTGAGGTTTGTTGTAACACATGTTGGTAGGCATCATGGTATAACATCATGAGGACTTGGTCAAAATATGCATAAGGATTGATTCCCATAATCCAATATTCAATAGAAAATAATGCACTAATGATAAAAACCATGATGATAATGTAAACATATGAATATAAATGGATTCAAGTGTAAGTGTGAGCAAGGAATCACCTAGTGAATGCACATAAATAGAATCAAGGCAATAGTACTAAAAACAAACAAATAATCGCACAAACAAAATAGTAAAGAAACAATCAAAGGAACAAACAAATTAAATTTAAGCCACATGAACATTGCCCCTAAAAATAGGTGACAACTTCATAAATTATGCCTATTGACCTGATGATATTCATAGAATTCATTTTCATGGTACCAATCAAGATAAACAATGCCTTGCAGATAATGCTTTGGTATAAGCAAACTAATCAGATTAGCAACAAAAATTTTAAAAAATACAAATTCATTAGGTTCTCCAAGGTCACTAAAAACATGATGAGTACTTACTATTATCCTTGGAGGAGGAACTTGCAACAGAAAAGGTGGTTGTATTTGTTATGTGGGCCTAGGCTATTGTGATTGGTGTGTCAGCTAAAGAGGTTGTTAGGTAAGAGTAAGTTGAAAAGATGGTGTAGGCTGAACAGATGGTGTTTGCACTATTTGGACATGGTGTGATTTGGTTACTCCATTTCCCACAAAATTCTTATTATGATTGAATTGGTTTGGTCCATCTTGATTATTGGCTTGTGCTAGTTGTGATGCTTGTTCTTGGATTGGATTTTGATTTTAGCCATTTCTTTAATTGGTACCTTGATTCTGATTAGTTAAAGTGAGCTTGATGATTCCTTTATTAATAAGGGCTCACTCAATAAATAAACCGTTATCAATGATCTCTTTGAAAGTATGCACACATTGTAGTTCTAGATGATAAGCTATTTCACTATGAATTTTTTTAGTAAACATAGTGGCTAATTGTTTATCTAGTAAAATATGGGTGAATCAGCTTGATAGGGCTCTCTATCATTGTAGATAACTCAAAAAACTCTCATTGGATTTTTGCTTTGATTACCTCAAGTCGACCAATGAAATCTCATGTTCAAGATTGTAGGAAAAGTGCTACACAAACTTTTTTGAAAGGTCATCAAATTTTTTTAATGAATTCTTGGGAAACTTTAAAAACCACTCCAAGGCTTGTCCTACTAGGCTCCTTGGGAAAAACAACAAAAGGTATATGTCACTATATGCCACTAGTTAGCATGAGATAAAGAATTCTGTTAAATGGGATTTGGGGTCACCTTTCCCCTTGTATTTATAAAACTTTGGGGGCTCATATCCTAGAGGAAATGGAATCTATAAGTAATCCATGTTAAAAGGATAGTAACACACATTAACCAACTTAAACTTTTACCCTATTTCCTAGCTTGGGTAGCGATGATTATATCCTTCATCTATTATAATGCTTGCTTTAATAAACTTGTGGGAATATTGGCCTAAGTAGATGGTTGAGTGGTCACAAGTGGAACACTTAGACTAGGTTATAATAGAGATATTTGCTAGGGTATGATGGATTTGTTGGGAAATGGATCAAGAATATGCATATGTAAATTAGGGTTTGAATGTTGGAATTGTATGTGTTATGGTGCAATATTATAGTTAGGGTTGGTTATGAAGGTTTGATGTTGAGGATTTTATGGCTGGGATGGAGGGATATAACCATACTATGCCTATTGTGGTTGAAAAGGGACATGCTACCGATGAATCGAACCTTGATATTGAGTGGGAACTTGTGAACCAAGACCCTATTTCTGAATGAGTGGCACACTTTGAACAAAAGGTAGTTATTGCCTAGTAGGTACTTAATAAATATTAGAACTTCCTTATTTCATGAATACCTATTGGAAAGTTGATGCTTGTTGGATATTTGGCACCTATCATTAAATGATATTTAGACATTATTGGTTAGACATCATTTGGTTTTGAATTGGCACATTAACCTATGACTAAAGAGGTATGCTTGTTACTACCTGATGAGGTGGAACATTAGTTTCCCCCTATTGAGGTAGCAACACATTCGACATCTATTATGTTGGTATACTAGATTGTGCCTAATATTGTGGAATACCACTCATAACTTGTTAAGGAGTAGGATTTATCACATTTTACTGTTGGGGCATGACATTGGTTACTGGCTGGCTACCTAATCCTATTGGTTATGTACTTGAAGAAGTAGCTAGTTGAGGATTAGAAGTAATTGGTTGAGATTGGGATGTAGAAACTCTTACTCCCTAATTTTGAGAACCACTTATGGTGTTAATGAAAGGCACATTTTGTTAACTAGCTATTTATGTATTAACACCACTTTGGTTTGGATGGGATGTTGCTTACACATTATCTACTATGTTTTGGCCACTATTCTATGTAGAATAAAAAGATACTTATTTGTTGGTTGGAGTATGAAATAATTTGTCAACCAAAGTATTCTACATGAAAGGGTTTGCACCTTTATTTTATTAACCATTTAACTCTATCAAAACTCTTGTTGAAAGAATTAAGTCAATAAGAGGTTTACCCACCATGGTCATCTGATTGAAATTATGTGTTAGATTCAGGTAGGTTTGATATGCTGCCTATATTTGGTTAAAGTGGTATTCTATGAGGTTCTTTCCTTTTTTAGGCATATTAGGGTCCTGATACATCATTTGGGCTAGAGATAAAGGATTGTTAGAAGAACCTTATTGAGTATACAATATATTATGAGGCATTTTTACTAGGCTTAGTAAACTCTCATGGGGGTAGTCTACTGGAAACATGGCCCATACCTCTATGGCTCTAACCAAAATCTCATCTTTGTTCTCCAATAAATGACACTAAAAAAAATAAGGATCATATGTGGAAGGTGCATTAACAGAGTACAGTTGTTGGGAAAAAGGCTCCTCAATTATAGGTAACATAGCTAGGTATTATAAAGTTTGTTCTTGGTCCTATTCTAAATATGGTGGTGTATTAACCAAATAGCTAGCCAATGGATCTTGGTTTTATGCCCTTATTTGAGTATTATAAGAGGGATAAGGATCTGTATCATAAGTGATATTATCTGTGTAGGGGTATTTCGCCATTTATTCTAGCATAACCACATTAGTAATCCCTAGATTATACATGAGTCCATTATGAGTGTAGGAATACATGTTGGGATCCATAGTGAATGTTTTGTGATAGAAAGGGAATAGAGTTATACAAAATCTAAAAAAACAATGTCTAAAATATGATATTAAAATTTGGTCTAGATTCAAAAAAAAGATGGAAAGGTTTATGTAATGATTTGTGATAAAATAAGATAATGTTAAGTATCTAGTGTTACATGTCTTATACAACAAATATTAAGTAAATGGACTAAAAATTAAAATGCCAAACTCTAAGGTTGAAGTGTCTCAAATCAATCTAATATAGGATATAAATTATTGCTAAGTATTTTAGCCAAGCATAGTGTCAAAATCTAGGCTCAAACAAGGCATGTGCTAGGACTCTTGGCCAAACGATGTCAAAATCTAGACTTTTAAATAGATGAGATTTTAATCTAATAGATTTGAAATACTTATAACAAAACTAGGCATTTAACTCTTGGACATGAACTCAATCAAATAGGTATAAGGTATGAAATAAAAGTCACTTTAGAGATAGTTTGTTTTCTCATAAATAATGGTATAAGACTTGGTTCTTTTAAAAAATAGGCTAGAAAAATGTGAATGGTGTAATTGTGCTAGACAAAGATTCACAAAGGTATGCTCAAATTGACTTGAAAAATATGTATAATCTTTAACTCTATGCAAAAGGTCTATGAAATAATGTTTGAAATGTTTTGGGTAGAGTAACAATGCTAGATTGCTCAAAAAGATGCAACAAAATATTTGTTTTAAAAATTATCTAAGCAAAGATGGTTTCTCACAAATTTGGTAGTGTAACACTACCTTTATTAAGTCAAATGACATACATACCTTCAAAATTTTGACAATATCTCTAAGGCAAAAAAGTATGTATTAAAATGATATTTATGGAAATAGGATGGTCACACAATTTTTTTGGGTGCATAGACTCAAAGTGCAAGTGTTTAGCAAAAAATGACTTAAGTCTGCTAAGTGGTGATAATGATTATGAGTCTTAAACGACCTTCAACCCAAATTGGAAATTAAACCTAAGTTCCCTCAAGTTTAGTCCAAATGGCAAACCCACTTAACACATCAACCCTATGAACTTGTGAAGGTGTAATTTTGAATTTAGATTATAAATGAAGGACTTTAAATAATATTTGGTAAAAGGTCTAGACTCAATTGGGTAGCATAACTTCACCAAAGTGGATGATATGAATCCAAGTTTAGATGAGCTTTGAACAAGGCAAATTGATGATTCATGTGGGTAGCATAATGCCTCTTTTTTTAAAGTAAAATGAGGACTATGTGTTTTGGTTTGTATTATTTGTTCACATCAATTTTTGACTCTAAATAAGACCTTAATCTAGAGAAAAACCAACTAATTAATCACTCTTAGGTCTTAAACTGATAAGGTTGCTTAGCATTGTTGGAATCCATTAATATACATCATTTGAGAATATTTTAAGTGTTCATCCAAAAGTAAATGTGCATTATATAGTAGGGTTTTAACACCCCACTTTCTCTCAAATGATAGTACTATGACATGGACCTTGAGGTGCACCTTTCACCAAAAACACTTCCATAATAAGTGGGGATTTGTCTAAGATCTACAAGTTTTTGAACGTCTAGATGGATCAATTACATAATGACTTTCACATCATGATGTAAAATAAATGCACATAATTGGGTGTCCATGACACTTGGATTGTTGTAAAAAGGTCTTGTCCTTTTTTCAACTACTATATCTATCACTTGTTTAGTGTAGTGTGATGTCCAAAGTGTAGATACGTTCCATGTGCAACTCCAACACTAGAAGGTGGTTTAACTGATCAAACCTCTGATCCTAGTGGGAGTGGTTTAATTTAATGCTAAAAAATGAAACCCTATGTTAAAGATTCCCTAAATAACTTGTGGGAGGTAATGAAGTCCCCCTCACAAGCTAAGTTTGCATAAAAATAAATGACTAATAGAAAGACTTTAGGGTCATTTTCAAGATCACCTAAACTATCGTGAGTTTCTGGGGAGTGCTTTAAATGACATTACTTTTATGATTTAGATTAGGCATGTTTACAATAAGGATGGTGCTTTTGATTCCAAAAGTTCCCTAAAGGGGATAGATGGAAGAGCATACATGCAACATCCCTCTTTTTGCCAATAAAATTCTAACTTTAAATAACTATTGAAGATAAAATTTGATAAGTGAATTCAATTTTAAGTACCAAATGAAAGATTAGGTGGTGTTATTTTGACCCATTGGTCTTAAGTTGTAACTTTGAAAGCAAAATTTGTCAAAACATTTACCTAAGCATCTAATTTTTTCATTAAGCACCAAACCAAGGTTTCTAATCCATTTTAACTTTCAAAGAAGGTATAAAAAGCATGTTTTAACAAATTCCAAGCTTGATCTTATAATGAAAAAATTAGTATGTCCTTTAGCTTTGAATCTAATTTATAAATAAGTGAACCGACTTCTCAAAACAAGCTCTCTATTTTGAAATCACTATTACCAAGTCAAAATCACTATTTTCCCTACAAAATCACAAATTTAGACAACAATATCGATGTTATGGGTTAGTTTTGCTAAAAAACACAATATCACTATATAGATGATAAAATCACTAGTCAAATCAATGATATCACTACATAGGGTAAAAATATCACTATTATAGTCAACAATATTGCTATTACAGACAAAAAACATAGAAAACACAAAATCACTATTTTATTGATGAAATCATTGTTACACAATCAAAATCACTATTTTCCCTATAAAATCACAACTTTAGACAATAATATTGCCATTATGGGTTAGTTTTGATAGAAAACACAATATCATTATTTAGATGACAAAATCATTGGTCAAATCAATGATATTGCTACACACGGTAACAATATCACTATTTTGGTCGATAATATCACTAGTACAAATAGAAAATAGAAAATCATTGTTCTATTGATGAAATTGCTGCCCAAATTAATAATATCACTACTCAGAATGATGATATCATTGTTTTACAAAATTGTCACTTTGGTAAACAAAATCACTATTTTGGTAGATGATATCATTATTAAAGGCTACAAAATTGCTATTTAGAAAACAATGAATTTGTTCAAAAAATCACTATTATGACATCAATGATATTGCAATAGAGAGCAAAACTAATGTTACTAAAAACAAAAATGTAGTTATTAGAAAAAAAAAAAATTAACTTAAATTTTCACTCTTATGGCCCTCTCACTCCAAGATCTTGCATGGAAAAGATTAGTGAGTTGCTTGAAATATCTTTGTGACCAAATTTATGGGTCTATCATACCATCAGGCATGCCATTATGTAAACTAGGAATTTAAATCAAAAGAGGATGGTTAGTATCGTGTTAGTCCTAAAATAAAATCAAAATTAAATAAATACACTAGCATAACATCTCTAGGCCTAGTTACTAGGGAGAGCTTAGTTAACAAAAAAAATGGAAAAAACAAAACTAAACCATGAAATAAAGACCTTCTTTCACCTTCCTTGGATGCTCCAAAATGCTTGTTGTAGTGGCTTGCTCAGTTTTGTGCTCATGAAGTTTGCATCAATGAAGTGTGGCTACCTCTATCTCTCCTTAGCACCATGTTTGGATTTGGCTTGGCTTGATATTTTTTTCATTATAAAACTAATTTGCATGAAGCTTTGGATTCAATTCAGCATTATAACTTTGACATATGAGAGCTTAAAATTTAATAGGCAAGGCCTCTTATTTATAGATTTTCAAAAATGGTTAAAATCAACATGAACAATTCATCTCAAGATAGAGATGTGTGGCTAAGGATTAATTCAATTATGTAATTAAAATTCATAAATAGGCTCATCAATATTTATAATAGAGGGGAAATTAATAGACATGGAGGGTCTTAATGAGGCATGGGAGGGGTTAACCTTGATATTTTATGCATTTATAGCATGGGGATGCCTTCCCAAAAAATGATGTCATCTGATGATATAGTTAATGACAATCAATTTATAATAAATATTTATTTAACAAGTTCTATGGAATTGTTAATTAGGCTCATGATTTGGTTTAATTATCTCTTAAGCATGATTAATAACTTTGATTCAAACCTTGGCTCTTTATGCACCAATTACTCAGATTAGTTAGAATGTCTTGTTATTGGCCCAAAATTTGATTGGATTAGAATTAAGATGTGATGTCAGATGCATTGGATCCATTATCCCATTTAGGATGTTGTCAACACCAAATAAAAAAGGCACATGTCTTGTGTAAGATATTTGATATAAAAGAGCAATCCAAAACACCTAGGTGTAAAATTAGTATTTTGACTCAAAATGATTTGATCAAAGTTAGCTGCTTCACAAATTGCATTGCCTCATGTAATGATACCCTAACCAAAATCAACACTTGAATATGTCAATTTCAAAGATTTTAATGTGTTTGATTGGTTTTAGGCCAAATTGTGCATTTTTGGTGGAAATTGGTCAAAATCCTAATGATGGTCATTGGTGGTTAGATTTAGGTGTCTAAAATATTTTTTAGATCAATGAGAAAACCATCCTTACAAATGATGTATCTAAATAGGGTTATAAATGGTGTTACAAATATGCACTTCTTTAGGTTTAAGGATATCTAAATATGCTTGCACCTCTCAAACATTAGGCACAAGCTGTCACAATGGTCCTTCACAAGGCCATACATCATCCAATTATCCAGATAGACTTGGTGAAACTTATGGATTAAATATTTAAATGTGGTGATCACCAATCTAGAGAACACATCTAGCACATTCTTGAGTCCAAAGGACATCATATTGTAAGTAAAATAACCCCATTTAGTTGAAAAAATTATTTTAGGCTTATCTTCATCCTCAATCTGGACTTGGTGGTAGCTGGAGAACCCATCAATGAAGGTATAGATTTTGCAACCTATAATGCCTTCTAGGACTTAATCAATGAACAGAGTTGGGAAAGGGTCATTGATGTAGAAAGTGTTCAACATTATATAATCAATATAAATGTGAATTCACCCATCCTTCTTGATTCTTATTACCATTGAGCTCACTCATCGAACTCCTACATAGGGTAAATAACTCCTATGACCAACATTGCATCGATCTCTATTTTTACCTTGGCATAAAGGTTAGGATTCATATGGTAGGGGCACTATTTAACTAGTCTTTCACTATCAATTAGCTTTATGCTCATCTTTCCTAAGCATGGGTGGATTCCCTTCATATCCTAATAAGTCCTAGGGAACAAATCCTAGAACTTCTTCATGAGGTCTATGATTTATGCCAGCTCTATGTCAAACTAATAGGTGCTTAGAGTATCCATCTTTGGTTCCCCTTTTGTGTTGATATCCATTTTGATGGTCTTGAGTGGTAAAAAGTATGCCTCATTCCTTTTTTGGTGAGAATCCTTGACTTTTTGGGTTTCCTCTATTATCTCAATGCGAAGATGAGTGGGGTTTTCTTTTCCAAGAGCGCTATCATCTACTTGGTGCATGAGCTTTCTTCTAGCGGTCAGTGTTTTCTAGTAGCACTCCTTCCAAGTTTCATCATCCTCCTTACTAGAGTCACTATTGAGCATTTGTTCCTCAAATAAGGTTGGGAGTGCCAACCCCTTTTCTTTGAACATGTATTTCAAGCACTCTTTGAGGATTGTAGTGTCCTCGAACACTACCCTTCAAATCACTTATAATGGCTTGAGCAGTTCCAATTTTTGTGAGGAAAAGGAGAAGGTATTTATAAAATTCTCCTTAAGAACCTCCCAATTAGATATTTCTTAGTGTGTCTCATTAAACACATACCATGCCCTTGCCCATGTCTTCATAGTCTTATAAAAGGTGTGCACCCATAAGTTTTTTGGGGTAGTTGCACTACATTTAGTCCATGTCTCTTCGTATAGGTGTCATAGGGTTAGAGTCACTAGAGTATGTTGAGATATCCAAGTTCTTATTACTCCTGAATCTAATGCACATGGCCACCTTTACATCTGGCCAAGTGGTAAGTTAGATCTTTTCACTTCCCACCAGTGTATAATAGTGCTCTTCAAGGTATACACTAGTGCTCCCATTATATCTATCTCCCTAGGGATGCATGTTTCAAGGTCATTGACATACCTTTCCATTGGGTTGTTCCCCTCAAATTTTTAGAGCATCACTATCTTACCTTTGCTCAAGTGGATTACCCTCTTTTATTTCTTCTTTTGGCATGGGACCCATCATTTTAGAGTGTGATCAATTTGGACCCATCCAATCCTTACAGACATTAGTGCCTTTGCATGCACCAAGTGGCATCTATTACCCATGGCCTCATACGCCTCTTCAATCCATCGATCACAAGAGATGTCAGTGGTATCTGAGGCTGAGTATCCATCTTACTAGGAATGTACTCCCTAATTAAAAGGATAGAAATTTTTGATGCTTTACACTGTGATGTTATAAATATGGTTGATCTCATCCTCTAGATTAATGTTATCCACATACAGGGTATTTGGTTACTTTAAAGGGAGATCACTACCATTTCCTTATCATTCTTGAAGGTCATGTATCACTTATTTAAGCACATATCAACATTTTTGGCATAACACCAAGGCCTCTCTAGAAGCATTAGGTAGTTATCATGTTTAGCCAAATCAATAACCTTGAAGTCAACATGGATTTTGATGCCCATAATATCTACAATGGTGCCCTATAGAATTATAATTAGCTATGCTCGGGTCTTTTTGGCCATGAAGAGTATATGGGGAGAGGGTCTTAGGGCTGGCCTACCCATCTTCTCCCATGCATTCTTGGTCAAGGTATTAACCTTTATGATGGTATCGATCAACACCTCATAGATGGATCAACCATCTATGGTGGCATTCACTAGTAATTCTTGGTTGTACTCTATATTCTAAGTATGCCTTACTTCATGTGCCTGCTCCATATGTAGTGTAGTAACTATAATTTCTTGGGGCTCATCAACTTCATTTGGCTTCTTCCCTACATGATCTAAGAGAAAATTTTTTAGTAGGGGAAACATACCATCTATTTATGGGAGGCATAGGATTTCTATCAGCTCATATACCTTAGCCTCTTGGCTATCTTGCTTTCTACATGAGATGGTAGCCTGCACTTTGATATCTCTAGCCAACAAGAGTTATCCCTGCCAAATTTGTATTACTCTCATGGCTTGTTTTAGTACATCCTTTTGATGTGCTAGGTTAGGGCAGGGTGCATATTTTGGCTCAAGTCAAGCAATGTGCTTAGTGTGACTTGGTTCACCATATTTTAGGTGTAGTTCTTATGTTGGTGCAATTGGTGGCTGAGTGGTGAACCCACTTTAAGTGGTTACCTATACCTTGATCAACTATATGCATGTTGTCTATGATTTTGAATCCCACTTTATATCCTTAGGCTCACACCTAATCATTTTTACACCTCTATCAGCACCCATTTTTCCTTAGGTCAACATTTTATAAAATCTGGGGCACTATTTGATTGTATGTGGTCCTTAATAATACCTACATGTTGGATGCATTAGGTAGTCACACTGATAGTGTTCAATCGACCCACACTTGTTGCATGATCATGGTGGGAATATTCCTCCACCACATCCTCTACCTCACCCTTTGACACCTCATTAGTTCTCATATCCAACATTCTACCAACCATAACCCTCATTTATTTGGTTCACTTGTGCTTCAACTATTATAGTTACCTATCATGTACCTCTCTCTATATTCTAGTGCATTTCATCAATCACTCGATAGTTAACTGTGTTGTGAGTGTAAGTATCACATGACTCGGAATAGATGTTTATGCTAACCTAAATAGCATGTTGTAATACTGGGTAGTGATAAAAATCATGCACCACATGAAAAACTCACAGCTGAGAAGTAGTGTGTGTATATTCCACTAAGGGTAGTTGTTTTTATTATGACCCCCTGTCTCATAGTCAGTATACCACAACTTGCTTCAAACATCTTATGATGAACTAGTGATCAACATCTATATTTGGGAGGCCATGGATGCAATCTATGCCTCCATGAATGGGCTAATGCCTTTATTGGCACTACCAATAACCTTGGCTCTAAGCATAGCTTTTAATGCTTCTCAAGGGTCCATGAATGTTTTCATAGATAACACCCTTCTGAAAGGCACTAGTAGTCCTCCAAAAAAACATTACACATGATGGGAGGGGTGACTGTCATAAGGGATCTTGGAGAAGAGCATCTTGAATCTAACATCATATAAGCACATGCTTTTTGATAAGCCCTAGTTTATATACTTGAGTGTGGTAATGCTATGCTACTCAAACTTAGGTATATCTAACTCCTTTAGGAAGGCTCCCTTTAAGGTGTCATAATGAACCATAGCTTGGTTAGGATCAAACTTATTATACCAAGTATGGGTATGATCAAGCATGGTTTTAATGAATTGAGTTTCCTTATGCTAAGATTGAGCTATTCCTTGAGCACACCATTACAATTCACACTTGAGTACATGTTCTATGGCATTTTCCATGCCTTGATACTCTGACAGGTACATGGCCATCTCATAATAGATCTAGGGCCAGGGATAGTTGGTACCTGATGCACTTTACCTCTTGGTGCTTATCTTGGCATTGGTATTCTAATGCCTCTAGACACTATGATAGGCATTGGTCTAGTGGTTACTTTTGGCACCATAGAAGAAGATGGTATTATACTACGAACTAGTGGCATAAGGCCACTTCCTACAGGTTGTCATCTAGGATATACTTTTAACATTGGCTGGACTGGGATGCTTGCACTTAAGTTCCTTTTAGTTAGGCTAGGACTTCATGGTCTAGATGTATTTTCACTTACCTATTTGTATGGGATGACTTATTCAATTATGAATTTTTGGTCCAAATTTTCAAAGTGATCAAAGTCTACATCAAAAACAAGGTTAGTTGTCAATATTCTATTTTCCTTTGCAGAATCTAGCACATGAGCTCATACCATAGGTTCAAATGGGGTAAGTGCATCCAACTCATCTCTAATGGTCAAGTTTTGTAGGGACCCTAAGAATTCCCCTACCAATTATGGAGCTTGTTCTAAGGATTCAAAGGCTCATTCCTCTATGTGTGGCTTCCATTCAAGAGATCCTTCCCCATGCCCTTCCCACTCACTACAGGTCCTCTTAACACTTTTAGGTTTTAGATCTTTTATCAGTCCATACCTCCTCTTTTTATAATTCTATTACCTAAGCTCTTAGTTGTCAATCTGCTCATTTCCTTCCATTATGCCTCACCTATATGTCCCATTCTTCCTTGTTATACTACTCATATGCGAGAGGATTTTAACATTCTATCCTTACTATTTCAAAGCTATAATCCACCATTAACTTCTTGAGTTCAGTATCAAGTTATTTCATAAATACACCTATGGGCTCATGTAAGAACTAGTACTCTACTTCTTCAGGGTAGGAGTATGTTGAGACTACGAAATCAAGTATATAGCTATTCAACACCCCCTACTATCATCTATCTACAATTCTCATCCAGGTGGCATTCAAGTTCTCAAGCCTCTCTAGGAATTCTATTTTCCATTTATGGTACTATCTATAGATTCAATTTTTATGGGTTACATAAGAAGCCAACCAGTGGTATACTTACTCTAGTAGTTCACAAAAGAACACCTCATACAAGGTGCCATATAAGTGTTTCTAGACCCAAGTCCTTAGGTTTTGACCTCTACAAGTCATATGCCTTAATGCAAATCTATCTTCTACTTGTTATAGCCATTAATCAATGTTCTTAAGAGAGAGTCAAAGTATTATCTTGGTGCACCATTACAACAACAAAATTCAATAGGGTCCTAACAATAAAACCAAAATATTGTATTAAAGTTGGTCTTATCAGTCATAGGCATAGTCATGCACCTACCTAGCCATCTAGGTCAGATCTAGGCTTGTTCTAGAAGGGTACATGACTTGATGATTCTTATGGTGCTCAATATTTAACACTCAATGACATTGGCATCAAAATACAGAAGGCACAATCCTTATGTTTTCACCCAAAGTGTAGCAAAGAAGGGACCAAGGTATGTGTTAGGCTAGTTGTGCCATGGTGTAACTTGGTTCTTAAAGTGATTTAAGTCATTTAAATGATGGTTGGGCATCCATAAGTTTAAGCCTTGGGTCTCATGGGTTCAAAAAAATCTAGGAACTTGAAGGGCAAAGGGTGATTTAGTTAAGGAATTTGGTCATAGTCTTGTGCTCAGGCATAGGTTTCAATTGGGGTGTAGGGGTTTAACCACACTTAGCATATTTCTTACTTTAGGCACAAGGCTTGTTATCATCCATATGTTAACCATGAATGAAATAGGTTGGAAGCTTGTGAGGAATTAATCACACATTTTATAAGAGATTTCATGGACTCAATAAACATTCAAGACTTAACACATTTAGTTTTTTCACTAATTACTCAAAGTATTCTTCATTAAATAAGTTAAACCATAATGTATATAAATTCCATTTAAATTGAGCAAGTGTTCAACATATACTACTAAGGCCCAAACTCATAAGTGAGCTTGGGGGTTACAAAGGGGAATGACAAAATACATCCCAATCTAAGTTCTAAAATTAAAAAATCTTCTAGCAACAATTCGCTAGAGCTTCACTACTCTCTAGTTCACCCTTTTCTTTAGCTAAATTTGGCTTCCTTTTATAAGTTTCAAATCATCCTAGGTTCATGAAGAATAGAGCATGTTAACTATTAATCTGGTGCTATAGGTACACATCTCACCACCTCCATTACACTGCACCTTTAATGTGTGGTCATTGTCTCATGCACTCATTTCCCAATGTTGCATGATTCAAAAAGGAGCCACTTGTCTTAAATGGCTGATTGATATTTTGTGCACCTAGTTCCTAATTATACTTGGAGTGGTTAGTCACTTTCTAGTTGGTTTTGTTAGAAGACAAAAATAATAACCATACAAAATGTTGCCTTGTGCATAGGTGTATGTCGAGTTGGCATGGATCCATTACTTAGCATGAAATGGGGCCCAATAATTTGTTTTGTATTTATACCACACCTTTTATAATTATCCCATGGAAGGGTTAAAATAATACTATAGACTGATCCATATATGTTGAAATATTTTTAAATTTGAGTGTTTGTGAGGTATGAACACTAACATCACACTTGGGACACTAGTGTTAATGCTAGTGTCCTAGAGGATAGGGAATTGTTGAAGATATGTAACTAATAGTGTAAGATATATATCAAGTTTTATGTAGACTATGGGCTATAGGTGATTTAGGTAATCAAAATATTAGGGTTAGACTATATGTTGTGACATGAGATTGTACCCTTATAGAGGAGTTATTTAGGTTCCTCCACTCCCAGTCATAACATGGGAACAACCCTAGGCTATGGGTATCCTATAATAATGTTGAACCTTCAGAGAAGGCTAAATTCCTCTTGATGGATCACCTAAACTAATGCTACTACTTGGAAAAGGTTTATAAAAGGGGAATAGGGGTCCTAAGAAAACTAACAAGGTGATGCACCAAAATTAAATGGAAGACATCCATAAGCTTGAAGCCACACTAGATCAACACAAGACAATGCTAACTCACACAACCTCATAGACCTGATGATTACATAAGTGTTTCATAGACTAGGTTTAGGAAGAAATGAATGGAAACAAGGAGGGATTCTAAGACCCACACTGATCCTACATTAATGATAGAAAGAACATGAATCCAAACCTACAAATAGATTGAAAACACCATAGAAGAGGTAATGAAGGAGGACAATGGATATGGAAGAATATCCTTCACAAGGCCATCATGTACAACTCACTAAACACTGATCCAAAGAAAGAGATAGGTAGAGAAATTATTTTATTACATCAAGGGGTGGTTATTACAAATTCTTGATAGGGTTTAGCCTTCTCAAGATGAGCATATCTTGAAATATCTGAAAGAGTCCCCTAATTTTCAAAATCAAGAAGTCCTTGTCAGGATCTAAAATTAGAGAGAGCATTTTAAAAATGAGAAAAAATGGGGTGATATAGGAGAAAGGGAGAGAGAAGAGGGATTATGAATATAAAAATCAATAAATGAGGTCTAATCACTTAGATAGAGTCCCAAACACCTTTCTTGAATTCTCCACTACCTTTTGATCAAATCAAGGTTAATACATCATAGACAAAACAACCTTCATTTACTCTAATAGTCTTAAAGCTCTTCTCTTTGGAACCTTTGAATTCAAATGGCCATTTTCCATAGCTTTAACTTGACATTCCCATGCATGTCCCACTCTACTGTTCATCTTTGAATGCTTATATCTTGAGATAGAAAAATCATCAAGATATGAAATTTATAGAGGATGTTTAAGAGACCAAAATCATCATGTCCATGTATTCCTTTGGATTTGGTTGACCTCCCAAGTATATATATCAAATGTGTAACCAGACTAATCTATTCATTATTGCATGATGTGTCATGATGGTCTGGCTCCTTAAAATCACCAAGTTCACACTTTAAGTTTGCTTAAAGTGTTTCAAAATCTTTCAACCAACATGTGATTTGCATGAAGGCTATTTACTCCTTTTGGATTGTTTCTCAACTAGGACCCTGCTTAGATTCAAACCACATCTAGTCAAAAGTTTCTTATGTGGGAAAAATTTGGCCAACATCTTTGGTGACTCAATTGAGAAGCATATCTGCTATGCTTGAAAACCTAGACCATTGGCTTTATCTAATCCATTGGGCATACAAAGTCATAAGTCTTCACTCTCAGCTATCATGAAATGAAACAGGGTTATCCTTCCTTAGAAACCTCTTCTTCAAGCAACAAGGACAAAAGAAACAAAATTAATAAATGTGCCCAAGGCACTTAGAGGAAAACATAAAATCTACTCTAATATATATAGGGCTATATATTATAAATGTTCCCCCTAGGTCAAATGGGAAACTTTGAACATCACTCACTTGTAATGGACAAGGAGGAAAAATACCTTGATTTTATGAGTTGATGGTAGGTGGGTTAATATGCCTCATTGTTAGCTCTTTTGGCTTGATATCGAATGGATAAAATGGGGAAAACATATATTTAATGTAGACATATTAGTCTATTTTTTCAAGGCTTGATTATATTCAATTATAGAAGAACCTTCAACCTTCTCTTTTGATGGCTCAATTTAATGCTTAAAATGAAACACAACATGTGATGGCTTATCATTATCATCTTCCAACTGAGATAGGTACCTGATAAGACATCTTCTTGTCAATACAAACATTTATCCATTAGATTTTACCTAGATCCTACATTTTGATTCCCCATAATTATGTTCTTTAGGCACAATTAGATCATATTCTCCCTAGAGAGGAACATAGCCTACTTCTAAGATCTCAAACAAGTCCTCCAATTTTACTAAATCTACAATTACAACCTTTGATGACTCATTAGGATCATGTTTTTCAATATTCACATTTTGATCAACTAATTATTATAATTATTTACTTAAAGGTACAAGTGTGTCATCCAGAATTGAACATAAATCTTCAAGTTCATCCTAGAAGGTAGCCTCCTCTTGGTCATTGGAAAGGATGTCTATCTCAACCTCACCAAGACTCAATCTATGGCAGCTAGATTGGTCTTCTTCCTCTAAAGAGAGGGGAGGTTCATCATCACAATCAAGGTCAAACTCATCATGATTTTGATGCTCTTCACTAATATGTTCATCAAACTACATCACTTGAGCACTTGAGATGTCTTCTTCACCAACCTCACTCAAGGTTTCATCTTGATTTTTTACTATAAATGAGGGTTGATTTGATCATCCAAGGTCCAAAACATCACACTTTTCTTGCTCAAGTTCTGATCTACTTTCCTTTTTTTTAAATTATCAAGGCAACCTTTATTTGAAAACTCATCCTAAGGTGAACCAACCTTTAGTTCTTGGTTTTGATCCTCTTCTTCATCTATGTAGAATGAACCTTTAGTAGTCCATTCAAGGTTTGCTCTATTTTTAACTTGATGGTTGTCTTTATAAGGATCCAATGTATTAGTGTCAAAGCCATGCTCATAAGGTTGGTCCAAACCTGACTCTTCCCCTTCTAAATAAAGTGGGATACCTATCATGATCTCATCATAGACAGTTGAATTATCCTCTTGAGGTTCACCTATGACTAAAAGCTTCTCCTCTATCCTTTTTAAATAATGTTCTTCATTCAAGATGGATATTGTGGGAGGGTGAATAAGTTCACCTTTCTTGTAGCTTAGGAGGGTATCCTTATAGCTAGGGAATATTAAGGCTCTTTTAGGTGGATCTCGAACTAGCACCTCCTTTTTTTGTATGCCTTCTTTGAATAATTTTCATGAGGGGAATGTGTAATAAATAACCTCCTTTTATTGATTTTGACTCTCTTCCTCTTTCCTTATCTTTAGCTCCAATTATTTGATTTGTCTATCTATATTCTCTTGGAAAATCCCCTCTTTAAGGTGGTTAGTGGCCTCATGAAGATAAGGAACACAAGAGGACTCATATGATGTAAAATAGGATTATTTAGGAAGATAAGTGGAATCTTAGATCTCAAAAATAGGCTACTTAATAATAGTCTCCTTATTTCTTTGAAGGCTTGAAGAACTTGTAACACTCAAAGGGTCACTTGGAGTGGTCTTTTGGGGAAGAATGGGTGGCATATATGAGGGATGAGGTGGATGGAGTTGGACATATTATTATTCAAGGAATATTAGCTTATCTTTGATGCTTTGAATGTAACCACTTATATCCATCATCTCACTTGAGAGGTTTTTACAATTTGCTCAATCAATAAGTGCCCATTATTCCTTCATTAGTCATAATGCATTTCTCATGTCATGAATGATGTGATTAGGGATGTCTTGACTATATTCCCTATGTGTATCAAGTTATATCATGTAACTTTCATATCCTGAGAGCATTTTACTCCAACTTGAAATGGATCAGTTTGGGGAAAAACTAGGGACATCTTGAGCTTAAGAAGGCTGATGCACTGAATCTTGAGAACCACTTTGGGATGAAGCCATAAACATTAATAATTTGATATGAAGGATATTACGGTAGAGAATAAGCATATTGATCAAAGAGTGATGATACATATCAAATAATGATGACTACACACCTGGGCTACTTAAACTAGCTATGAATACTAGGAGTCATCATTAATGTTTGCATACATGCCTCCAAAGGCTAATTGGATGAAGAGAGCACCAAAAATATTTAGTAGTGAAAAACATAATAAATCCCATTAGGCATGCTAAAAACTATTGTGATATGATATTTCACCCTTGTGGAGGAGTTATTCAGGCTCCCCTACTCCCAATCACAATATGGGAACAACCCTAGGCTGTGGGTATACTATAATAGGGTTAAACCTTCAGAGAAGACCAACTTCTTCTTGATGGATCACCTAAACTAATGTTAATACTTGGAAAAGGGTTAGAAAAGGAAAACAGGGGTCTTAAGAAAACTAACAAGGTGATGCACCAAATTTAAATGGAAGATTCCTATAAGCTTGAACACACACTATATTAGCACAAGATAATACTAGTTCACACAACCTCATATACCAAATGATTCTATAAGTGTTTCATATACCATGTTGACGAAGTAATGAATGGAAACAAGGAGGGGTTATAAGACCCACATTGAGCCTACATTAATGATAGAAATAACATGAATCCAAACTTGCAAATAGCTTGAAAACACCTTAGAAGAGGCAAAGAAGGAGAACAATCGAGCCTAAATAACTCCTCCACAAGGGTGAAATATCACATCAAAACACTATATAATAACAACTTAAGCATAATGAGATGGAAAATGTGAGACTTATGGCAATGAAAAGGTCTTGAACTAAAGGGTTGAGCCATGAATAATATTTACCAAGTGCACAAGGATAATTTATCATGTAAAACCTAGATTTAATATCTACATTTCTAACCCCACCCCCCTTTAATCTAGTAATGCATATGGATGAAATTAATAGTTTAAAGCAATAAAAATACATATGGTGTGTGAAACACACCTTAATTTGACTTAAATTCCATTTGAATTTGTTGTTTGTGTATTATCTACAACTACTATCATGTTACAATTTAATCAGTGTATATAATCAAAAAATTAATTAATTGAAATGCTTGAAAAAATGAGAGCAAGGCACAAGTACACATGTGTGTCAATGTAACCATGTTTACCCTTGATAGATTTCTTTGGTAATTATGATTATTGAAGCATTAGAGAGAGGTTCAGAACTAAACCATGGAGATGTGAAGAAGATAATTGGAAGGTGATCATGCCTCCAATTCGATGCAAAAGAGTGAGTTGTGTCAAGGCCATCGAGATGACTGAATCTCAATCACACAAATCAAGTGTATACATAATATAGCCAATCTCACCAAGGTCAAATGATATAACCATATCAACTTGTAAAATAGAAGTAGTTCCAATGCCATTGAGTGCATTGAATCTCAATCACACTACTCAAAGGAGCCAACTATTATAGATAGATAAAGGTTTAAATGGTGCATTTCGGTAAGGTCAATGATTTGGTGCATTTGCATGGCATATGCACCTATAATTTGTCTCAAGTTGAAGCATATGTCAAAATATAACCTCTGCACTATAAAATATATGTCACAAATCTAAAAAATTCTATCCAAAATCTATGAAAATTGGTGCCAAATGCATAATATTTTGACTCAACTATATATCTAAATCATTTAATTTATATCAAAATTTACTAATTCTATGAATAATATGTATGTAGAATCATGTCTCTATGACATTCCCCCCTAAATATCCCCCTTTTTGAGGTGAGGGGAATGTTATTTAATAGTCACCTTATCTCAAAAGGATAAGATAACCATACTAATAAATGTATCAAACATGTAGTAAAGAAGCATATAGTGGAATCATGTCTAAGTAGATGTATCAATGAAGCTCATAATATCCAAATATAACATGCCATAATATACATCATATGGATCATGGAAACATATATAAGTAACAAACACAAGCTCATAAAATAACCAAGCACACACAAAAGATTACTTAATGTCACACAAAAGGAGTCTAAAGATACCAAAAATAAGGGGCATGTTTAAATGCTGAAAACTCAAGGGAGAGGGCATGTGTTCAAATGTACGTGCACCAAAGAAATAACACTCAGTGGTACTAGGTCCCAAAAACAAAGAACCTGTTCAAATGTTTCATAATCCAAACAAGATAGACAATAAGACAATACACTAAAGTGAGTCATGTAATAATATAAATAAGTTAAGTATAAGTAACTAGCATAAACATATCATACTAGTCTCACATACATATGTTAACGAAATGTCTTATAGCATAACATATATAGAACAATGTATAAGATGTAAACATGAGTATAGACATGTATAAGCATTAGCATATAAGGTCAACATGATAACTTAAAATTATCATAAAATGATAGAACCTGTATCAATCATAATAAATAAAATCAAGATGCCCCCAACATAGTGTATGTATAATCACCTAAAAGTGGTATTTGAGTGATAAGAGTGCTACTTGATACAACATATTCCTATTTTATCCCTATAACTATATTAGAGCCTTTTATCACACTTTTCTAGCCTTTTTACAGACCACAAGCATCCCCAGTCAGTGAAAACACAATCTCAAACCTCTATTCCCAGATCCTAGCCCTTCATGCCTAGTAACCTACTAGCTGGACATTAGCACCACATTAAGGACATTAGAGCCATATGGTGCTAGTGCCCCCAACATGACACTAGTGTCCCTTACCCTAAATATCTTGAACATATATATTTTTAAAAGTTAAACCCTCCTATGATCAGCCTAAGCACATTTTATTATCTACACAGGATATGGAACACTATAAATACATGAATATTAGACCTCTATCCACTAGATGGAAAAATATACAAAATACCTATTCAAACACAAAATAAGTTAAGTAAAATCAAGGTTACTAATCCCTATTCTACCCTACTTTTATATACTACCATTTGTAGCTACCCTAAGCCCAAATTTTCAATATTTCCAATCTCAATAACACTCAAGGAATTTAATACCACTATCATTATAACATCACTTTCACTTGTACCAACACTCAGGTGGGTAGAACCACATCAGGCTTGATCCCTCTTCAGAGTATTGCTATGTAGGAAACTCTCTTCATAATGGGGTGTTGAAGATGTCCAACCTATCCTACTAACAAACACACATTTTAAGCTTATGCCTTACTTACAAAGAGGATCAGGGTTTTCATCATAAATCAGTTGTTATAAGCATAATATAGAGTTTCAAATTTCATGTGCATAATAACAAAACCCAAAAACATAGGCACAGGTGAATCTAGAATTTAAGAAAAGCTCTACATAAAGGACACTAGTTCCATTTTCAAGACACTAGAGGCACATGGCACTAGTGTCTAAGTGTGGCACTACTATCTAGGAGATGATATGACATAGGGATCTTTTAGAAAACACTCAAACCTATTCATATCCTAGTTTTTATCACTTAGATCTTCCATGTTAGGTGTTTTCTAGGTAAGTCTTTATTTTTACATATTTATTACTATTTTTAGAAAGTCAAATCAAGTAAAAATATATAACAAATCAATGGTTATTTATTTCATATTATTTCATTGATTTAGAGTACTTATCCTTTTAATCAAACACATGATTTACATAAGTTAAACCCTAAAAGGTTAAAACATTTGGTGAACCCAACTTACTTTGAATATTTCTTAAAACCCTAGTTTTACATAAGGTCTATCTTCTAATTTTTGTGCACTATATTAGGGTTACAACCTTATGTTATTATTATTTTTTTGCATAACCTATCTCATTTAATGAATCTCACATTAGGGTTTCATTTATTTAATGTAATTTAAATTTCTACAAAGCAACCCTAATTTAAAACCCTAACCCTAGATAACCCTAGGGTTTACATTTTCATAACTTAGTTTTTAGATCCATATTTTTTTGATTTTTATTTCATATAATCATGATCATAATGATAGAATAAATAAATCACTTTTTGTTTCAAAGTC
Organism: Torreya grandis; assembly: GCA_037957365.1. Lineage (NCBI taxonomy): Eukaryota > Viridiplantae > Streptophyta > Pinopsida > Cupressales > Taxaceae > Torreya > Torreya grandis. The sequence goes on along the minus strand of JARHVA010005541.1, from coordinate 556,823 downwards.
TAATACTTTCATTTGCATGCTTCCATTTAATTTGGAGTGAAACCAAAAAAGACATAAACACACGTATGAATGGTGCTTTATATCAATTTAAATATATGTCATATCTCATATCATGTTATATTTATCCTATGTGGAATTACATTAGAAATCAAACCTATAGACACATAAAGGATTTAACACAAGCTAACAACTATGTTTCAAATTTCAATGTCATATTTTTTGCACAAGAAATAATCTCCTTCTCTTCCTCATCTTCATGAGGGTGATAGCTAATTTTCCTCTAACTAGGTCAATGATATCATTCCTCCACAAGATTAAGTAGCTTATACCATTTTAACTATCCCCCATACTTAGCCTATTCACACCTCTTCCCTATAGGGTGTGTGCCTAAATATTCAATTAAAAATAACTAGGGTTTGCACTTGTGAGACTCTATGTGATAAAATTATCAGTATGAGAAAGATAATTACAGGTTTACAAAATTAGAATCAACTAACGCATGACAAGATTACAATATTTGAAAATCAATTTACAAGATAGATGCCTCTAGGTCATACTAGTGTAAATCATGTATATGCATCTTCACTTAGTCAATTTATGGAAAACAATGTTACATATCAAAACATGAAATGACAACAAAGTACATCTACAAATAGTGATTCAAAAAGAATTAAAGGTCAAATAAGAGTTCAAGTGAGGTATTAATGGAAATTATTAAATCTAAGTTGATAAACCTACCCCCTCTACACCCAATGAGGATATCCAAATATTTTTGTGCATATCATAGAATACATGGACACCACATCAATTCATGTTTGGCATTGAAAAATAAAATACAATAGATAATGGATACATATGACTCACATAATGACACATCATCCACACAACATACCAATGACACATTTATCAATTCAAAAAGGGTTAAATTCAGCAACAATACAAAAATGGCTACCAAAACATAACTCAGAACAACAAATGGTTCACAAAACACAATTAGAGTAAGAAATAGGACAAGAAGCACATGTAAAGAAAAAAAAAACCTACCTCTCCAAAATAAGGCTCAAATTTCAAAATGGTATGATTTTGGTCACAAATATCTACAAAAGTTTGATTATCATGGTCAAGGTTTGGGTAAATAGGCCCAAGGCATCATTAATCCTATTCTAACAATTGATAATATTGGTCAACAAGGTTTGGGGTTTATTGAACATCCTAAGGAAAATCATTCATATATATAGTTTATCAAGACAAAACATTCTAGTACACAAGACATGCTACATAAATAGCAAGAACTTATGTTACAAAGTTAAAATCATTCTAAGCCAACAAGCATTCTCAAAAAAGGATTTCTAAAAGAAGATCCTCCACAACACCAAATGTCTATAATGGACACAATTTCAAAGGTAAAAATTAAAATCAATATGCCAAAGCACAATTCAAAAAGGTCAGCTCCATAGTATGAGGCAATTCTTTCTAGTATTCTAGGTTATTATGACTCTGATGATGAATAATACTCAGTTTCTTATTGTAACAACATTCAAATACAACATAAAATTCACACTGCACAAGAGATTATCATTCCTAATTTTGACATATTCTATAGTGATAGTGAGTCTCCTATGAGGCCCATAAATTAGTATGGTTCCTACCCTATTATACATACTTTCCTTCCCTTTTTCTCCTTGTACATAGTTTATTTTCATGTTGCTTATACATAGCTTATATCCAAAAATTACAAAAATATTATAACATTCCAAAACACAAAAAACATTAAACTCAAAAAACACAAAATTTACACATTATATACATTTCTATGTTTACATTTATTATACTTTCTAGACACAACATATGCTATATATCTTAGTATATTCAATTTTATCATACATACATGTTTCACTTTTTCTTCTTGAGTGATTGTAGATTACTTATAGAACTCAGGTCCACCACACTAATCTAGACTTGCCATCATCTACAAACTAGGAGCATATACATGGATTCATGTTTATTCATTTGATACATCCACCAATTGGGAGAATCTCATACATAGTTTACATTAACATGTTCTATCCTTATACTCTTTACATTTCAATTTTAGCATTGTTATATCTTGATATTAATCATTTCTACTCATACTCAATTTTTTTTGTAACTCTCATACTTTAGACTCAACATATGTACATCATATCTATTACATAGATTTTTACTATATTCATACATGCTTTCATTTCTATCTTTCCTAGTTTAGACTTTATTGTATTCTCTATGCTTATTCTATTTGAGGGAATTTGAATATGCCATTGTTATTTGGCTCTATGCAACTTCGATTCATATATTCATAGGACATGTGTCTATGTCCCTTATGTGTGATTTATTGATTGTGTATGTAGACACTTGAACATATCTCTTTATGTGGCTCTAAGCCAATATGCTTGTTTCTTGCATATGTAGACATTTGAACATGTCCTTATATGTCTCATATTCTTAGATTTAGTGACGTGTGCCGATATCCCTTGTATTCTGGTCCCTTGACCTATTTTGCATGCCTCATGTATTTTATAGTATGCTTTATTATATGCATCATGGCCATGACACTTGTATTTAATTGTTACACACACTAGTTTTCGATCCCATGAGGGACCTCATGCATCTACCCTTCCTACTTGGGGGTCATGATGGACACCATGCCCCATCCCCCTAGGTAACTAATCAGATTTACTATTATACACATTGATTACATATATATTGACACCCTTTTGCTATGATAAACACATCATACATCTTACATTACATATTTGGGCTTAGATTCTCTTACATTCCAATGTTATGTTTGCACATTGTATTGGATTATCACATAGTTATCATATATGTTCTAGCTAACACAATTTATAGAGCTATTGTTAGGGTGTGGAGATAAAAGCTTCAACTGTTTGCACACACATGAAGAGGATGCTGAAGAACCAGAGCCACCGGAGTCGGCAGTATGACTGACATCGGTCAGATGCAGTGAGAAGGAGACCGGCGACGATAGAGAGTCGGCCGATGTCGGCAGCACCAGACAAGCAGGGACCGGCGTAGGTCGCCTGTGCGGTCTAGAACTGCTGTTTACGAACAGTCAGTTAGTTAAATCGAGTGTTTGCATGCTAAGAGGCTAATTTAAGTCGCGAGCTGTGTGTCTAATTTTAGTAGTTAGATTTCTATTTTTGTAACCATGGGATTCTATTTAAAGACCCATGAGGCATGTATTGTAATTATCATATTGATCAAGAGCATTGAAGCAAGCAAGGTCAAGGAGATCAGCTGAAGCATTCAAGGAGGGATAGCAACTCAGGTTGTAGAGTTGGGTTTGTGTTGAGCAAGAGAGAGAGGGAATAAGGTCTTGAGGTGTGGCAAGCCTTTGAGGTGGAGGAAGAAGTGGCATCTTCCTTATTGTATTTTCTTCTAGTATTATCTAATACAATTGTGTGTATTGTCTCTCAAATTATTTGCTGTCTCATGTTTCTAGTTTCTTAATCATTCTGGTATAATTCCGTGTTCAATTGCTCATATATAAGTAATCAATTGTGCTTTCGTTGGATAAGGGGTCACCTAAAAGTTGGTATCAGAGCTACGGTTTGCAGGAAGCAGGTTATTATTTTTTGATTACAGGTCATTCACAGGGTTTTCTGATTGAGTGGGAGTTCAGCAATGGCAGAAGAAAGTAAGCTACGAATAGAGAAGTTTAACGGCAAGAATTATCAACACTGGAGGATGCAGATTGAGGACTATCTGTATCAGAAGGATCTATACTTACCATTGGGTGGGGTTGCATGCAAGCCCACAGATATGAAGGATGAAGAATGGAGTGTTCTTGATTGGAAGGCTCTCGGTTCCATAAGGTTGAGTCTTGGAGCGTCTGTGATTTCTAGCTTATCACAGTGCAAGACAACGAAAGAGTTGATAAAGTCCTTGACAAATTTATACGAAAATCCCTCAGCTTCTAATAAGGTATACCTTATGAAGCAGCTATTTACTTTGCAAATGCAGGAAGGTGGATTGGTACATACTCATCTCAGTGATTTCCATGGTTTGGTAAACCAATTAGCTTCAGTCAATATTATTTTTGATGATGAGGTAAAGCTTCTCTTGATTTTATGTTCTTTGCCTGAAAGTTGGGATAGTTTGGTTATGGCAGTAAGTAATTCTGCATCTACTTCTAAAATATTAAAAGTTGATGATGTTGTGAGTGTGATCTTGAATGAGGAAATACGCAGGAGAAGCACAGGTGAATCATCAAGAAATGCTCTAAGTGCGGAAAGCAGGGGAAGGCAAAGGGAAAAGATTGAGCAAGGGAAATCAAGGTTGGGAAGGAGATATGAGTCCAAAGGTATTACCTGCTGGTTTTGTGGAAAGAAAGGACATACAAAGGAGTGTTGGTTGAGAGATAAAGAGAATCAACATGCAGGTATTGAAGAAGCAAAGGATGCAAATATTGTGGTACAGGATGCTCTCATACTTTCTTTGGATAATTAGGTAGGATCATGGATTTTAGATTCTGGTTCATCTTTTCATGCATCCCCAAACAGAGATTTGTTTCATGAGTATGAACAGGGAGACTTTGGAGTGCTCTATTTAGGGGATGGTACGCCTTGTCAGATAGTTGGAAAAGGGAAAGTGTAGCTGAGATTGCAGATTGACAACACATGGGTGTTGAAGGAGGTCATGCATGTTCCAATTTTGAAGCAGAGTTTGATTTCTGTAGGAAGGTTGGGTGATGAGGGATGCACAATAACCCTCACAGCGGACTCTTGGAAGGTTACCAAGGGAGCACTTGTTTTAGCAAGAGGTAAGAAAGTAGGTACTCTTTATCTATCTACTTGTACTACTGATTCTACTTCTGGTACATATTCGAAGATGTGGTCTAATAGGTAGGGTCACATGAATAAGAAGGGAATGGAAGTTCTTGATTCGAAAGGTATGTGTTCAAATTTAGAAAGCATAGATAGAATTCATTGCAGGAAAAGGAAATTTGAGGCTTTTGACAAGAACAGGGATGTCTTGGTGTTTTTGGAGGAGATGAAGGCCAGAGAACAGTTACAAGCAGTAAATATATCTGAGCAGGGCAGCATGGACAGAGATCTGATCTAAGAAGAGCTTGCGGATGAAGAATTCATCACTCACGAGAACACACAGGCACCGATGTCAGTTACTTGGAACCAACGTTGGTCATCCAGACACCGGCTTCGATCATGTGCATACCAGCAGGGTCGGTAGGTCGGGCAGGAAAAGTTTGACGTCAGTTATCAGGACCGACGTCGACAGGGGGGACACTGGCGTCAGCCAGGGGTAACGACGTCGGCAGTCAGGGTCAGTGCAGGGAACCGACATCGGTCGGGAGCAGACTGGGAGATGGCCGAGATTGGTCACTAGAACGGATGATGGGTGGATAGTTGGTTGTCAAGGAGTCTCAAACACCCATACAGAGGTCAGAAAAGGTATGTGAACCTCATATTCATTGTTCACCTTCTTTATATTGCTTACTGATAGTCATGAACTAGGAAGACAGAATAAGCAATGCAGGTAGAATCCAAAAATAGTGGGAGCTTGACATGGATGAGGAGTGTGAGTCCTTGGAGTAGAGCCAAACAGGTATTTGTTGGTGGAGTTGTCAGCTGGATAGAGGGATGGATTCCCATTTTAGAGAAGAGAGTGGATGGACATCTGAGATAGAAGGCTATGGTATATGGTCTTGAGTTAGCTGCATGGCAATGGAGGTTTGACCATTGTATTTTATCTTTACTAGGTTGGATAATATTAGCTACATTATCCTGTTACTGTATTGTGTTACTTTTTGCAGGGTTACATATACAGGGAGTTTTCTGAGCTAAGGGTAGAGTTGGTTCAGAAGTATGTCATGAAGAATTTGGGAGCAACAAAATTCTTGTGGCATAAGTGACAGATATAGCATCATAGGTTTGCATGGTGGTTGGTCTTCAAGAGTGACTTTAAAGAGGGATACAGGGCCTAAGGAACAAAATAGATGGTGTACAGGTATAGGTACAAGTTGCAGCTATTTATCTCCAAGTGGGAGATTGTTAGGGTGTGGAGCTAAAAGCTTCAACTGTTTGCACACACATGAAGAGGATGCTGAAGAACCAGAGCCACCGGCGTCGGCAGTATGACCGACGTCAGTCAGATGCAGTGGAGAAGGAGACCGGCGATGGTAGAGAGTCGGCCGACGTCGGCAGCACTAGACAAGAAGGGACCGACGTCGGTCGCCTGTGCAGTCCAGAGCTGCTGTTTACGAACAGTCAGTTAGTTAAATCGAGTGTTTGCATGCTAAGAGGCTAATTTAAGTCGCGAGCTGTGTGTCTAATTTTAGTAGTTAGATTTCTATTTTTGTAACCATGGGATTCTATTTAAAGACCCATGAGGCATGTATTGTAATTATCATATTGATCAAGTAAGAGCATTGAAGCAAGCAAGGTCAAGGAGATCAGCTGAAGCATTCAAGGAGGGATAGCAACTCAGGTTGTAGAGTTGGGTTTGTGTTGAGCAAGAGAGAGAGGGAATAAGGTCTTGAGGTGTGGCAAGCCTTTGAGGTGGAGGAAGAAGTGGCATCTTCCTTATTGTATTTTCTTCTAGTATTATCTAATACAATTGTGTGTATTGTCTCTCAAATTCTTTGCTGTCTCATGTTTCTAGTTTCTTAATCATTCTGGTATAATTCCGTGTTTAATTGCTCATATATAAGTAATCAATTGTGCTTCCGTTGGATAAGGGGTCACCTAATAGCTATTTATTTTGATGAAATTTATTTCAAAATTCAATAACTACCCTCAAACGAGGGAACATTCATAGGGGTTTGTCATAGAGATCAGGATCCTAAATTGTATCCACATATCATTTTTTAGCACATAGGCTCAGTTTTAGAAAATTAGATAGGTAAAACACAAGAAACAATAGAGAATAAAAAATTAATATAGTGACTCAAATTTTAGACTAGATAGACATTAATGCCCATATTGGTACACTAACACCACATGGTGATACTATACAAGACATGGTGATACAATTTAGTAGGTCTAATTTTAGGACATTTTAGATTAGATAGAACAATACACTAGGTATAATACATGTTTTCACATATAGAGCTATAAGTTTGATAATTATGCTTAGATTTTGCTCAATTTCACACTAGTTCATATGAGTTTATTAGATTGGGGGCATCATGCATGGCATGATAATTCCCATATTTAATTAAAATACTTAGATGTAGTTATTAAAACTCAATCTAGAATCAATATGCTCATATAAAATTGGGAAAATGTGCATGGCTCATTATTTACACATGCTCAGTTACACACAAGTTGATCAAATGGAATGGAAAAATCTATGTCATTATCTATGTTGTATACACTTGAAATCATATTCTAGGTTGTCATCAGTTTCATGCCTTACTCCATCTATAGTGGTTGACATTTTTGAGTGGCCCAGAGCTACCTAATATACCTAAGTGGCTATGGAGCTAACATATATAGTTAGATATATCTAATTAGATATTTATAACACTTTACGTAGTTCATTTTTTAGATGCATCTACTACACATGGGTGGGAAATGATGGATTCATATCCTAATTGAGTTATTGAGCCTCCCACATGTGAGGGTTAGACACAATTTCAGTCTAATCCAAGTTATTCATAGGTCATGATCCACCAAGTAGGGGTGGGCATTGATGGAGTCAAAACTAGATTGAGTTATTAAGCCACCCACACATGAGGATTGAGTAAGCTATCATATCAGTTGATTCTATTCAATGATTTTATCACTATATACACACACACACATAGGTTATCACTAGGTTCATGCATTTGCTTGTGTAATCAATAAGGTGTATTCATTCCTTTCCTCTTTCCCATCTCTTTACTCAATTTTAATCAGTTAATTCTTTATTTAGCATAGTCTCTTGCTTTTGATATCTCTTAAGTAAGGAATAATTTATAAAATTTTCATTGCATGTCATGCTTTGGATCATGATTCACATACGTAGACCCAAATTTACATACTCAAGCTTAGCTACATGCACTTCACTTCCTAGCTATGTCTAGGTTCACTTCTTTTTTCCTTTATACTAGTCATTTTACTTTACTGCATTTATAACATAAAATAGAGGGGGCAAATTTAATCACCTAAAAGTGGTATTTGAATGCTAAGAATTATACTTGAGACAAACTATTCCTATCTTATCCTTATACCTATCCTAGAGCCTTTTATCACATGTTTACAACCTTTGTGCAAACCACATGCATCCCTAGTAAGCTAAAACATAGTCTCAGACCTCCATTCCTAGCCTTCGTGCCCATCAACCTACCATTTGGACATTAGTACCATATTAAGGACACTATAGCCACATGGATCTAGTGTCCCCAATATGGTGCTAGTGTCCCTTATCCTAACTCTCTCGAATAAATATATTATGAAAACTTAAACCCTCCTAAGGTTGGCCTAAACACATTTTATTATCTACACGAGCTATAAAACACTATAAATACATGAATTTTAGACCTATATCTACTAGATGGAAAATAGATACAAAAAACCTATTCAAACACAAAATAACTTGAGTAAAATCAAGGTTATTAATCTCTATTTTTACCTACTTCTGCATCCTACCATCTCAAACTTCCCTAAGCTTAGATTTTCAATATTTCCAATCTCAAGTACACTTAAGGCATTTAAGACCACTATCATTCTAACATCACTTACAATTGTACTAGCACTTAGGTGGGGAGAACTAGATTGGGCTTGATCCCTCTTTGGAGTATTGGTATGTAGGAAACTCTATTCATAGTGGGGTGTTGAGGATGTCCATCCTATCCTATTAATAAACACAAAATTTCAGCTCATGCCTTACTTATTAAGGAAGATTAGGGTTTGCATGATAAATCAGTTATTACAAGCATAATATAGAGTTTCATACTTCATGTGTGTAGTAATAGAACCTAAGAACTTAGGCGTATGTGTACCCATAATTTAGGAATAGCCCTACATAGAGGACATTGGCACCATTTTTGGGACACTAGAGTCACATGGTGCTACTGTCCAAGTGTGTCACTACTATCTAGTAGAGGATATGACATACAAATCCTATATATGATACTCAGACCTTTTTGTATCCCAATTTTTATCACTTATATCTTTTGTGTCAATTATTTTTGAGATAAGTATTTATTTACACATATTTATTACTATTTTTAGAAATTCAAAGCAAGTCAAAATATTTAACAAATTAGTTGTTATTTATTGCATATTATTTCACTGATTTAGACTACTCATTCCTATGATCAAATAAAGAATTTACATAAGCTAAAACCTAAATGGTTAAAACAATATGCAAGTGAAAATAGAAATTTATATAACTTATTTTAATTAATAATATTTGAGATTAAATAAGGTCATCAACTAAAAATTATGCTTAGAGATTCATTTAAATTGGGATCATGACCAATAATAGATCCACTAAACTTACACTAAGGGATATCTTATCACACTATGTCAAAGGAGAGGTTTCTAAGGCCTCTCGGCAAATTCCATCTGGTGATAACCTAGATATGTCTCTATGATTTAAATAATATTAAGTAAGCTAATCTACTAAAAAAATACACAAGTTATTCTAGTAACATTTGTTGAAGTTATTCTACTAACATTTGTTGAAGTGAACCTATCATGCCTCAATCTCTCCTTTGGCCAATGGTGATTTGTAAGAGGTTATTGTGGGCTTGTAAGGATCATAAGGATAAACCATCTCTAGGATATAAGACCTCTTCTATGCATCCACAACTTCCACAAGTAAAGTGACACTCTTTCAAAGGCAAAAACCTAAGTAATGAAACCTCCTATTGATTGTATAAATAGATTTGTGAGTAGTAATGATGCAAAATTTATTGATCCTATATTATAAATGAAATAAAAGGTGGTATATATATCCATAGATTGACCCTAAACACTCCCATAAATTACGTTGATGGAATCAGTGTGGTTGATGTTGTTAGGTAGGAAATAAAGATGTTAGGTCTTGAATGATGTCAGCTTGGGCCAACCTAGTTTTATAACATGTGGTAAGTCCTAGAATGGGGTTAACCTAGTTAACATAGTAGGATACATGGTAAAAAGGGGGTTTTGCTTAGTTAAGGGCTATTTGGGGTAGTGAATTTCTTAATAAAGTGTATAATCAAAGTTTTAAATCCTAGGGAAAAAAATAGGAGTAGCTTGTATTGGTTTTAAGTGGTATTATAGGGGCCAACAATCCTATGAAGAACCAAAGGTCTACCAACCCCTTTCCCAGTGCACTATTTAAGGTGTTTACTTAGAGAGATTGAGATTCTATGGGCTTTTACAAGAGAGACATCATCAACAATTGATAAATTTTAAAAATATTATGCGTATACATATGCCCCACTCAAAGCTCATCACATGTCACATAATTATAACATGGGATGGTGATTTGACAAAGGAACATAACAACTCATAATTCTAAGCTAGTAAAATATTTAGTAAGAAACATGAAATTAATTGAAAGGAAATAATTGAAAAATACATACCTTTACTTACCTTGATGCTTGTAGAAGAGAAATCATGGGAACAAAGTGTAGAGGCATACAATGTAGGGGACATTAGGCAGGACTATAAAATAAGAGAAAATTTGATTTTTTTTCAAAAATATGTGATGTATATAGAAAATTCTATATATTATTAGGATTCTAAAACATCTTTCAGTTTGGAAAAAGAGTTAGTAGAAACATATTTATGAGCAAGAATCATAATTAGTTAGAAAATAATTAATAATTAAAGAATTTGAAATTTTAAAATATAAATAAGATTGTTAAACTATTCATTTGTAATTATGCTATTATGAGAAAATATAGATCTAAGAGACCTAGGAGAGTGGATAGAACAATTATGGTCTGAAGTCAACATGTGCAAGGTAGGGGACACATAACAATCAAAACCAGTGTGGATCAAGTAAGTAATGCTGTAAATTTTGGATTTTTACAAGTTTTTAGTGAAAAATTTAATTATTTTGGAAAATTATATGGTGGGGAAAATTCATATAATTAAATTTTCACCAATAATTTTTAGGGTAGGGTAGAGGGTAGGATGGTCAATGGGTAGGTCTCAAAATTAGTTATAAATGCCTAAGGCATTAATGATAAATATTTAAAATGTCATCACCTTTGTTGAACAGAGTCAGCTAGGTTAATTCAGTTGAAAATTAGGAGAAAGAGGGTGTCCAACTTCATAGCATGTGGCTAATCTAATATGAAACTAAGTGGCCAACTACATACAAGAAGGCTGATCTGTTAGTAAAGTTCAAGTGGTTAATTGATTACATATTGACTAATACAAAAGTGTATTAAATTGGTTGACATAGTTTATAATAATGGACAACTACATAGAATATGGATGATATAGTTTGTATTCCAGGTTGACTGTGTAGCACATGGATAATCTAGTTTTAATGGTGATACCATGGTTGACATAGTTTGTTAATTGGCCCACTTATTAGGATATATTTTTTATTTTCAGCCAAAATAGTGTATTATGTGGCTGATATAGTATGAAATGGTAGAAAATTACAAGAACAAGTTGATGAAGTACTTAATTTGAATTTTAGAGTATATTTTCCTGATTATCTAAGGTTAAGGACTAATACATATTTTATTATTTAGAATTTTATAGAGATGACAAAGACTTTAGCATTTGGTAGATACAATTTGGTTTCCTAATTTTTTAGATAGATTGACAACCAATAACCATGCATAGTTAGCATCCTTAGGTTTTGGTGGCATCATGCAGATGAAAAGGATTCCCCTCAATGTTGACTTAGTCATAATGGTCTTAATAACATGGGAGAGACTAACCAACACTTACTGATGGGAGTTGGATGAGAATACCCTAGAGGTGGGCATCACTCTAGAGGATTTCCATGATTTAGTTAGACTTCCCATTAGTGGGACCCATGTTATTTGTGATGCTCCTGAGCTAGATTCATAGAGAAAAACCTTAGCCTGATGGGTGACTTGATTTGAGATATATTTTTAGGGTTAGTGGGTGTGACTATTTGATATGTATATATCTACCATTTTAGATATCTATAAGGTAGTGATAGGCCTTATGACATAATGTGTGATTTGTCAAAATTTAGATGTTAAGGTGTTGTTGTATGTGGTTGCCTTATGCTAGTCTATTTTATAGTAGGGTACCTTGTATGACCTAGGATATACGATTCAAAGAAAAATAAACAAAATGAAGACATGTTGGTTGACTTAGTTATGAAAATAGAGTAGAATAAAGTCAAGTTGGTCGATTAAATATATTTAAATATATTACAAAAGGAACATAGTTAAGCTATTTGACTTAGTTTCTTGGATAGAAAATAGATATAAAACTAACTCGAGTTTGTTGACTGTAAATCTACAATTGTATATAATTAAAAAATTGGGAAAAACAATATTGAAATTTGAATTTTGAGAAAGAGAGAGAAAATAAATTAGTTTAAAATTTGATAGAGAGTAATTAGTAAGATGTTTATAATGAACCTAACATTGTAAATTGAGTTAACCAGATCGATCTAGTAGTTTGTCTCAAATTTTTGAGTTGTTGTTTTAAACTATGTTATCTAGATAGATTTCTAAACCTATAGAGAGAAATAAGAAATATTAAAATAGAGTCGATTTGATTGAATAAGTATAAATAAAATTGAGAAATGATAAAACCAAATGAAAGTATTTTGAATGGATTGATCTAGTAAACTAAATAAAAATGTATAAAAATAAAGGAATCAAGCTAGTTGATTCAGTTAGATAATGAAAAATTGGAAAATAAACTATATTTATAGGGTCAATCTAATTTTTTCTAAATATATAAATTTATGTGTAGAGATCTAACAAAATACATAGGGCTGCCTTAGTTGGAAAACTTGTCAAATCAATGAAGCTATATAGACCTACACACAAAACCAAATGAATTTGATAGGGTTGACTGAGTATAAAACCTACACATAAAATATTAAGTAGGACATTTGGGTTAATGGTTTATGAAAACCTATGAATAAAATATTAAACTGGGTCTACAGGGTCAATCTAGTTGTTTGTAAATACAATTTAAAAATCTCCAAGGGTTAAATTTATGTCAAGTTCACCAAAATGTACACAAGCAAAAATAGACAGTTCTTTAACTTATCCTAATTAATAATATTTAAGCTCAGAGAAGGTAATCAACTAACAATTATGTTTAAGGATACATTTAACTCAAATTCAAAACTAATAATGGATATGATAAACCTACACTAAGGAATCTCTTATCACACTATGGAAAAGGAGAGGTTTTCAAGGCTTCTAGGCAAATGCCATCTTGTGATAACCCTACCTAGGTTTCTATGATTGTAAATAGTATTAAACAAGCTATGATACTAAAAAATTATGCAAGATAATCTAGTAAATGCATATGCAAGGTCATCTAATGCTCACCAAATCTTGTTGCATAAATGTGGAAGATAAAAAACATGCAAAGATAAAACTATCTATAACATAGAGAAGATATAAACAAGGAGAGATACAAATCAATATACATAAAATCTACAATATCTACTTATGATAATATGAAGGGTTTAAGAATATACTTACCTTTGTTGAAATTAATCCATTGTGCCTCAATCTCTTCCTTGGCCAACGGTGATTTGAAAGAGGTTGTTGTGGGCTTGTAATGATCACAAGGATATATCAACTCTAGGATACAAGACCTCTCCTATGCATTCAAGACTTCCACAAGACAAGTGCTATTCTTTCAAGGCATAAAACCTAAGAAATGAAACATCGTTTGGATTGTATAAGTATATTTATGAGCAGTAATGATGAAAAATTGATTAATACTCTATTATAAATGAAATAAAAGGGGGTATATATAGCCACAAATTGACCCTAAACCCCCATCGAAATTAAGTTGATGGAGTTATCCTAGTCAACCTTGTTAGGTGGGAAATAGAGCCATTAGGTCTTAAACTATGTTGGCCTAGGCTGACCTAGTTCTGTAACATGTGGTAAGTCCCAAAATGGGGTTGACCTAGTTGACCTAATAGAATACATATAAAAAAAGGTTTTTTATTAGTTAGGAGCTATTTTGGGTGGTGAGTTTCTTAGGAAAGTGTATAAGCAAGGTTTCAAAGGATAGGGAAAAAATAGGAGTACATTGTATTAGTTTTAAATGGTGGTAGAGGGGAAAATAATCCTATGAATCACCAAAGGTATACCAAATCATTTTCTAGTTTAAATTTTAAGATGTGCACTCAAAGAGATTTAGATTTGATGGGTTTTTATAAGAGAGACAACATTACTAATTGATAAACTTTAAAAATAATGTGTGTATACACATAGTGTGTCATGTGGGTAGATGAAAGGTTCAACATTTGTATGTGCATGTGTTATAGATCTAGTGTTTACTTGTGTCACACTCAATTACCAATGAAACATATGTGTGTATATAAAGGTAATGATATGCTATCTACTAACATCAATTAAACAACATATGTAAAGCTCTAGTAAACATGTGAATGCTAAATGCTTTTTGTACTTTTGATTTATTTGAATGTATTGTATTATATTTATTTTTTGAAATTTTAGTAGTGAGAAGGATATCCAATGATCCCATTTAAGGGATGTTCATAGTGTGCTCTAGGCTTAGGATGAGATATATCAAATTGGTCATGCTACCAAGGATCATGTAAATATATTGAATATGAATATGTAGAGTCTATAATACTCTACCTATGCCTCATAGGAATTTGTGGTCATGAAGCAATAGTGGTTCATGGAACCCATTGTTTAGTGCTCTGTGATTTATTCATTATAACTATAATATTGGGTCTTTTTAATCTCTCTAAAACATATTGTTCTACTCTTAACAATTGTCTAGGTTATATCAGTGTAGATGATGGCTTTGTAGAGTCCGCTATGTATATCTTATGCAATAGCCTCTCTCATATTGGTCACCTAGGAAAGGGGATTGACTTTTATTACCCTTTCACTCATGAAAACCTTAGCAGGTTATATGATTAGTTGTCTTGGAATAAACTTCTCTTGTTGTAATGGATGTTCATATTGAATCCCTGAAAATGTGATTACCCTATTGACGTGAATATACTTGAGATATTTATGCACTATTGGCTACATGAATATTATGAATCTAAGTTCATATAAATAACATATCAAAGACTCTCATATATGGTATAACTAAAAAATGTCATGGTCACATGTGCTAGACCAACTTGTAAAGGTAAATCAATCCAACTAAAAACTTCTTGTGATTTCCCATATAATTCTTTGACCATCTTGCTTGAAGGGTATAAATCATCATGTGTATATCCTAAATGTGTGAGTAATGTCATGATACATACATTATAATTATAACCATTATTAACCATAATAATACATATAATTTTATGATCAAGATGTGATATAATAAATAATGAGTGAATATTCGAGTAATTATCCATAATTTTACTATCATCAAATAAAATAGAATGCCTCTAAACCATAGGAGGTATCTCATGTGTAAGTATACCATTAATCCCATATAATGGGTGCCCATAATGTGGTGGAGGATGATGTAAATTATATGCCATTTTCACTTTTAGTGCTTCCTTATAATGATCTTATAATGGATTGTTGAATATCTTTTAATTTTGATGGTCACCATGTTATGATTTTAAATCTTTTGGAAACCCATCAAATGTGATATTTTCACTATCAATGAGGTCTTGTAGATTATGATTTAAATTGTAACATCTATTCATAGAATGACCAACACATTGGTGATTTTGAACAAGGAATCCAATAGAAAGGAGGTTAGTATAATGTTATTCCAGTAAAAAAGAATCAAAATAACACACTAAACACTTAACACCTATAGCCTAGATACTAGGGGGAACATAGGTAAAAAACATATAAATAAAAAAAAATAGAAAATAAAATAAATAAATGCTATTTTACCTTCCTTTGAGCTCTAAATGTCTTATTGAAGTGGCTTGCTCAGTTTATGTATCAAGAAATCTTCATCGATGGAGCTTCATTTACTTCACCTTTCCTTGGCACCTTGGCTTGGTTTGATTGGCTTATGAATTTAACATGGTAACATTACTTGAAAGGTTTATTTGAATCTATTTGAGCATTATAACATTACACCAACATAGATTAGATATCAATAGGTATGGACTTGTATTTATAGCCTTCAAAAGTTAACTCTCACCTAAGGTGAGTTAAGGTTGAGTTTAAACATGGAATGAGTTCAAACTAACCCTAGGTGAGTTGAGGCTAACTCCAATTGAGTTAAAAGGTGTCATGTAATTATGATTTTACATTACTAGGCATGGCTCTCAAATTAGATATTTTGAGATATTTTGGAAGAGCTTAATATTTTGATTTTTGGAATTTCTATTTTTAGATATTCATTAATTGAAAATGGATAATTAAAATAAGCATTTAATATTTTTTAATTAGATGATGTATTTTGTTTAACATTTTATCTCTTTTAATATTTGATCAAGTGCCCCACTTAATGGGTCCATCGTCTAAACCACCAGTTTTTAGGTTGTAAGGTGACTCAGGATGATCCATGAGATGTTATTGTTGTATATAATATAATACCCCAAATAAGAATTCCTCAACATTATTATGAGTAGTGATGAATGACATATGGCCAAAATTGGGATGTTTAGTGATTCTTAAGCTTAGTTTTCAATGTTTGGTAGAAATTAGTCTGAAGTCTAATTAGAATCTAGTTATATCTAGAATTAGGTGTCTACAATTTGCCCCTATTTGGGAAGGCATTGAAATTTATAGGCACAATAATGTCTTATCAAATAATAAAAAGGTCCTGTATGCCTAATTCCCTAATAGGTGATGAATGAACCCTAGATGCCCCCTTGAGGGAGTTATCAATAAACAAGGTCAATGATTAGTTCCTCAAAAGAAGGAATTGATAGGACCAAATGGTAAAAGGGGTTGGAAAAAACTAATATACCCAAAGGTAGTTATAATCAATGTCAAAATGAGATGCCCCAATTGGGCAGATAAAAAGATAATATACCCAAAGGTGGCTATAATCATCAAAGTAAAAAGATAATGATTTTCCCAAAAGAAAAGGTAACAAGAGAATGATTTTCTCAAACATGGTTATAATCATCAAGGTAAAAAGATAATGATTATCCAAAAGGAAGTTATAATCATTAACTAAAGGAAAAGGTAATAAGAGAATGATTTTCCCAAAGGTGGTTATAATCATCAAGGTAATAAGATAACGATTTGCCCAAAGATGGTTATAATCACTACCATAATGGAAACATTCCCTAGTTAAGTGGATAGAGATAATGATTTGTCCAAAGGTGGTTATTTTAGAAATACAATTCCTAACACTATTTGTGTTGAAATTATCAATCTTACTTGATTTACACTCAAATGCACATTTTAGGTCAAAATCCATAAAACATGCTAAATGGTTCCAGCTTGTTGTTTACAAGTGCCAATTTAGGCTAATATATCCCTAAATGGGGAAATACATTTTATGGGATTCCTAACTTTGATCAGATTATTTTGAGTCAAAATAATGATTTTGACTTTTTGTGGTATGGATCACTCTTTTCTTTTAATTCATTAGTACACATCATGTACTGTTGTTATTTTGTGTTGGTAACATCACCTTCTAATTTTTCCCAAGTCAAATTATGACCTAGTAATATGAATTTATGACCATTTTGATTAATTGAGGGCCAATTTCTAAAGAATTTCACAAATATTGATTAATATTGTTTAAGTCCAATTAATTCAAATCAAGAGCTTAAATGGATTTTCCATGGAGGTTATTGAATATTTATATTTAGAAACTGATTCCTATTAATTACATCACCTAATGACATAATTGTTTGGGAAGGCATCCCTAGGCCATAAATGCATAAAATATTTGAATTATGGCCTCCCATGCCTCCCATTCCTCATTAATTCCCCTTCTTTCCAAATCATAATGAGGATATTTATGGATTTATTTACAAATATTAGATTAATTCATGGCCACACATCTCAATCTTGAGATGGAAAATCATGATTGATCCTGCCCAATCTCAAAAATCTATAAATAGGACTCATACTACCATTTTAAAGCTTAAATTGTGTAAAATTATAATGCTAAAATCCCTTCACAATTTCTTTGTGTTTTGATTATTGTGTTATTTGCATTTGGATTAGCTTCATTGATAGGCAAAATAGATAGTTTATATCATGAGCCAAAGTTTTGCATATAGTTATTGAGGAAATGGAGGAAAAAATAAACCATTGTTGACAAAGACTAGAGCTTTAGATCAAGGGGAGAACAAGCTTGGAGCTGATTTTGAGTAATGGAGTCATTCGGGAAGGTAATGGTTGATTTCTTTATTTCATTTATATCTTATTATCATTAACAACCCCCACATGAATAGTTTGGATTATATTGTCAATTATTATACATTATTTTATGAGTTTTCAAGACTAATGTTTGAATTGATTTTCTTCGTAATTCACTCTACATTTTGGCATGCCCGGTGGGACACGATTGCGTATCCACATATTTGAACAAAAATAGCTCTTATTTTTAATTTGTTTAATTTTTTTATGAATTTTTTATAGGTTTTTCTTACTAGTTTCATCCTAATTCTCTCAAAATTTTATTAAAATTTGATTTATAGTTTAGAAGTTATGACTCTTTTAGTGACTGTCACTTTTTATTTTCTATTTTTTAGGTAAAAATGGCTAGTATAGAGCTAAAAACAATTTTTTTATTCAATTTTTTGACTTGAATTTTTTTTTATAGAGGTGCGTATTAGAAATATAAACAACCTAAATTTTTTTATTATAAAATAGTATTTATTATAAAAGTTACGATCAAAATACCAACTATAATTTTTTATGTTTTATGTATTCGATTTTATTGTTTTTAGCCTTCTAACTTGTTGTTTGCATATTTTCATAAGTTTAATATTAATTTTTGTGTTTTGTTGAGATAAAAATTATTTGTGAGCATAAATTTTTTGCCTTTGGATTGATAGGTCATCCAAATCCAAGAGCATACTTTTCAAGTTTTCTTGTTTTATTTGAAAAAGAGATTCAAAGCTACATAACATTCTGACAATTTTCTTGCAAGAACTACTTGGAAAGTGATCAAATCATGCTTAATTAAATATTTGTAAACCTATTTTGGGCACTTAAAAAGAATTAAGATTTTTATTTGGTTTTTAAGATAAAAACTTAGATATTTATTTGAATGATTTTGTGATTTTTTCTTCAAAAGTTTTGCAACTTAAGGCCAAGGGGCCAAAGAACACCACCAAACATTTCAATTTAGTGCTTTAAAATTGAAAACACTTCAAAGTTTTGTTTTAATTAAGTCATTTATCATTTTTTTCTTAGTTTAAATTTGTTTGAGTAAAAACTAAGTTATGCGTGTATGCTCTCCCCTATCCCCTATATGAAACTTGTGGGATCAAAAGTGGCATCTTCATTGCAAATTGCCTTAGTCTAAAGGTGTAAAATAGATATTTTGAAGGCTCTCCCCAAGACTTGTATGGCTTGGGTGATCTAGAAACAACCTTAAATATATTTTACTTAGTTTTTATTTCATTGCATCTTGACTTGTGAGGGGGATTTTATTACCTCCCATAAGTTCTATAGGGAAGCTTTGAATTGGGGCTTCATCTCCTGGAATCATATTCAAACCCTTTACATGGGGGGGGGGGGGGGATGGGGTATATAAGTCAAGATACCCTCACTAATATGGTGGTTTGAATGGTTAAACTATCTTCATTAATAGAAGCTAAGCTCGGGATGTTTGAGCATGTTGGATATCATAATACATTGAATAAGCGATGGATGTAGTGGTTGTAAAAAAAGCAAGACCTTTTTAAAACTAGCCATATGATTCAAACCCAAATGACATTAACTTATTTTGTATATTGATATGAAAGTCATATGCATTTTATCTATCTAGAAACATTTGAAAAATTGTTAGTTTAGTTAACCCCACTTTGTCACACTTTGTTAGTTTAGGGCTTAAGATGAATAATTAGTTTATTAATCTTTGTCTTAGATTACTTGGTCTTGTTTTGGGTCAAAACTTGCTTGTTAACCAAATATCATAATTGAACACATTATCCATAAATTTCTTGAACAAGGAGGCATTATGCTATCCAAATAAAAATCATCTTTTTCCTTGTTCAAATTTTAATCTAAAACATTGTGTCATATCATCCATTTTAGTGCAGTTATACTACCCATTTGAGTCTAGATCATTTGCCAAATTTTCTTAAGTCCCTCATTGATAATTTAAATTTAGAATTCGAATTTTTTAATTTTTAAAGGTTGATGTGTTAAATTGGGTTCACCATTTTCACTTGACTTGTTTTAGCTTGGGTTCAATTTTCCATTTGAATTGAGGGCCATTTAAAGACTCATTATCACATTATCATCTTTGGTGGAATCAATTCATCTTACATATCACTCACGCTTTGAGTCCTAGAACACATTTTATACTACTATTCCTATTACTATGTGGCAATGTTGTGCCATCCATTTAGTTTTAACTTTATACTTAGTAATTATTACATGTTTCCCCATCATGAATTCCTTGGTTCACATTGTCTCCTTCCTAATTCAAAGGGATTTATTATAGTTTTATAGTAGAAACTCATCAAAGTTGAACTAAATTTTACAATATTGACGTATCTCAAAAGTCTAAATTTTAGTGTACTAGTTGCACTCTAGGATTTTTGAATTATCATACCCTCTTCCAATTATACAATTTTAACTTTACCCAAAGGTTGATTAGTTTCATGAATACATTCTTGTAATTGTGTGTGGTTACAAGCCACCCTCCTTTTATAGTATTTTTGGTGCCTTAGTCATTTTTTTGGAAGAAAGATCAAAATACATACCTTGTTTAAACATTTGTACAACATTGATCCAAATTTAGTCAAACATATAGAGTAACTCTTTCTAGACATGACTCAAAGGTTTATTTGTAGTGGGGTCCCTTACAACCCTAGAAAAAAGGATGAGCACTTTTATGATGGACAAGATAATTCCATAATCTTTGAGGATGTTTCAACAACTATAGGATCCGAAGGGGATTATACTAAATATCAAGAGAACCAAGATGAAGCACTCCTTAGGTTGATATAATCTAGTGCTAGACTACCCTCAAATTTTTATATAGAGTAATTACACACCTTAGTTAGAGAAGGAGAACAACAAAAACAAGATCAATATTTTTCACAATCAAACATAACTTCTTCCTCTAACAAAGGTAAAGAAATAATTATAGAGTCAAAACCAACCGATCAAGATCTTGTCAACAAGATTAAGAAAATAAATCAATGGTATGCCAATCAACTTATCATAGACTTAACTAACTCTCTAGTTGATAATTTAATCTATAATGATGCCTCAAAGGAACAAGGAAATGTGATTGAACGTACACAACAAACATTGATTGAGAACACAACAATTGATCAAGGTGTATCAAATGAATACAAAAAATGACAGAGGTAATGTAAAATGTTTTAGTAGACACATAACACACATTATTTAATCACCAAGATCCTCTTATCACTTTACAAACATAGAAGCCCAAACATCCAATTCAAATTAAGGAAATACCTTAAGATAATTTGGCCAGTTCATCTCAACCAAAACAAAAATTAGTGAATAGATCAAGGACTCCCCAAAATCAATAAAGCATGTGTAGTTCAAAGCAAAAGATTTTGAGGAATCAACGACCTATTTATTTGACTCTAGGAGCAAATCAAAACCAAGTCAAAAAATGTAGGGTGTACATCCCTCACAAATCCATGCAATAAAAAAGGCACATTCTACCCCAATAACAATAACAACAGGGGCACATTCTACCCAAACATGCAAGAGTAAAACTCCATGAAGGAGATTTTGTCATATTTGGAGACTGGAAACAAGATCAAAAAGTATAAATTTGATGAGATATGTCCATATACATTTGATTTAAGCATTATACAAAACCCCTTTCCATGTCATTTTAAAGCACCCAAATTTGATAAATACAAAGGAAAGGGTGACCCACATGAACATATCTAGGCATTTTTTGTATTATGCTAAGAGGTTGCTTATAGTAGCATGTTCTTAATTCAATTGTTTCTATGAATTTTAATAGGAAAAGATTTATATTGGCTACTTAAACTACTCGAAAAGATCAATTACAGATTAGAATGACTTATCTAAAAAGTTCATCAACCATTTCTTGTACAATACAGAGCATAAATTGACCTTCATTGACTTGTGCAAAGCCAAACAACAAGATGGAGAAATATTCACCACATATTTATAGAGATGGACACCATTAATGAGTTAATTTAAAGATAATTTTCTATAAAAATAGTTGATAGATATATTTTCATAGAACTTACATCCTGTGGTCATGCACAATCTATGCCTAGCTTATGCTAACTCATTTGAGGAGATCATAGACAAGGGTGTACAAATTGAGAAAGATATTATTACCAAGGGCCTTGTTAAGATATTTTTACATGGTCAAACATAAAATTAGACCCCATCTTCTATTCATACAGCTATGAAAGATAAGCCTAAAGGCTTTAACAAGAACAAAAACATAGCTGGAAATGGGGTGACTGAAATAAGGCATGTACAAATGGTGCAATCTCCACCAACCCCAAATGTACAATTAGTTCCCCCTAATAGACCACCTAATTTTTAGAGATAACCTCCACAAAGAGTAAACCATGGTGGTTTTAGGGTCTTTAACAAATTGGGAGAACCAATTGAAAGAGTGTTCCAAAAGCTTGTAGTAGATAACTTGATTGTATGGCCAGTACCAAGGCCATTTCCTCAAGATCAACCACAACTAGATTGGTATAAAGAGAATAAGTTGTGTAACTTTTATCATGTAGTTGGTCACAATGCTTATCATTGTGTCTAATTTTGACATATTATTTAATATTTCATTGAAAGTGGTGAAGTTGAGATTAAAATGGCCCCTAATCAAGACACAAATTAAGATATGGGAATCTACAATGACCCATATTCTTGACATAATCAACCACCACCAAGGAATAATCAAAACAAAGGATAGAGGCAAAATCAAAACTAGAATCAAGGTCAAAATTTTAATAAACATGAGCATAATCACAACCATAATAGCCATACTAACAATATGAGTTATAACAACATGCCTTATGACTATAACACTACTATGGGATGCATTTTTACAGCCCATATTACCGCTATTACTATTAAACCATGTGAACCATTTCATGATCCTCATAGTATAAGACCCATCATTATAAGGTCAACACCCTCTCTCTAGTAATACTACATCAAGTTCACATAACTCTATTACAACTCCATTTTCATGGGTTGCTATTTCTAGATAACACCTTTATTCTAATTATAATGGCTCCTTACTAGCTCAAAATTATAGTAATGCAACTAGACACTCATGAGTCACCCTCCAAGGCCATTTGCCTTCATCTTCTAATTATATTAACACCTCACCACCTCTAGGGTTTGTAGTCACAACTAGATTCTCATGAGTTACTCTCTAGGGCCCTTCACCTACTTCTTCCATAGAACCTAATGTGAACATTGCACCAACAGAGTCCAAAGCTAACTACTATCCCAACCAAATCGAAGCCATCTCATCTCAATGTTGAAAAGCTTTATAGTCTATCAGACTAATTAAGAAAAACCCCTACATAGATTTCCATCTTGGATCTCTTATGAACATTTGAAGTGTATAGAACTATCTTGAATAATTTTTTACAAAAATCCACTATTACTGAATGATATAAACCCTGAGCAATTATAGAACCTTGTGGAACATTTATCTTCATTTCATCAAGTAACATTTGATGAAAAAGACATGTCTACACTTGAACCTAGCCATAATAACCCACTATATATTAAAGTAATAATTGAAAACCATAAGATCAAGTGGGTTATTATAGATAATGGTTCAGGGATGAACATCATATCTCTTAAGTTGGTTCAAATATTGGGCTACACTATAAAATATATTTAACCAAAAATGATTACTATCAAGGCTTATGATAATGCTGAAAGGGAGTCTATTGGTACTATTTGGTTGCTAATCATTATTGGGTCCATTTCACATCATACAATACTTCATATTATGGACAATGAATTGAATTATAACATAATTCTTGGTAATCCTTGGATCCATTAAGTACAATCCATTCCTTCCACCCTACATCAATTCCTTAATTTTCCCCATGATGGAATTGAGGTTACTATTATCATCGATCAATAGCCTTATGAATATTGCAAACATCTTGAGGCCCAATTCTACAATTATAGCTATTGTCTAGGTTTTGAATTCATTTCAAATAAGAATAAGGCTATAATTTATCCACCTCCATCCAATTATATCAACCCTATTTGTCTCACTTCCATTTTAACTGATTCATTTACCATAACTCTTGCAAAGCAGGTTGTTATTCAAGATATGAGAATTTCCACATATAGTCTAAAGGATGATTTCCATGCTTTAAAGTTCCCTAAAAATCTAAAAACATTTAGCAAGCCTAAACCTTACAAGATTCCTAATGAAACCACAATTATTTGGAAATAGAAGAAGAAACAATAAAAACTACCTATGGTTTTTGTACCTACTATTATGCCAAAGAAAGATTGAGAGGCTTTTACTGAGGGAGACTGGTTATATTTTTAAGGGCTTGCTAATTAATTTCAAAATTTAAAGTATCCTATTCTTAATTGGATCATGGATCATCTTGATTATATAGGCAAAGGCCTTAGCCCATGAGTGTAAGGACTCTTGGAACCCTTATATCTAGAGTACTTAATTTATATCATGGTCTCAAATTTATACCACATGGGGGTGATCTCATAAATTTTGATAGTGTTTCTTCCAAATTTTCTGATAATAAGAATCCTAAAAGTGATACAACATTCCATTATAGCCTTTATGATAAGCTTGTTGACATGTAACTATTTGATTCAAATGCCATTTTAACCTTAACCAATGGAGTTTCCCATCTTGAAGCAAGAACCCTTTCTATTGGTGCTTCCCATCTTGAAGTAGAACATCATATTTTACCATTGGAACTTCCCATATTGAAGTAAACCCCAATTTTCCCCTTTGCCTTTACCATCCTAAAATCATTGATTAAGACTAGAAAAATTTGGTCATATGCCTCAATGATTTTGAGAATGAAGAATCACTTTCATAATACATGGACCTAAGAGATGGATTTACCATTGGTGATCATAAACAAGTAATTGATTTTTAATTAGATCCTTCTACCTACTTTAGAGAGTAGGAAAAAATTATTGGTCACAATAAATATTAAACATTGAGATCTTAGAGTGAAAACCTCTTTGAGGTACTCATCAATCAGGGAAAAATTAATGAAAAAGACAAGCCTCTGAGTGAAAACCTATTTCAGGTGCTCTTAAGTGACAAAGTTTTCTCATCCCCATAAGATGTAGAAGGTCCATCTAGCCCAAATTTTATAGTTAGTACAAACATATCTTCAAAATAATAACAAATGTTTTAGCATCTTACTCTAGAGTTTCTAAAGGTTTTTATTACTTGACCTTTACCTGAGATGGTGGATTATGATTCATCACACTATCCAAATCTTTGGGAAGAACAAAAAAATGTGACACAAGAAGATGACCTCGATCATACCTTACCAATAATTCATGCAGATGGATTCACACCCCTTGTGGAAAGCATGATAGAAGTAAACGTAAGAACCTATGAAGATCCCAAAATTGTTTATCTTGGAGCTTCTCATATTGAATCATAATGTGAAAAAATCATATTCATTCTAAGGGATTATATTGACATCTTTTTATGGGCATACTCTGACTTTCTAGGCTTAGACCTAGATTTAGTTATGCATCACCTTGTTGTCTATCTTGATGCTAAACCAGTCAAGTAAAAATTGAGGAAGATGCATCCATGCATTACCTTATTGGTTATATTAGAACTATAAAAATTGATATGATCAAGCTTTATTAGGCCACTATATTATTCTGAATGGATCTCAAACAAAGTCTTAGTGAATAAAAATACCTCAGGTACATGTATTTGTACTAATTTTAGAGATATCAACAAAGCATGCCCTAAAGATGATTTTACTCTGCCCAACATCGACATGATCATTGACTCAATTATTAGGTATGAGATGTTGTCCTTAATGGATGTATATTTTGGATACAATCAGATCAAGATAGCCCAATAAGATCATCACAAGACTGCATTCACCACTATGTGGGGAACATTTTATTACCAAGTCATGCCATTTGGCTTGAAGAATGATAGAGCCACATATAAACATGCCATGACTATCATCTTCCATGACATGATGCATGATACTATTGAGAACTATGTTGATGATATACTAGCAAAATTAAGAACAAGATCTAGACCTCTAGATGTTTTATGAAAAATATTTGAGAGGCTTCATGAATATAAAGTTTGCATGAATCCTAATAAATGTGTCTTTAGAGTCACATCAAGGAAATTGATAGGTTTCATTTTATTACAAAGAGTGATTTAATTTAAACCTACCAAGGTCAAGGCCATTATGGAAATGCCTCCACCAAATAATCTTAATTAACTGCAAAGCCTACAAGGAAAGATCCAATCTATATGCAGGTTCATTTCTCAATTAGCAGATAAGTGCCACTCATTTACCCAACTTTTGAAAAATTTGGTAACTTTTCAATGGGATGAAGATTTTTAGAAATAATATGTGAAACTCTAGACATATTTGGTCAATCTCCCAGTCTTGAGACTGCCAACACCTAGAAGACCACTACTTCTTTACATATCAATGAAAAAGCATGCACTAGGGGCACTTTTAGCCCAACATGAGGATCTAGGTAAAAACATGCAATATATTATCTAAGTTATACTCTGGTGGCTTATGAACATAATTATATGCTTATTGAGAAGGCATGTTTAGCTATGGTGTTTGCTACTCAAAATTTATGACATTATATGATAAACAATAAATCTATTATCATCACCAAACTAGACCCTCTAAAATTCCTATTATCCAAAGCAACTCTTCAAGGGGTTATGCTCCTAAGTGAATTTGACATTGAGTATCAAAATCAAAAAGCAATGAAGGGGCAGGTTATTATTGATCAACTTACAGATGCCCCTATCATAGATACTCGACCTATGACATTGATTTTTTAGATGATTCTATTATGGAAATAGAATAAGCATTGTAGGAAACTAAACAATGAAACTATATTTTGATGGTTATTTTACATCCCATGGATCAGGAGCTGACATATTATTGATTACACCCTAGAGGGATCTGATTCCCAAATAATTTAATATATAATTTCATTATATAAATAATATGGTTAAATATGAGGCATTGATTACAGGGCTTCACCTTACCATATAATGGGATATTTAGAGCTTAAAGTTGTATGTTTATTCCTAATTAATCATCAATCAAACCACTGATTAGTATCAAACTAGAGAAGACAAACTTGTTCCTTACAAATAAATTATTTATAATCTTAAAGGTCATTCTAAATCTCTATAGTTTGAACAAATTATAAGATCAAACAACAAATCAGATGATGTGATGGAAATGATGGGATCCATGATATAGATTGATGGTGGATCTAAAGAATATCAAATTCTAATTGAAAATCTTCTTTAGCTTGCCCATGTTATACTAGATTTAGAAAGAGTATGCACCATTGCTGGTCCTAATCCCCTACTTGAATTACATTGGTTTTAAGACTTTTATAAGTACTTTCATGATCATGTTTTCTTAGCTCATCTATCCAATAATCAATAGAAACTATTACATCACCATTTATCATGTTATACCTTCCTTGGAGACATGCTTTATCATAAAGGCTATGATGGAACACTTCTTCATTATTTATCTTCAGGAGAATCCAAGCAAGCTCTAAGGGAGGTTCATGAAGGAATGTGTGGGTCCCACAACAACTGTGTAGTCTTAGAAAAGAAGCTCTTCAGAATAGGCTATTATTGGCTAAAAATGGAGACTAATGCTTGTAATTATGTAAGGAAGTGTGTTCCTTGTTAGCAACATGGAAATTTGATACATGCACCTTCTCTACCATTACAAATAATCACAACACCATGGCCATTATCAACATGGGGCCTCAATCTCATCAATAAAATAAACCCAACATCTTCATATGGCCATAAACATATCTTAACTGCTACTATGTATTTTACTAAGTGGGTTGAGGACATTCCTCTCACTTACAACACCAAGAAGTAGATTTATAAATTTATCCATTATCATATCATTTATCGATATGGCATCCCCGCATGCATTATATTCGATAATGGTGGATCCTTTGTAAACCAAGATGTAAAATCTCTTTGCAAAAAATTCAAAATCAAGCACAAGAAATCAATTCCATATAACCCACAAGGTAATGGATAAGCTAAGGTATCAAACAAAACCATTGCATGCCATTTTAAAGAATATTGTCAATGATTCTGGCCATAATTGGCACTTGCAAATATTTCTCACCTTTTCAACTTAAAAAATTAGTCATGAAACCCCAATAAGAGCTAATCCATACTCCCTCATCTATGGTATAGAATCTATTATCCTGATAGAGATCGAGCTGCCATCCTTGTGAGTATCACTAGAGAATATTGAAGATGATGAGGACTACAAAGTCTCAAGGCTAAAATAACTAGAAAATTTTGATGGCAAGTGTTTAGCTACCCTACAAAACTTACAAGCCTATAAGAACATATTTTAGAGAAGCTACAATAAGCACATTCCCTCTTAGGAGTTTGAGATTGGTGATTTGGTCCTGAAAGAGAACTAAAAGAACACAAATGTTGAATGCAATAAGAAAGGTAAGCTTCATCCTAATTGATTTGGACTATTTGTTATTATGGAAAATTATGGATTAGGGGCATATCAACTAGATAGACCAAATGGTGAATAACTTCTAGATCCCATGAAAATTGTGCACCTTAAGAGTTTCTATGCTTGAACAAATTTGAACCATCATCTACAAGATCCCTCGCTTGGGGGAAACTTGTATTGAAGTAATTGTATCCTACCATTTTATCTTACCCTAGACCACTCTCACATGAACCCTTTTACTTTCATGACTCTAGATAGTGAAAAACTTTTGGATCGTTGGTACTGTAAACACATTTTATCATAACTTGTGCCATTCTCTTTGATAACCCTATTTTTGTTATACCTAGGGATTGTTGTAACCTAAACACTTTTGTCCCTTGACCAATTATGATCTTGATTATGTATCATCAAAATTATGAACACCTTCAATGCTAGTTCTACAAAAAATTTCATCCAAGATAGTATTCTATAGCTTCTTATATATATAAGTGAACAAGAACACCTTTATAGTTTAAGATATTTGCTTGACTGCATGGTTCTTTAGATTGATTTTGCACTACACACTATTCTGTATTATATTTTTTGTTCTTTGGTAAACATTATTATCTTTTTAGTATCCTTGATCTCATCAATTTATGAGCATGTTCCATCACAACTAGCTTTAGCTATTACTAGAACTCTTAGTTCTTTGGTCAATTTTTTATATCCATGATTGCCATTGTAGCTAGATTTAACTGTTATTGAAGTTTCTACTCTTGGAAAAGCATCTCCTTGACTATTTGGTTCCCCCTTTGTATATATTTTATCCCAAAAACACCAAAAACATTAGAAAATGATCTATAAAATACTAAAAACATTATCTTGTACTTTTGTACATTATGATCCTCATGTTCTTGGAATTTTGCTAGCATGTTATGCTATTGACTTTCCACTTTGTAAGTCATCTTGTCCCATGCACTTGATATTTTCCAAGATTATTCTCTCATCCCACTATGTCACACTCTTGCCTTTTTACAAGCAAATTAAGTACTGATGGCTTGTCATTTTGCAAGTCATCTCATCCTCACACTCTTGCCATTTTGTAGGACCAATCTCATTTGTCATGTCTTCCCTTTTCGTCCACAACATTAATCATATGTTTATAGTCATCATCATGTCTTCTATCCCACTTCCTAGGAGAACCACATTTATCCTAAAGTTCATGTTGGAACATGCATCCATAGAACTATGTAGGCAACATCCACTTGTCTTGTACATCTAGAGTTAGCTTAGCCAACCCCTTAATTTTCTTCTCTTCCCCCATTTATTTTGTCATTATTCCCATTTAATTAGGGAAAAACTATTTTATCCTTATCCTTTGTTACATTTTGGTGGAAAGTAACACCTCTAACACACATGCATGAATAACTATTTTTAAAACTGCACTAACTTGGTTTTTGTTTGTGTGTGTTTATTTGAGTTTTATTGGTGATATGTTATTTTTTTTGGTGTTTTATTGTGCTTCCATGCCTCTTCATTTATTTATTCTTATTTTATACTTTTATTGCTTCTTGTCTCACCTTGGTGTTGTGTTTATCTGTATGTTCTCTTCTCTTTTATTTTTCAAGAACATCTTGATGATTCACATGAATCTTGATTATTTATATCTTGATCTCATGTTATTAAGTTGTTCTTGAATTTTTTTGGTTATTTGATTGTTACCAGTGTTTTTTTTTCCTATTTGATTTTGTTTTTCTCTTTTGTGTTCAAGAACATCTTGATGGTCCACATAGATCCTGATCCTATGTTGCTAAGACATTCTTGCATTTCATTTTTAAACATTTTTATTCCTGCTTAAGTCTTGATTGTTCATATCTTTATTTTAAGTTGGGATCATTTATGTTTATATTTTTATTTGTCTTTGCTTTTTTTAAAAAAATGTAAATATCTATAACTCTATTTTTGGTCATTATTTACCATTATCCTTAGTTATAAGTATTCACATTTAACCAGCTCTACATATTTGAAATGCCATGTCATTATGAGTTATTCATACTTATGATGCCTAATTTATTTTGAAATAGAAAGAACTTTGTGTTATATAATCAAGTCTAAACATCAACATAGCTCCAATGAATATGTTTCAAAAACACTATGCATAAACTAGGCTCAATAGGTTTAACACTTGAATCTATGCATAGACATGCATCTCTTCACATACATCATGAGTCTAATCAATTCTTGGTTAGTTTTCATCATTCCTCATTCTATTCTCTCCCAATATCAAATAAACTATGTTGGATTGAAGTCTATTTAGATTATGTAGGAAACACTTAGATACATGATGTATCTTAGGTCAACTCAGCCACCATCTTTACTCTTATTTTCATCTCTTTCATCACTTTGTGCATTCTTGTATGCCTAGTTTTTTATGGCTTTTTCTAAGCCATTGTACCATCACATATATGTTTACACCCACTCACTTTAATCTATGTTTTAGGTTATATCCTTGAGCTAGTTTCTTACCAATATTCTCATGATAGGGCATAACCTTTGAACCAATTAAAAAATCTAAATCAGCCCTACAAGTGCAAACCATTATTTATTCTTTATCAATGATCAAAATTAGCGTTGCTGGTGCGTAACTATTTTATCATGATAAAATATATCCTAATAGGGCATCTCTTATTATCATATTTTTTGAGACCACATTTTTCTCTTCCTCTAATTCCAATCTCTCCACACTTCTACCCATGATGGCATTATTTTAGTGTGCAACTTATCTCAAGATTGATCAATGTCTTAAGTGCATAACTTGCACTCTCAAATTGGGTACATTTAAAGTGTGTCCCTTAAATTTATGGATTGAATCCTTACCATTCCCCCCATCTTTGGGGCTAATTATACCTCTAATTATATTTTGATCATTGATGGTAACCATGCATACAAGAATTAGCTCATCTGGATGTGATCTATTTCATGGGTTAATTTCTCACTTTCCCTTTGTTTTCAAGAGTCCATCCTTCTCTTTCATCCTAGTATGTCCTTTTGAGGGGGTATCATGGGTCATTTTGAATTTATTATTAACAAATATTTTCTTTGAAAAGATGTTGCTTTTCCTGAATGTCTCGCTATGCCTTCTCAAATAGGGGAAAAATGTAGACATCCAATTCCTAACACTATTTGTGTTGAAATTATCAATCTTACTCGATTTGCACTCAAATGCACATTTTAGGTTAAAATCCATAAAATGTAATAAATGGTTCAAGCTTGTCATTTACAAGTGTTGATTTAGGATAATGTATCCCTAAATGAGGAAATTCATTTTATGGGTTTCCTAACTTTGATCTAATCATTTCAAATCAAAATGATGATTTCACCTTTTTGTGCTTTGGATCACTCTTTTATTTTAATTCATTAGTACACATCAATTACCATTATTATTTTGTGTTGACAACATAATAAATGGGAATATGGTTCCAATGCATCTAACATTGCCTTTTAATTCTTCCTGAGTCAAATTATGACCTAGTAATTTGACTCTCTGACCATTTTGATTAATTAAGGGCCAATTTCCAAAGAATTGCACAAATATTGATTAATCTTGTTTAAGGATAATTAAATTCAAATCAAGAGCTTAAGTGAATTTTACATGGAGGTTATTGAATATTGATTTTTAGAAATTGATTCCTATCAACTGCATCACCTAATGACATCATTTTTTGGGAAGGCATCCCTAGACCATAAATGTATAAAATATCTAAATTATGGCCTCTCATGCCTCTTTAATTCCTTTCATGCCTCATTAATTCCCTTTGATCCCAAATCATGATGAGGATATTTATGGATTTAATTAAAAATATTATAATAATTCATAGCCACACATCTCAATCTTGAGATGGAGTATCATGGTTGATCCTGACCAATCTCAAAAATCTATAAATAGAAGGCCTCACACTACCATTTTTAAGCTTAAATTTTGTAAAATTATAATGATAAAATCCTGTCACAATTAATTTGTGTTTTTATTATTATTTTATTTAAATTTGGACTAGCTTCATTGATAGGCAAAATAGATAGTTTATATTATGAGACTAGGTTTTGTATAGAGTTCTTAAGGAAATGGAGGAGCAAAAAATCCATTGTTGACAAAGACTAGAGCTCTAGATCAAGGGGAGAATACGCTTGAAGACAATTTTGAGTAATGGAATCTTTTGGGAAGGTAATGGTTGATTTATTTATTTTATTTGTATCTTGTTATCATTGGCAACCTTGCATGAATAGTTTGACTTAGATTGTCAATTCTTATGCATTATTTTATGAGTTTTCATGACTAATGTTTGAATTGATCCTCTTCATAATCCACTCTAAAGTTATAATCATTATGATCCAGATAAATTGAAACATAATGATTTTCCCAAAGGTGGTTATAATCATTAGTACTATGGGTGGGATAATATAGAAAATTAGATAATGGGGCTTACGTATTAAATTTGTACTGATGGATTAAGAGTAAGCCAATACATAAGAGCAAGATGAATTTGGGAAACTTGCTATTATGGAGATGCATGTCCTAACTAGAAAGGATTAAAATTATTTCTTGGTTTAATTACTCTATATTTAGGAAATGATTGGGATAGATCAAATTTTTTTTAGGTAACCAAGGAGAAGTACCACAACATCATTGCTTGTAACATTTCCTGGGCTGATTTTTTCTATATCACATGATAGTATGCATAATGATATAAATCACCATGATAACTTAGCTAAAATATGCATAATGACTAACACATGATCCAATAAATAATAAAAAATAATACACCAATGATAAAAACCATGATGATAATGTTGACAGATGAATATGGATGGACTTAAGTATAATGCACAAGGAATCACCTAATGAACACATGGATACTAAGTCAAGGCAAAACAATGAAAACAAACAAATAGACAAACAAGAAAAAAAAACACAACAAAACACCAAGAAATGGAAAACAAAGATATAACAAAATAAAGTAATGAGAAGAAAATGAAACAAACATAAATAATGATTAATCATAATGTTAGTGAAAATAGAAGATAAAAATAAATGACACAAGGTTTCCCCTAGGATATAGTGAAGCAATGACACAAACAAGATGACAAACATTGTCCCTAGGTGATATGATACAACAAAACAAATAAATAAAATGGGGGAAATAGAAGAAAAGGAAGGGGGTATCCGAGATAACTCAAAATGCACTAGGTAAGTGGACACTACCTACATAATTCTATGGATGCAAGGTCCAATTTAAAATTTATGTGAAGTGTCGCTCTCCCAGGATGTGGGATAAAATAAAAATGATGATAAAAAAATATGATCGTGTTGTATAGGAATGGGATTGAAAAATGGTGAGTGTATTGAAATGAAGCCTAATTGTCGTTAATACATCAAAGTTGAATACATAATACACAATATGAAATTCAAAAAATGATGAGAGCATATGATATTTGGAAAATGTTTTTAGGATTTTTTAAGCATATCAACTTGATTTGAGATTGATGAGATACTAAATGGTCCAACTTGAAAAATGATGAGAGTGTTCAAAGTAGAATTGCTCATAAAATGCTGAGAGCATGGAAAAGGTTGATTGAGTTGACCTCAAAATAAATCAAGCATTGCTTACATAGTCCTATAATGATACCTCAAGTCATTAGAATTCTACATTACAGTGGAGGAATCTGTCTAGTAGGTAGCAAGTTCTCAAATTAGGAAAATGACACAATATGGAAACTTGAATAAAAAGGTGAATAAAAAATGAATAGTAAAATTTTTGCTCCTAACTTGCCCATAGGTGGTTATAATTATAAAACTTTGACATAGGCTAGTGATACTAATATTCCCAAAGGTGGTTATTATTTAGTAACATAGAGTGGGATACTGATTTTACCAAAGGTGGTTATAATTAGGAATACTTGTAATGAAACAAAAAAGAAATAAAGGATGCAACTGTCAAACTATTATCAAACTAGTCCAAAATATTAATTTTATCTAGAATATTGAATCAACTTCTAAAATTTTACCTAAATCCTCTCGCTAAATGTAGATGAAGAACCAATGGAATAGAGCCAAGGTCAAAGGGTTGGAGGGGAGTTTTAAAAACACTATGGTCAATAGGTAAGGTATGCTAAAATGGTATAGGGTATGGTACAAAGAAGGTCAAAATATGGCACAATGTAAACATGCATCATAGACAATATTTTATGTCTCTCAAGTGAAGTAATGCTTAAGGTGTATGATGTTCATCATCTCATTAAGTTCATCCCCATCTAGTGTAGTGATCCTGTATGCTGTGAAGCCATAGTTTGCAATAATGATATATGGGCCAATCCAATTAGGTTTGAACTTTCATTTCTTTTTCTTCTCAGCCATGGTGTTCTTTTGGTTTTATTTGAGAATAATATCTCCAAGCTTGAACTCTCTATATTTGACCCATTAGTTATATTGTCTACATAGTCTATTTTGGTATACTTAAAGGCTATTGATAACAACCATGCATTTTTCATAAAGTAAATCTAGATATTATAGGCAAGCAAATATATAATCTTCATCATCTAGGACATATTTAAATGATATCCATATATAAGGTAACTTGAACTTAATGGGAAGAATGGCCTCAGTGCCATAAACTAGGGAATGTGGAGTGTCTCTATTTGGAGTATGATAATTAGTAAAGTATGCCCTAAAGGTGCATAGGATTTGGAGGTGTCAATTATGACCAACATCATTGACAATATTTTTAAGGATGTTGATAATGGTTTTATTGGATGCTCTTGCTTGGCCATTACCTTGTGGGTAATATGTGGTATACAAATGTTGGGTGATATTGTACTTGACATAAAGGATTTTGACATCCTTGTTTTTAAATGATATACCATTATCAAATATAATGTTAGATGGGATACCATATAAGTAAATGAGATGATTGAAGATGAACTTGGAAATATATTTTCTAGTCACATAAGTGAGGGGTATAGCTTCAACTCACTTAGTGAAATATTTGGTAATAGTAAGGATGTATTTATGACCATCATATGAGGTTGGTTTAATCTTCCCAATGAGATCAAGTTCCCAAGTTATAAATGGACATGATGTAAGCATTGGTTTTAGTGTTTTAGTTAGGGCACAAATTATATTTGCATGCATTTGACATTTTTTGCACCTTTTGACATAAGCAACTACCTTTGCGTCCATAGTTGGCTAATAATGAATAGTATAGAGGAGATTTTTGGCTAGGATGACCCTACTGGTGTGGGATCCACATACTCCATGAAATTATTATAAAGATAATATTGCTTCTACTAAAATGAAACAATGAAGTAGAGTTCCATCAAAGATGAAGTGGTAAAAGGTTAGGCCAAGTAAGGTATAACATGAGGCTTGGTGGGTAAAGGGTTTTTATTGTTTACATGATAGGTCTAGTGGCATGACATGGTCATGAAGGTAGTTAAATAGGTCTAAATACCATATAGAGCTGGGACCAACAATATCACATATCATTATAATTGCTAAAGGTTAATGAGTAGGAGATAGAATATTTTCAATGAGGAATTGATATTATTTTGCCTTGTCTATGTGATGGATCAAAAATCCAATTATGGCCATGGAATCCACTATCCTATTACTGGCTCTTGCTATGTGTTCAAACTTTACGCTAGTGATCTACTATTTTAAAGTGTCAAGCATGGAGTTATATGGTACTAGCTTGTTATCTTTGGTATAAAAGTGGTATGTAACCTGATTGATGATTAACTGAGAATCACAATAAACCATGAGATGATAAATATTCCATTGTACTACTTGATGAAAACCTTTAATAAGTGCTTTATATTTAGTCATATTTTTAGTATAAAGAAAGCTAATACAAAATGATTTGTGGATAATATCCCCTTATGTTTTAATAAATAATAGGCCTACCCTTGATCTATGCAATGTGAATGATCCGTCAAAATATAGATTCTAGTCCTACTCCTTAGGAGGTGTTTCAATGATGGTCATGATAGACTCATTTAGAAATTGAAAAGTGAGGGGTTTGGTATCTACAAGTTGAGCTTCAATAAGCTTATCTAATAGTACTTGTCCCTTTATAGCCTTCTAATTGACATACTCGATCTCAAACTCACTCAAAAGCATGATCCATTTAGACATGTGGCCTTGTAAAGATATCTTGGATAGTATATACTTGATTGAATCTAATTTAAAAATAATTTGGGTTTGTTTTAAGCATTTAATGCTATAGCTTCTAGGATGTAAAGACCATATCTAAAGAAGATTTTTCAATTCGTGTATAATTGTATTCATACATGACTAGTGTATGGATTAAATAGTACACAATATGTTCTTTTCCATTATCATCATACTGAGCTAGAAGTGCCCCCAAGGATTTTTTGGTGGTAGATAAATATAGTAGAAATGGATTTCCTAGCATTGATGGTAATAAAATAGATGGATTGGTAAGATATTCCTTTAGGTGCTGAAAAGCTTTCTAAATTTTTTCATCCTAATGAAATGTAACTCCTTTATATATAAAGTATGTAAATGAATGGCATTTATTGACTAATTAAGAGATGAATCACCTGATAGATTGAATATTGACCTATAAATTATGGAGCTACTTCAAATCAAAAGGTGGTGGCATCTTAGCAATGGCATGCAATTTGGCAAGATTAAATTCAATGCCTCGATGAGAGATGATGAAGCCTCGAATTTTTCCAAAAGTAACACCAAAAATTTACTTCTTAGGATTGAGTCTAACCTTGTATTCATGAAACTTGTAAAATATTTTTCGTAGTGAGTTTGGATGATTGGCATGGGTCTTTGATTTACCTAATATGTCATCAACATAGTCTTCAATAATGTCATACATCATATCATGAAATTCATGAAATATGATGGTCATGGTTCTTTGGTATGTGCCCCCAACATTCTTGAAACCAAATGACATAACCTAATAATAAAATGTTCTTCATGAAGTGATGAATGCTATCTTATGTTGGTCTTTTGGCATAATATGGATCTAGTTGTATCCTAAAAATCCACCCATAAGTGAAAGCATTTCATACCCCACTATGGAGTCAATTATAATGTAAATATTTGGCAAAGGAAAGTCATCCTTGGGGCAGGCCTTATTTATATCTTTGAAATCAATGCATATTAGGATTCCTTCAAGATTCATACTAACAAGCACAAAATTTGAGATCCACTTTGAATAATTGATCAACCAGATGCATCTTGATTCTAAGATTTTTACCAACTCTTTATTTACTAATATAAAAATATGAGGATGCATCTTACATAATTTTTATTTTACATGTTTGGCATCAGGATCTATGACAAGGTGGTGTACAACCGAGGCAGGGTCCAAACCTAACATGTCT
The DNA here is from genome assembly GCA_037957365.1 of Torreya grandis. Lineage (NCBI taxonomy): Eukaryota > Viridiplantae > Streptophyta > Pinopsida > Cupressales > Taxaceae > Torreya > Torreya grandis. The sequence goes on along the minus strand of JARHVA010005541.1, from coordinate 518,444 downwards.
AAATAAGCCCAAGAAAATATGTGACAAAACTCCCTAATAAGGGAAGTAAAAACTTCACATTTCTCCTCAGTGAGGGATATGCCTAATTTGATCCATTTTGGGTCATTTAGAGTCCCAATGTTGACTTTCATAGTGTCTTATATGAGTAGAGTCAATCCATCCTCCAAAATGGTTGGAAATGATTTGAATTGGCCTATAACTACAATGTCCTCTATTTAGATGGTTCTTCAAGCTTGCCTAAATAAGATGAATCTAAATCTCATAATGGTAGGGATGGATATATTACAAACATTATTATAAATTCCTATGCAATTCAATCAAAGGCATGCTGTTGAATAGAACTAAATGTAGACCCCAAAACAAGTTCATCATTGGTTGTCTCCTGAGCTTCATTCAAGGAAAGGTGAACACCCCCATATAGTGGTGCCTAAAATAGGTTTTCACCAAAAGATTGGTCTTTCTCTTTACTTTTAACCTAGTCCAAAAGTGCCTCAAAGAGGTTTTCACTTTGGGACCTCAATGTTTTAATCTTTTATTTTTGTCTAAGGGTGTTCAACCATTATCCAAAATAAGTTGTAGGATCCATTTTGATAGAGAACCCTTGTTTGTGGTCTACCAATAAAACATTATCTCTTAGGCCTATAAAATTACAAAAGGCCTCATCATTCTCAAACTCATCTATAAGCACTATGGATTTTTATTGGTCCTAGGTTATAAGTTGAGGGTGATATAGAGGAAGTGAATTATGTCTAACAACTAGGGTAATGGTACAAATGGCATGGGTGTCAAATATTCTAGTATTGGAAAGGTCTTCATGAATGCTATGATTGGACTCTGCTTCACTTCCAACATCATCATCATTAGATGTTGGAATTGGAAAATAAATAAGATATATTGGGTCACCCCTAGGTGGTTTAAATATAAGACCATATGTTCCTTTATACCAAGTTATAAAAATTAGCTCAAGAGTACCCTTCTGATTTGGCTTTCATAGGATTGGTTCTCCATGATTTAGTTAGGAATGGGATATTTGGTAATTTTTTTAGAAATCAACCAATTTGTCATTGTACAACTAGGATTCATCATTGGAAAATGGGTCCTCTTCTTGGCTAATGGATGGTGTGAAAATGATAAGAGCTAGACTATTAAGTTTGCCTTTTCCTTTTCATTGCCATTTTATGCAAGGTGGCTTGGCTTTAGGTCTTCCATAAGACTTGGGGTTCTATGGAAGTTTGGTAATGTGAAATGTGTCATGGGCCAAATAATTTCTTGGGTGATTAACTGAAATGGTAAAATGATAGACATTTCAAGAGGAGGCATATGTGAATATGAATAAAGACTATTTGGGTCTATGTAATTGGCCTCTGGTAACTCAATAAGTATTTATTTATATTTATCCAAACATTTTTAATGTTCACAGGGTTGAAAATATCCATTTATGGTGACCTACATGCCTGAGTGAGAGAACTTGAGACACTAGTGGAATGTTGAAGGGATTTCACAAATTTCATGTAGTTAAGGTCTACCAAAGAGCAAATTGTATGATAGGTCAGGGTTTAACACATGGCAAAGTGTATCATGGGTCAAGGACCTGATGATAAATAGTAAAATTATGGTGCCTTATGATTCCCATTCTTCATTGTCATAGGCTTTGATAGTGATTAGTTTTGGATATAAATTGGTTGTTGTATATTTGAGATGCTTGATGAGTTTTAGAGACACAATATTTAGGCCTGACCTATTGTCTATGAGGACACATTTGAATTTATGCCATGTTATGACAACTTCAATGTATAATGTATTATTATGTAGAGGGCCAAGGGATAACATATCTCTTTGGTTAAATATCAACTATTGTCCCATGGATATATGTCTAACCAAAAAAAGGAATTTGTCTGGGGTTATGTCATTAGGAACTTGGGATTGACCTAATAATTATGTTAAGATGTTCTTGTGGATAGTAGATGTATGAAATAAATTTAAAATAGAATTTTATGCAGGTGTCTTTTGAAGTTGTTCCATAATTTAGAAGTATTTTATTTAACAAGGGTATATGGCTCATTCCTATCCAAGATAGTAGGTTATATGGGTTTGTTAACAAAAGGTTGTGGGCCAAGAATGGTAATATTTAACCATTGAGTTATGATTGCATAATTAGTATTATATACAAAACCATTGTTACTAAAAAATGATGGTGGAGATGGGCTAGATAGGATAATTATTGATTGCTAGTACACTTGGTTATGGTCATGGGGTAATGATAAGCTATCAATATAAGGTACCAAGATAGTAATCCCTATTTGTTGTTGTGCTTGTTTGCGGTCCTAGGTCAAGGAAGGAGTATTGACATAAGTGGTTTGATTAGACTTGTTTATAAAAGGTCTCGTTATATTATTATTTGGTTTAGGGTTAATAGTGATGGTTAAAATGTGACCTCCTATAATATGACCTACAATCTTGGTGTAGTCATGTGAAACTACATGGTAAGTTTGTTGGTTAATAGAATCATTCTAGCCTTAGTTCCTCCTATTTAGTTGATGCTATTTTTCTTGTTGATGATATTGTTATTATTGTTTCAGCTATTGATACTATTTTTACTATTGTTATGGCCTTCATTATTACCATTATTGATTGTTATTGTTATGTTGCAAAAAAGGGTTTTGGTAGATACCCAAGTTTTGATTAGACATAGATGCTCTATTATCCTATGCAATCTCCCCATTTCAAAAATATTTTTAATAAGGTGTTATATATAATACAAAATGACATATATTATGGAAATGAACATGATGTTATTCACATAAGTCATTCTCTTTATACCAATATGATATGGAATTCCCTTAGGATAATTATTTGATATTGGCCAACTAATCATGTTAGCTATGGCCAGCTTGTAAAACATGACTTCAATAGGTTCTTCAAGATTGATAAAGACTCAATGATTAGGGTCATTTATTATTGGTAGAGGGGTTTTCAAAGGTAGTGGTTTCTTCATTTGTGGAACTGGTTTAGGTTATTATGAAGGTTGTACTTGCTAAATGGGGTACTAAGGAGTAAGTTGCATTTATGGCATAGATTGAGTAGACATTGTTTAAACTATTTGGACATGATGTGAATTGATTACTCAATTTCCAAAAACATTCTTTTTTGATTGTATTTCTTGTATTTTTCATAATTATTGCCTAGGTTGGTGCCAATGCTTGCACTTGCACTTGGTTTTGGTTCTAATTTTGGCATGTTGCTTAGTTTGGTTCTAGTTTTGGTTTGATGAGGTTAGATTAATAATATATTTGTTAATAAGGTCCTTTTAAATTATCAAACCTTTTTTGATGATCTTTTTGAATGTATGCACACACTAAAGCTCCAGATGATAGGATATCTCATTATGAAAATTTTTATAAACACAACAACCAATTATTTATATAGTAAGATGTGGGTGAAGAGACTAACAAGTGATCTCCATCACTATAGATAGATTGGAAAGCTTTCACCAACTTTTTTTGGTCTTGATTCAAATCGACCAATGAAATATCATGTTCAAGGTTATTTGAGAAATGCTACACAAATTTATCTGAAAGTTCATTGATGTTAAATATGAAATTCTTTAGAAATTTTAGGAACCACTCCAAATCATATCCTTCTAGAATTATAGTAAATAAAATGAGTAAATAAATGTCACTATAAGCCACTAGTTGGCAAGCAACAAATAATTCTATTGAATGAGCCTTAAGGTCTCCTTTACACTTGTATTTATCAAATTTTGGTGGTTCATAGCCTAGAATAACTGGTATCTATAGATATTCCATGTTGAATGGGTATGAACAAATGTAATATAACTTGAACCTCTTGGTCTGATTCCCTACTTGAATGGTTGAAATTACATCCTTCATTTGATACAATTCTTATGTCAAGAAACTAGATGGAACATTTGGTTGAGGTGGAGGTTGGGTGGTCAAAGGTGGATTAATTTGACTAGGGTATAATGGAGGAATAGTTTATTATGGAATTTTGGGTTGATGAGTGAAATGACTAGGAATATACATTCATATATTGGGATGTAGTTGTTTAAATTTCATGTGTTTTTGTGTGATATTCTAGTTTGGATTTAGTATATATGCCTAATTTTGAGTGAATTATGGCTATGATGGAAGGATATGGCTCAGGGTAAAGTACTATGCCTATTGAGGTTGAGTAGGAACTTGTTACCAACTAGTCAAACCTAGATAAATAAGGGGAGCTTATTATGGACCAAGGCCCTATCATTAAATTTATGACACATGATAAACAAAATATAATTGCTACCTAACTGGTACTTGTTGGATAATGGTACCTCTTTATTATGTAAGTACCTATTATAAACTAGACATTGGTTAAATGTTCAATATTTATCTTTATATAATGGACATACATTATTGATTAGATAATGTTTAAGATTATAAAGGCATATTGGTTTACAACTATAGAGGTACATTTGTCACTACCTATCAAGGTGGAACATTTGTTTCCCCTTATTGAGGTGGCATAGTTTTCAGCCTCTGTTGTAGTGGTAGATTAGACTGTGCCTATTATTTTGGAATTTTAGTCATCACCTATTGAGGTGGAGTATCATTTATCACTTGTTTTTGAGGCAAATCACTAACTGACACTTGATTACTTAATCCTTGTGGTTGTGTTTTTAATGAAGTAGTTGGTTGAGGATTAGAGGTAACTTACTATGGTTGGGGCATAAGAGTCCCTAACCCCTATTATTTTAAACCACTCATGGTATTAATTAAAGGTACTTATTGTTACTAACTAATTTTTAGTGTAGTTAAATAACTTTGGCCTGGATTGGAAGACACTTGCATGCTATCCACTATATTTAGCACATTATTTTTCATAGAAGCTATAGTCACATATTCGATAGATGGGACATTATATATGCCCCTAAATGAAGTAATTTACATAAATGGGTCTATACCTTTACTATCTTGACCTTTCAACTCAATTAATACTCCTGTTGAAAGAGCTAACTCTATGAGTGGAGAGTTTGACATGACCATGGTATTAAAATTGCATGTTAGATTGAAATATGTTTGATATGCTTGATGAATCTACAAAAAGTGGTCCTTCATAAGGCATTTTCATGTTACAAGCATATTTAGGTCTTGATATGAAATCAACATAAGCACTTGAAGATTACTAGTAGAATCCTACTCATTGCTTTGGGTATAAGGCATGTTAAGAGGCATTATAACTAGACTAGGTAAATTTTCATGGGGGAAGTCTACTAGAAACTTGTCCCCTAAATCTACAGATCTAACTAAAAACTCATCCTTTTTTTTAAGCAAGTGATGATCAAACAAATAAGGATCATATATCAATGGCATAATGACATAATATAATTTTTGTTGAGCTTGTTTTATAACCAATGGTATATTAGAAAGATATTGTGTAATTTGCTCTTCGTATTGCTCTAAATATGGAGGAAATTTAACCAAATAATGAGCTAACAGATCTTGAATTTGTAACCTATATTTATTAGTGTAAGGAGGATAAGGATTTGTCTCACAAACTTCATCATCACCATAAGGGTCTTAAACAAAGTAATCATTTGTGACCATGTTATCAAAACCTAGATTGTACATGGCCCCATTACATGTGTAATGAGACATATCCAAATTAATGACTAACATTTTATGAATATAGGCCTAAAGTTATACAAACTCTTAAAAATAAGGTTTAAAAGACAAATGGTCCAAACTTGGTCTAAAACTTGGTCTAGGTATGGAGCTATTTCTCTAAAAGTGGTCAATGATAAACTTGGTCTAAAATAGTTTAACATCAAATGTCAAACGTCAAATGTATTATAAAAAGGGTCAAGTGGATGGGTACTTAGGTAAAAAGTGTTTCAAATAATGTTAAACTAGGTTAAAGATGAAAAAGGTTGTTAGATCTTTTGGAAACAATGTACAAAAGCTAGGTTCAAAATAACTAGGTTTATGAACAAATGGAAAAGATGATAGGAATATTAGGAACACACCATAAGAGATAAACTTGAAATAAAAAAATGGAAATTTTCTAAGCTTTTTGGGAATAAAGCACAAAATCTAGACTTTTAAACAAACTAGGTCTAAAAAGGAAATAGATTTAATCTAAAAAAAATGAAACACTTTGACACAAATGAGGCATTTAGATTTTAAACACACACTTGATCATTTATTAGAAGACATTGAAGTTTAGGCATATGTACGATAGACCAGTTCCCAAATTTTAGGCACAAAAATAATCATTAAATCAAGCAATAAATTATCTTAAGTTACACAACCCAAACATGAAAGGTAAACATCAAGGATAAATTTACGTGAGGCATATGCATAAACTAATCAATATTTGAATCTAAAATTGTCAAGACTAAATTTGAACCTGATTTAGAAGACTAGGTTCCTCAAATAAAAAATAGGATAGATAAGAATGAATGACATGATGGGACTAGTAATTTAGACAAAAAAGGCACACGTGGTCTTAAAATTACAATTGGATACAAGGAAACAAGTCTTTAAAATAATTTGAGTATCATAATGACACTATCCTTCTCTAAAGGTATGACAAATGTTTTGTTTCAAAGATTATAAGGTACAAGAATTGAAATGAAATGGGAAACATACAATGTCCCTTTCAAAAAAGTGACACACACATATATGTTTGATAAAATATTAAGACAAAGGTGCGATTTCAAATGGATGACATTAGAGAAAATTTTAGTGGTGGATCTTTGTTAATTCATGAATATTTGAATTTTATAAATATGCATTTAGCTATTTTTGGGATATTGAAGAGCCTATAATTGCCTAAATTTTTCACATGTAACTTATTTTCTAGGGTCAAATAACCTACTATTTAAAATAATTTCATTCATATAAATGTTTTTCATTAGTACCTCAAAAGTCAATCTAGGTACATTCACCTCACATAACACATGTAGATGATCATCTGCATATGTTTATGGACACATTTATATTTTCATATATCGATGGTCATCTGTATATTCTGGAGGCCATTTGCATGTCTTCATATACTGACAACCATCTACTTATGTCAGTGGTCATTTGCATATCTGCATATGTTGATGACCATCTACATATGTTGATGAACACTTATATTTTATTGTCACTCATATACAACCTTAAATGACATAAAAAACCCTCAAAAATTTAATATTATTACATATTTGGATTCCTCTAAAAGAATTATGAAATTTCAAAAAAAATCATCACAATTAGAGTATGTATGAAAAAGTTATAGCCTCAAAAATTTAGCTAGTTATCAGTGCACTTATTGACAGACATCTACATGATGCCAATGGAAATCCACATGATGCACCTAATAAAATTCATTAGAAACATGTGGATGTATTTTTACATCATGCAAATAGCCATCAATATCATGTAGATGTCTATCGATAAGTCCACTATCAACTATCTAACTTCTTGAGGTCGTAACTTTTGTATAGGGTTCAGATTGCGATTATTATTTTTTAAAATTGCATAATTTTTTGAGAGGAATCCAAATATGTAAATAATATTAATGTTTATGGAAGTTTTGTATTCATAAATTTTTTATTTAGCCACTCCATCACTTGATTCACCTATATAAATAATCACCTTCCAAACTAATTTGTCACCATTATAAATCTAATTTGCCTAGGAACCTCCAAGGATTTTTTAGTATAGCCCACTAAAATTAACCCTAAATGACATAATGCCTATTCAAACAAAGGAGTGATGTATGAACAATAATAATTTTATATACATGATAAATAAATAGTTTTGACATAATACCATGCAAGTAAAAATGACAAAAACACCCATGTATAACGTCTTAAATCCTAAAACTAACAAGGTGGCATTGTACTATCAAATTTCATCTATATAATTTATATTAAGAGGATTTTAAGTTATTAATCCAAAAATTAAAAATTCATTAAAATTAGGGTTTTTAGGCCCCCTCTTTTCTCAAGAGTTCATACGATGACATGAAACTTTGAGCTACTCACCTTGCATTGTCAATATGTTTGCAACAAGCGGGGTTATCTAAATTATCAATTTTCATTCATTTCTAAATGGTCCCATATGTGTGGTTAACACTAGGGTGTATCACATCATTTAGATATACATTAACTAACTTGTTATGAAAAGGTTTGGTTCTTTTCACAACCACTACATCCATCAATTGCTTAGTGTAGTGTGATGTCTAAGTTACCCCTATGGTCCAAGGCTGAGTACCACTAATGGAAATTTTTTAACATCTCAAAAAATCATCCCAATGGGTCACCCTCAATTTATATACTACATAATGGAGTGAAGTTAAAATGATGTTGGGAGATGAATTCTTAGGTCTTCACTTCCCTAGATAACTCATGGGGAGGTGATGAACTCCCACCCACAAGCTAAAATACATGAAAAATAAATAAAGATGGACTTTAGGGTCATTTTGGGTCACCCAAATCATTCAAATTTTATGGAGGGACTTATTGACTTTCCTTCCATGCTTTTGGACCAAAGCAAAAATCATAAAGAATGAACATTTTTGATCACCCAAGTTCCCTAAAGGTGATGGGTGAGAGCATACACATGACACTCAACTTGATAAACAAATACTCAAAAACAAACATAAAAATGAAAACTCTTATGAGTATTTAGCTAAAGTGTGAGTTCATTTTTATAGCACCAAATGAAAGATGTCATGAAGTTTGAGCCCCTCAGAATTGTGTTGAAAAATTAAACAAAAATAAAAAAAATAAAGTAAAAAGATTTTAAAACACCATATTAAAATGTGAGTTTTGCAACTTAGAGTGTTTAAAATTATCTTTTCTTGGACTTTGGGTCTTGCAAAAGATGTTAGGGGTACTTATGCTTAGAATTAAAATATAAGTGAATAAATGACTTTTGATTTTTAACTCTTGAGTTTCAAAAATTTTAAATAGAGTGAAAAATGATATAAAGACAAAAATATCATTAATTTTCCTATAAAACCAAAACTATTAGCAAAATATTTCAAGTTTCCTACAAAATAGAGTATCAATAGAAAATCACAACTATTTATGTAATATCGCAAAACTTAGGAAAATGTCATTATTTTTAATACAAAATCACAACTCTCCCTATAACATCAAATATTTATTTAGAAATTTTCTACAGTTAGGCAATATCTCTACTTATCACACAAAATTACCACTTATCAGGTAATACCACAACTACAAAGTCATGATATTGTCAATATCACAATTCTTCCCTATGAAACAAAATAATTAGTAAAACCTTGATGGTTAGGGACAAAACCATGATAGTTAGTGTAATATGGTGAGAGTTAAGGTGATATCACAACTATAAAGTAGTGATATTGTTCAATATGAGGATTCTAGAGAGAAAAAATGTGACTGTACAGAGCAAATTTATGATTTCTTGTAGAATCTCTTGAGCCTTTAATTTTCACATTTTTGGTCAGCAAGTTTGGATTTTAACATGAAAATTATTAGGAGGATGTCATAAAATATCTTGAGAATAAATTTATGGGGTGTAGGTCCCATCAAGTGTGCCATCATGTGAACAATAAATCCAATAGAGGGGAGGTTAGTATAGTGTTAGTCCAATAAAAAAATTGAAATAACACAATAAACACTTAACACCTCTATCTAGACATTAGGGGGAGCCTAGGTAATAAATATACAAATGAAAGAATATTTAGAACATAAAATAAATCACTCTTTTACCTTCTTTGGAGATCCAAATGGTTTCTTGAAGTGGCTTAGTTTGTGCATCATGAAATCTTCATCAATGGAGCTTCATTTGCTTCACCCTTCCTTGGCACATTGGCTTGGATGATTGGCTTATGAATTTGGCATGGTAACATTACTTGAAAGGTTTATTTTCATCTATTTGAGAATTATAACATTACATAAATATAGCTTAGATATCAATAGGTATGGCCTTGTATTTATAGCCTTCAAAAGTTAACTCTCACCTAAGGTGAGTTAAGGTTGAGTTTAAACATGGAATCAGTTCAAACTAACCCTAGGTGAGTTGAGGCTAACTCAAGTTGAGTTAAAATTTGTCATGTAATAATGATTTTCAATTACTAGGCATGGCTCTCAAATTAGATATTTTGGAAGAGCTTGATAACTTATAAAGGCAATGATGAAAAGACTTGATATTTTGATTTTTGGAGTTTCCATTTTTAGAAATTCATTAATTAAAAAAGGATAATTAAAATAAGCATTTAATATTGTTTAATTATATGATTTATTTTTATTATAATTTTATCTCTTTTAATATTTGATCAAGTGCCCCACTTAATGGGTCCATAGGCTAAACTTCTAGTTGTTAAGTTGTAAGGTGACTAAGGATGAATCCATGAGAGGTTATTATTATGTATGGTATAATACCCCAAATAGGTATTCATCAACATGATTATCAACATTGATGGTGATACATAGCCAAAATTGGGATGTTTAGTGATTCCTAGGCTTAGTTTGTAATATTTGGTAGAAATCAGTCTAATGGTTGGTCTAAAGCTAGTTGTGGCTATAGTTGGGTGTCTACAGTGATAATCATAATAAACATTTACACAATATAATTTTGATATAGGTTGAATCATATCAACCTCTAAAGGAGGAGGGAGATATAATATGACACTCCACTAGCTTCTTAAGGAGCAAAACTAAAGACGTAGGTAATTGTGTAAATTTTATCTTAGGTGTATTTGATAATATGATCTGATTAGGTTATTATGAAACTATATTCACCATTATTGTTTATTCTTTCATATATTTTGAATGTGTTACCTTATATCTTAGTTTGATATGAAATTTTGTATTTGATGTAGTCAATGTGTTGGATACATATGTTTATTCAATACAATGGGTCTCATTTCTTGATATTGGTGAAGTCAACAAAATATTTAAACTTATTGAAGACAATAGATTCATCTAATGGTGTGGTGATTTTTTTTTTGAGTATATCTTGAAACTCTTTATCTGCCATTAGATTTATCATTTTAGCCAAAATTATTTTGTACCTCCTGATGAGTATCATCAATCGCCTTCATTTAATTAACGTTATTTAGTTAAGTCATTTCAATCTAAGGTTGGTGTTTGAAGGCTATATGAAATAGGGCACACAATAATTTAAGGTAATAATTATTTTATTAATAACACATTTGCATGAATTAAAACACACATGTATAAATTTAAATTTCATAAATCAAACACACTTTGTAAAATGAAAAACACACTTACATAATTAGAATTACAAAAATTGAAACACATGTTGTATGAAAGGAAACTAAAATATTGTTGGTCTATGGATTAAATTTGTTTTAATTTTATATTATATTCCAAATATAAAATAAATATTCAAAAATGAAAACAAAACATTAATAAATCTAATGTATAAGACATAAATACAAATTAATTTTTTTATTAGGTTGAGTGGGCCCTTGATATCCCCTTAGAAAAAAGAAAAAATATAAAAATTTAGAAATTATCAAATGGTAAATTTAATCTAGTCTTCTTCCAACTTTATATTTATTTCAATTATCCATTCTATGAATGAGAAATTTGTATTTATAATATAAATTATTCAACATCTTCTTGTTTAAGATTAATAACTTCACAAATCAATTTTAAAACTGATTCCTTAATCTTAACAACCTAAAAAATTAGTTTCCAATGGATTCTTATTTTAGGATAACAATATAACAAATTTAGTTCATACATTATTTGATGAATAATAGTAATCCTCGTTATTCAATGAGAAAATAGTAGGAAATGCTAGATTCAAAATCCTACCATCTTCAAACTTGTTGGAAATTATCTAGGTCCTTTGTTTTATTTGCAACAAATTTTAATTTTTATGGAGAGAATCAATCATGATTTTGACAAATTCAATCTATTCAAATAATTAGAGGTTGAGATATTCATAGTAGTTGGAATATTATAAACATCTTACCTTCTTTAGAAATACATGTTTTTAGAAATACTATGAATAAATTTCATAGTATAATCTCTAAATATAGATAAATATGATCTCTAGAGTTATTTTCTTTAATAATTCCATAAACACAAACATCTGTAATTGATTTATGGTGACTTCTAGATCCATAATGGTGATTTCTAGAGCTAGATTGGTGCCTTTCAGAGCCAACTTCAAATGAGAATAAATTTTGTATACATACTCAAATCAAGATGATTTTTTTTAAATTTCATAATTTTTCAAGAAGAATAAAATTATGTAATAAAATTTAATTTTATTGATGTTATTGATGACTATTTTTATTTTTCCCACAACCTATCCATTGTAGTCATACATATTCACAAGCCAAAATAACAAAAAAAACTAACACAAAAACATAACCTATTTTTGGTTGATGTAAAGATGCTTGTATGCCTTAGATGATATTGAATCAATAATACATATATATTAAGTGCTACAGAGGAAATTTAGGGATGATATATATGGGATTCCAAAAATACTGACAACCTCCAAAGTTGCTTCAAGGTTGTCCATTATTTGTTATTTTTATCATGTCAAACTTTACTAGCTACATTGACGATTCATTTCAGCCTCCATAGACAAAATTCAACATATATTATCCAAGAAGTTGTTGGAAAATAGAAACAATGTACATTATAATAGCTCCTAAAGAGTATACTAGATATATATATCCCATAATTCATTCTAAACAAGCATGATTTCTTAAAAATACATCTAAGTCCACTTTAAAACATGATTAATGAAATAGAAAATGGTATTATTTATGATACAAATGAGACATATTATGGTCTCATCACCTCAAAACATGTTCATTTATGGGCTTATTGGTTCCTTTTTTTAGTTTTTAAATATTTGCATATGACATATTTTCATTAATGTTTATAGATAAATGTGTTAGGAATTGATCTATTAGAGGTTTGAATGTTTTCATTGATCATACTGGTAGATCATATAACCATATACAAGCATATTCCTTTACAATTATTAGAAATAATTTGGTCAAATTTTTATCATTAGAAGCATAATAAATACATGTGGCATAGAAATATTGAAGATGTTATCTAGGATCACCCTTGACATCATAAAGTGTGAAATCAGGTGCTACAAAACCATTTGGAAAAAGGGTACAAATATATCTTGAGTAAAAGGGGATTATGCAATAAAACTTGTGAATCAATATCATGAGTGGATTTTTAAGCATTTTTATCAATATTGGTAACCTTAGATTCCAAATCTTTAATGACTTGGAGAAGGGTTTTCATAGTGGACTTGTTAGGATTGAGATGTGATATTTGTGAAGTCACAAAATGGGGTACAAACACCACTTATGTTGATGTAGGCATTGAAATTAGTCATTGAGTTGTAAAATTGATTGTTTCGATGGATGATGTATAAACATTTTTTTGTTCTTCAGGGAAGAATGGGTTGAAGATAGATCCCATGCCCCCACTAGATGTAGGAATGAATGGAATACTCGAGGGGAGGGATAATGTAGGTGAATTTTTAATATTACCATTTAAATATTAGTCATTATTAGATGTGGATGCATTAGCCTTAATGTGTTTATTGATTTCATCTCATGTGACATATAAAAATGTATCAATTAATTCATGTTTTATAGTTAAATGATGATGTTGTAAAGTGGATGGCTATAGATCAAAGTGAGATGTCAAGTCCCTATATAGAGATATGGTAGGCATGCAAGGTTCTGAGTGGGAGGGAAAGGACCCTATATATCTGTGTGTGTGTGTGTGTGTGTGTGTGTGTGTCTATATATATATATATAAGTTTAAAAATTATCCTTGTTATTAAATTTTTCTATTTATTATAAATTAAAAACAAAGATGCCAATAATAATGGAAAAAATTAGATCTAAAATGTAATTACAATAATCTAGAATTTTAGAAGGTTGAAAACTCTAGAGTGAACTAGGATTGGCATAAGAATACTCATAGGTTTATTTCACCAAATGTTTATCATTTTTTATAAATAAGGGTAAAGAGAATATCCTAATCAACTAAGGAATAGAGTATTCTAAAATCAATCCAATTAAATAATTTAGATTCATAATATATTTTGATAGAGTGTTGTCTTATGAAAATGTCACAAATATAGAAATCATAATGCTAAATAGTAATTTGATTGCTTGAAAAAAAATAAAGAATGATAATTAGATAATTACATGATGTGTAAGTAGATCTAGGAAGTGTAGGTGTAAAAATAATTAGGATGATGCTCAACTATGATTTGTTATATTCTAGAAACCAATTCTATATCAGATTAGACACTACCATCAAAATATGGACACTAACATCGATACTTCTATCTAAAAATTGATGTTTCTATCCTATATGGAATACATGTATTTTTATATAAATTATACTTACACCTTTTAGGGTTCATAATAATTTTGTAGATTGTTTATTTGGATAATACACACATGTTTTGGTTATTAATTTGTAGTTCAAAACCCTAGATTATCTAATTATAGCATGCCACCTTGCATACCAAGGGTTAGTAGGCTCAAGTGAAGTTGATATAACCTCAAATAATCCTCTATCAGTTAGCCAATACTCTGAAGAGGGACTTAAATTGATGTAGTTCTCCCCCTTATATAGGTTCATGTGTGAACAATTGTGCAATGTGCTATATACAAGTGCATATAGTGATCTATCTTGTAACTTGACAAATAATACTCATAGGATATTATTTGAATGCTTTAAAACTACAATAAGACTATTCATATCACTAATTTGGAAATAGAAGAACAATGAAGTAGAACTCAGTTGTGTGAATGATGAAGTGAGGTTGAAAGGTGATTGCTTGGTAATTGCTAGTTATTTATAATGAGTGGGATTTGTTTTATATTTATACATCATTTTTTGAAATTATCTCATAGGAGGGTTAAAATAATACTATAAGAAAACCCATACATGTTGGAATATTTTAAATTTTGAGTGTTTTTGAGGTACAAACACTATCATTAGACCTAAGACACTAGTGTTGATGCTAGCTTCCTAGTCTGGATGGTAGTGTCTTGGAGGATGGAAAATTATTGAAGATATATAACTGATAGTGTAAGATATATATCAAGTTTTAAGTAGAATATGGGATATAGGTGATCTCAGTAATCAAAATATTAGGTTCAAATTATAAATTAAGTATTTAGGCATAATGAGATGGAAAACATGAGCCTTGTGGTAGTAGGAAGGTCCTAATCTAAAGGGTTGAGCCATGAGTGATATTTGCCAAGTGTGCAAGACTAGTTTATCATTTAAAATCTAGATCTAGCATCTATATAAATATACTTGTTATGTTGTTTTTGACATTGAGAATAATTAAGGGGATTAATAAGTAGTATTTACTTTAAGACCATGTTGACCTTGATCACATGTCCCAAATGAATATTTTTTATACCATCTACAAGTTCAACTACCCTCTTAGGGTTTTGAATAAGGAGATAAATTTTACATTGATATACACATAAATTATGGAAGGGGATACATTTTTAGAGACTAAACATGACTAATAGAGTCATCAAATCAATATCTTCATGTTTTATGATTTATAAAAATATGAAATATACAGTCATGTTTACCAGAAACATCAAGTGTATGGTTATGATGATATGCTCATTATCTTATCCTAAAACCATGATTTTAATGTAATCCTACAATAGAAATTATGAGTTTTATGGGCTATCACTATCTTATTCTAAAAACCGTGATTCTATTGTCAACATATGACACATGTTTCCAAATTTTCACAAAAATTAAAACTCCTCTAAACCCCTCACTTGTTAATTATTACACTAGGATTTGAAATGAAAATTAAAATTGATTTTATCATTTACATATGATTATATATAATTACATGTTTTTGAGTAGATGTGATGCAAATTTAAATTAGATCTAATTTTTTTATACTATATTTTGGTGAAGCTGCATTGTCTCACATGTTTTATAGATTTAGATCATTCTCTATTGGTGATAGATATGATTTTTTTATGTCTCATTCAATTTTATTTTTTAAAATCTATTAGCCCTAACTCTTATGTGTTATATTAAAAACCATAGTGTTAATTTTTATTGAATTACATTCAATCCCTTGGGTATTTTACATGTATATGTTTTCTTCTTATGTAATCCAAACTAATTAGATATAATACCCTAATAAGCAAGAGTGTTTAACTAGTTGATATTTTGAAATTCCTTTGGTTAACCCTAAACCTTGATTGAAAAAGAATATGTACTTTGAAAATGAAGTTAGAGTTACTCCATTTTAACTATTTAGGACTTAGATATGTAAATCTTAGTTATTAAAGGGGCTAGGTATAGCGGTAAACTTAGACAAATATTAGAAATAGATATATCAAACCCATTTCCCTGAAATGTATGTACAATTGAAAAATTGACTTATCTGGAGTGAAATAAGTGTTGTCAAGGGTGAGGAAGGTTGGAATAGGATTGAAGACTAGTAAATAATATTTAAATCTAGAATTGGGGTTGAAAACTGCCTTCAGATAGTAGCATAGTTGGAAGGATAGTAACACTGCAATGTTAGTGTCCAAGTCACAACACTAATTACCTTCTATGGAAACTCTACTTGAGACTTATAGGGGTGCTATAGGAGGGTTTATAATAATTTTTTGTGAAGTATAAGCTCTTGGTCCTTCATTTGTGTCACTATTTTAACAAATCTTTTTAAAAACCTAATGAACACTTGCACACATGAGACAAAAATGAAATCAAATGCAAAAGGAAGAGAAAAACTAAGTTGTGGGATGTTACGATCACACAATGCATAACCCCTAATATCCTAACCATTTCCTATATTAAACCTAATGATAGGGGTCTTAGATCATATGTAGTTATCTTTTAGGGAATGTGCATAATAAATACACATGGTATGCTAGAATGAATTTTGATTAGGCCCTTCTTTGATCAATCATGTAAATCTATATGTGATTTATAAGTAATATGTAGTGTGATGAGCTATAATATTGATGATTTTATGTAAAATGTGACAAAGGAGTAAGTGCCATATGTAAAATGCCTTATGAGGATCTTTATATAGAAAGAACTTTAATTTTAATGTAAGACCCATATTCATTGGTTTAAAAGATACAAAAGTAAGATAAAATCATAAGATAAGGATTAAGGAAAGGTTAGGACCAAAAACATGTTGAAAAAGTGACTATTAAACATCAGCACTAAACTAGATACTAGCACACTGCACTAGTGTCCTAGACCACACTAGTGTCTTGGGATCATAAAACTAATAAAAAACTATGAAAAATAGGCCAAGGGGATCTTAGGATTGGGATGGGATGACATAGGACCATTTGGGGTAAAAACAATAAGATAAAAAATTCATAATAAATATACAAAAGACCCAAGATGACCATGTGAATAATATTTACATTCATCACTAAGACCTTCATATGAAAGAGTAATAAAATACATAGTACTTTGGTTTCTTGACCAAATTAGGGTGTGTATATTTTCCCCCATTTTATTATAATAATGTAATGAAATGAAAGTACTAGAGTAAAAGGAAAAATGAAATGCATACTTGTACTCACCTGTGTGATAAATCTATGTGAAGGATGGATATATTGTTGGCCTAGCCTACTTCTTAGCCAGAGAAGTGGACATAAGTTGGAATGTTGTCTGTGAAGAGGAAATACACAATGTGGATTCCCCCTGTATTGAATCTAAATGATGAACTAAATTTGAAGAATAAAATCCTATTTTTCCCCCACCTTGATATGTGAATTGAGTCATGATAGGTATATAAAAATGTGGAGAAACAAGCCCTACTTGCCCCCCACTTTGGTATGTAATCTAAATCTTAAAACTAATATATCTGGAGGTTGAGACTATCACCTGGTCCTCGTAATCTAGGTCTAGTGAAAAACTATGGATCAACCACTACAGTCAGCTATATGACTTAGCCTAGTGAAATATTGAGGACATCTTGGTAACAATCTAAGTGTATATTTAATAATATATGCATAGAAAATGATATATTGTGCCATAACATCTATATAACTTGGTGGAATCCTATGAGATTAAGGACATGTGTTATGCATCATTCCCTTAAACTTGATATATAAGTAATGTAACTATGTGCCCTATGTATAAGACTATATTCATATATGTAAGGTGTACCATGTACATTCCCTTGTAGTCATAATCTAAGTTTAGAATTGTGTCAAAATCCTATGTAAAATCTAAAAATGTGAATCAATATCAGACAAGATCATGGAACCTTGTAAACCTAAGTCAACATGTGTTTGAATATCTAAGTCATTTTGAACTAATCTAATTTAATATGTGTGTTTGAACCAATCTATGTATTTGAACTAATCTACGCCAATATAAGACAATCTGTGTGTCTAAACCTATCTATGTATCTAAATCACTATTTATCTAGATATCCAAATCATTATATATTTGAGTATCTAATTCACTATATATTTGGGTATATAAAGCATTGTATACATGGGTATATTATTCACTTTGTATCTGAGTATTTGAATTATTATATATCTGGGTATTTGGATCACTATATATTTGGATATCTGAATTATTGTGAATAGTATAATTATTCCCCCTTTTGGTGAGAGAGTTGGGACTGTGGTAAGATTGTCAAACGAAGAGTGATGTTGATAAGTATGTTAGTGATAGTTAACATTACTGATATGAACATATGATTGATTATTTTGATGTTTGTAGGATAATTATTTTATAAACTATGGCCAATATAGGCTTGTGGTCTATAGTGGGTTATTAAGGAAATATATGTTTTTTCATTTTGTGAAATCAATTTTATTATAATAGTAATATAACTAGAATAGTGTGTTTGATATCATGATCAAGTCCCATGCATAAGAAATAGATAAAAAATTAGAGTTATGGTTCCTAAGATATCATGTTTGGAAGAATATGGTATTAGTTGGCAAAATTGATGCACAAAGTCAACCTTAGGCAGGTAGAATTTTTAAAATATGGATTAAATAAGTTGTTTGAATGATTTTAGAAGAATTTAAATCAATTTAATTAAGATAAATTATTTTTATGAGCTTAGAAACATGTCAAGGATGTGAGGAGCAAACATGAACCACTACGAGGAGGTGGAGGCATTCATCCAGGCTGGAATGGAGATTACCCTGGTAAAGAATCTATCTTTTTTTTACATATTTATTCGTTTTTCATCATTTTTAGTGAAATTTTGGTAGTTTAGGGATCTATTTAGGAGGACTGTGCTAGTGTCCTTAGTATGGCACTAGTGTCTTAGGTTGTAGTGCTATTATCTTAGGTACAATGTTATTTTCTAATGCTACTATCTAGGGTGGAATACTAGTGTGCACTAGAGCTAATTTCATTAGTTTTACTTTTATTTTATCCTTGATGACTATTAATACATGTTTATTTATCCTTTAGATATGATAATGCCAAATTTGGCTATTTTTTAGGTAGATGCATGTATGAGGGAAATCTAGAGTGGAAAAATGATAGAGTGTTTACATGGACTACCCCTAATAGATGATGAGAGGGTAGTGATCAATAGAGCTAGTGTGGGCCATGTGGAATCACTTACTATGATGCCTTAGGATAACCATATGATGATGGTGTTGTGTGAGAGGTGGAGTACTAGTACTTGTACATTCTAGTTGCCTCCTAAGGAGATCACTATGACATTGGAGTATGTATATAAGATATTGAGATTGATCATTATTGGTCATAGGGAAGTGTTATATGAGGCTACTAGGGATAAATTTATAGAGTGAGCTGTGAGGTAATTTATAACTATGTCTACATGGATCCATTATCTAGGGAGTAGTAGTGATATGTTATTGCCTTTGATTATTGTAACTAATGTTATGCAGTTGCATAAGTTTCTAGCGGTGCTATTAGATCCATTCTTGTTGTGGCTAGGAGTGGGGTATCTATCTCATATAAAATACATGGTATAGTGTAGGATATAGAGGATCATGTGACTGTATACTCATGGGGTTTCACTATGATATCCCACTTATATCAAGATTTGTACCATTTTACTTAGGAGTTATGCATGGGTGGCATTGGATCTTAAACATTATTTCACGATTGGGCTTATGAGCATATTATAGTAATTAGAATAGAGGGGTTTACACATATGGCTTGGGCACACCCATAAATATTTTAAGAGAGATATAATGTATGGATTGCATGCACTTAAAGAGCATAATGCATTGTTTATAGGTGTTGGATCAATTGACATTCAGAGACATTTTTTAGAGACCCTATAGGGGATTTTAGGGGTGGCATGAGGATGGTGTTCAACTGAGATGGGTTCGAGTGAGTTTTTGGTTGCATGACCATTGGGTCAATGTATTTGAGAGATTTTTGTATGAATGGGTGACATGATAGTTTGGTGTTATTCAGGATGTGCCATCTACATCATAGGTATGGTTAAGGAGTTTTTAGGCACCAGTGAGGCTGGGTAGTAGGTTGAGACCCTCAACTATTTAGTTGCTTCTAATTATAGTGATGGAGTGAGATACAATACTAGATGTACCCAATGTAGATGACATAAGAATGAATGATGCCTACAAAGTATAGTGGAAATTGTTGTAGATCTAGATTTCACCCTAGTTGGAGGTAGAAGTGTTTAGGTCCTACTTCTAAATCTAGCTCAACATGAAATTGACCACAAGATATGGGTATCCTATAATGTGGTTAAACCTATTAGATTTTTAATGAGGCTAGCTCCTCTGATGCAAAATTTTAGCTCATTCCCACTATTAAAACCTACTAATGACTAGGGAAAAGGGAGAGAGGGATAACATGAAAGGGAAAACCTAATCTTAATATGGTGATGCACCTAAATTATGGTTGATCCACTCTACTTGGCTCTTAAACACTAATGAAACACGCATGAGACTAGATATAAGATTCCAAATATCTATCATACATTAGTGTTTCATGAAGAGGTTCACCAAATGATCACAAGATAAATGAAATGATGGAGAGGTCTAATTCAAGATACTAACTAGTCACATTATCCACATGCAGGCTTTAATCAAAAGATACAAAACACTAAACATGACTTGCATAACAATATAAGCTAGTAACTAGGTGAGTTCATGACTTGAAAAGGGAGAGACTTCTACCACATATGCAAATACGACATGTACACACTATACCAAAATAATGAAATATGAAAAATAGTCTTGTATTCATTTTAAGAGGTTACAAGCTCCATATTGGTAGAGTTTGGTCATGCCCAAGAGAAGGAGTAGATAGATACATAGAGGATCCTTTTTTTTTGGGATCAAAAGCCTCTATATATAACATAAAAGAAAGAAAAAAGAGATGGGAACCATGATTAGGAGAGTGGATAAAAGTTCCAAGTCATTAAGAAATGTGGTGGTATCTCATTTGTTCCTTTTGCACACATGCCTTCCTCCAATCAAAGTTGATCCTTATCAACAAGCTTAATTTCCTTTGCTTTCATAATTTATGGGCTTCTCTCATTTTATAAGAGATTCACTAGAGGACAAGAGTTTGTTTGGAATGATGATAAGGTTTGTTTAAATGGAATTAATTCCCTTAACTACCTTTGTTACTACTAGCTCACCACCTTGGGACTATAAGCCCACTTGACTTGTTCATGTGGATCAAATCCTCAAATCCTGAAACTAACAATCATGCCATGCCTTAAGTGGTGAAGTACCTACTTTGTCAAGGTTGGAGCCACATTGATAGATGAAACCCTTTGAATTAATCACCCATATCTATCTCATGATCATAGCTCCACTATAGATGGAAAACCAATCTAAGATTATTGGTTTTCTTATAGTCTTTATATTAATAAAGGTATATAGATTATATAGCCCCTTCTGGACTCCCATTAGGTCTAAAAAGACCCATTTAGTCTTTGTAGGAACCAAGATCTCATGTATACATAGATCCTTATTTAAAAGATGGTGAGCATAGTCATAAGAATAAACCCTGCATGCTAAAACTCATCAAACTAGAAGTCAATATTGGGCTCTAATGGTATCTTTTATGTTATTTACATATTACTACCTTAGTGTGTCCCTTTAATGGAATTGGATCAAGATTTAATAATGATAGATTGATCCTGAAAGGACTATTTGCTTCCATAAAAAATGGATTCTTAAATTCCTTCAAAAGTCTTGGGCTCTCCTTTGTTATAATTAGATGTCAATATTTGGCTGAGCTTATTGACATATTGACCTTTGCTCATACCATCAATCTTGATCTGTAAAATCAAGCTCTAACCATCAATCTTGCCCTTGACTTGTCAACTTTTTCCAAGCTTATGCCATATGTCAAATGTGTATTGATTCTCAAGATTTACTATCAGTCTATAGCTTCATGCACTTATGCCACATGATAATCTCTCAAGATCCTAGATTGTTTGACTCGTCTTGCACCATTAGATCAATATGTATGATTGAATGAGGACCATTAGATCTATTAGGACACACTATTTGAAATCCAAAGGCTACTTCACAAGATTAAATTTGACTTCCTCACTCTTATTAAATAACACTCATACAACCATCAAATTTAATCTTAAAAGTATTTTTTTTACTTGAGCTTATACTTGATGTTAGCTCAAACATCTTATGTTGTAGGTCCAACTTTAGAAGATTATAACTTGAGCCAAAAAGATTTAATGGAAATGATTTTTTTTTATGATGATCCTAGTATGTATAACTATAATTGTGCATGATCTGATGGTTATGTGAGGCTTTTTGATTAAAGATAAAAATTATACAAGTGGACTGGTCTATTCATGTCTAAAAGATGTCCTTGTGATGGTCTAGGTCTTAAAATTGTATAGTTCATTCTTTGATTAATATTTCAAAGTTTTTATGGATTCTTAAGGTTTATGTAACTTGGTCCATGATTCTAAATGCTTGGAATATGTGAGAACCTACTTGGATCCTCTCTATTTTGTAATCTTAGACATGTTTCAAATCTTTAGTACACTCATTCCACATGAAATCTTCTCAAAATTTCAAATCTTGGTATGTGGGCCAAAAATGGCCAACACATTTGGTGACTAACATGGGTTGTATGCTTATCTATGCAAAAAAATTGAGACCATGTGCCTAGTCCAGTCCATTGGGCATGTAGTCTCTACTTGGATCCAACATATTGACCTAGATCTAACACTGGCTACCAATATTGATCTAACCTTTTCTTGAAACAAACACAAGGACAAAAAAGAGAAAAAAATAAGATAGAGTGCCCAAGGCACTTATTTAAGAGAAACTAACCTAGAACAAAATAAGGACAATAAATAAATGTTCTAGAACCTGCACTTAGAGTAATTTGAACAAAACTATCCTGATATATACAACTTAAAACTATATGTACCTTTCCTCCTAAATAACAAGGAAAGTTTGATAACTTTTTTACCTCATGGGTTGAGGAATTGAATGAGGCATGCATCTCCTTGATCCTTGTTCTTGATTCCTAATTCTTATTTATTGAAACTATTAGCTTCATTGGCATGATGATCAGTGAGAACTAGGTAGCTCTAAATAGGTCAACTATGTACATCTATGTAATCTCAAATTTTTCATATGGATCCTTATCTATGACCTCTAGTGGTGGTTCAAAAAGGCATACCTTCATAGTCTCCAAAACATCCTCAACAAGACTGGGCTTCTTTTTGGCTACAAGTTCTTCAAGCTCATTAAGGAGCTCTACATATTTTATCTAATCTTGGTCATTATTCTACATGGGAAACTCTTTGTCCACCTTCTCAATCACTTGATCATCAACTTGACAAAGATCTTAAATCTCTTGAAAGAGATTCATCTAAAATTGCCATTCATCATTTTTCTCCATGTCATATAGAACCTCTATTTATTTAACCTTCTCTTTTTGATGCATGAGACCATCAAGTTGGTGTTCTTCATGCTCTAATGCATCTAAGGGTGATTCAAAACTAGATAAAAGGTATTAAATCATCTAAAATAACTATGACTTCCACCTTAGTCTCATGAGACTCTTTTAAGGCTAAAAATTCTTGAGTAGTGTCCTAACCTTCATCTTTGATGGCACACTCCATTTCATACTTGAAATTATCATCCAATACTTAATGATTAGATATGGAGTCTTCTCCAAATTC
This sequence comes from Torreya grandis, assembly GCA_037957365.1. NCBI lineage: Eukaryota > Viridiplantae > Streptophyta > Pinopsida > Cupressales > Taxaceae > Torreya > Torreya grandis. The sequence continues at coordinate 494,250 of JARHVA010005541.1, read as the reverse complement.
CCCTTTCTTCAAGTCTTGGTCATAGTATTCATGGATAGCTATAAAAGAGTCTATAATATGTTTCTCCTCATTCAAGAAGGTTAAGTTTCCCTTGTGTTCACCAAGGGGAGTCCCTATGGTGATATTTTCCTCATAGTCACTTATGGCATCTTCTTGATCATTCATAACTTGGATTTACTCTTCTTTACTTGCTTTTTTTAAAGATAGGCTCCTTCTCAAGAAAGGGTGGGGTGGGAGGTTGATGGATAGGCTCATGGGTTAGAATGGATGGATAAAATGTGATGGGGGGATGATAAGATGGGGATAGAGTATGAGGTATGATGGATGGTTTATGGATGGTTCTATGTATGAAGGGTACTTTATTGTAACTTAGAACCCTGGGAATGGTTGACTTTTGAAAGAATTTTTTAGGGAAAGCAGGTCAAGTTGGGAAATAAAATGAGTACCTTCTTGTAGCATATCTTCATTTTATTGATGGTATTTTTAAGACTCTTCAATAGTTGAAAATTGTTCTTCAACCTTCACAATTGAAGTCTCCTCCTTATTTTGAGAACATCCTTGGATAGACCTCCAAGATGGGAAAGGTAAAAGTCTTTATTTAATCTTCTAATTCTGGTTCTCTTCCTCTTTCCTTGTCTTTATCTCTAACTCTTTGATCTACTTACCAATATTATCTTGGAATATCTTCTCTTTAAGGTGGTAAGTGGATTCATTAAGATAAGGAACAAAAGAAGATTCTTGAGGAGGGATTAGAGAGGTTTAAAGAGGTTCAGATCCTAATTTATATTGGGATTTCAAATGCATATTTGCCTCACTTTTCCTACCCCATGACTTTACCACTTGGTTCCAACTTGAAACCTTGAAGGAATTCATAAGGGGCTCTTGAGGAAGGATGAAGTCTTGGGTCTCAACAACAGGCTATTACATAATAATCTCCTTCTTTATTTTATAGCTCCATGAAAGGAAGATCCAATTGTGTGAGATGAAGCTAACTTTTCAAAGAGCCTAGAATAAATGTATTAGTGACACATGTCACAACCATGATAAATGAAATGCATATCAACCAATGGCATTCAACCTCTTAGGTCTAGATATATAGTGAGTGATGGTTTAATAATTCAATAGGATCATATGGAATGAGAAGCCACTACATAGAATAAAGGCATTAACCAATATGGTGTGTTCATAGTAATCACATAAAACCCATGAAGTTGTCATGTGGCACACTCTTAGGAGATCAAATGAAGATCAATGGTTCATGATGAAGCCAGGGCTAGTGGGCCCCATATGAGGTCAATGGAACATGTTTAATCAAGCTGTGAGAGAGTAATATATGGTGACACATGTCCCAAAAATATAAATGGTCACATTTTTAAAATTAATGAACAATTTGACACGGTGATGCCACATAAGCAATAAAAATTAGTTTGAAATATTTTATGGACCCACAAACACAAAAGGTATAAATAAGCAATCAAATAAAAATATAAGGCATGAAGCTCATAGTTTAAATTTAATTACTACCATTGAAGATCTACATACACCTCTAGAAAATCCCTAAGGATATAGATTACCCTAATTGCCTCTGTATTCACTGTAATTGAACCTAGAAAAGCTAGATTATTATCGACAATTACATAATTCAATCAAATGGCAATACATAATCATGTTTCAAAGGAAGATGTGGAATTATACTTCATAACATATGCTAAAGTTCATGTTTTTAAAGACATCAAGTTAATTATTATTGCCTTAAACATAAGAGATAATAATTGGTTTAAATTATTTTGGAAGATTGAGAACCAATTAGTTATTGCCAGGGAAGAGGAGAAGAATCTCTCAAAAAAGAAGATACATGTGACATTGTTACAATCCAAATGACTAGACTACATCATGCAACTATAAAGTATGAGGTACTCCACTACATTGAAATCTTTGTTCCCATTTTTAAATATGGTGAGATAGATAGAGGCATGTTAATAAATGAGCATAATCAGAGGAAGGTGGCTTAAATTTTTACTACTACATTTGAGTCCTATTATAAGATGCCTAAACCCTAAATTGACTTAGCCTCTATCAATTCTTGGGATAAAGAACAAAATTTGATGGAAATCCTTGCCATGTGGCTAGATTATGGAAACCAAGTCTTTTTAGACCTTAACAAGAACATTCCTATCATCTAATTTAGACTTGGAGTTAGGATGATAATGATAATGTTGAATAGGTTATGTGGGGATGTAACCACAACTTATGTAAACCCACTATGGGTGCACATAGTTTAATTCATTGTTGAAAAAATGGTAGTCCACACACTAGGTGAGATAATTAGCATCTCTTTAAGAAGACAAGTATATGTAATTAGGCATAAAAATAAGAATGATTTTTTCATGATGTCTTACCTCCTAGATGCCATATATGCAACTATAAGGATTCCAAATAAAAGGCAATGGTCCCCAAATGGGACATTAATAGTTTCCCAATATTACTCTAAGCTACACATCTATAGATATAAGGAACACATTCAAGTTATTTATGACCTTATCTATCTATCCTTGACTGAAGCCATAACTAGTATCCCCATGTGAAGAATTAGTCCATTAATCAAAAAATCTATTGAATCTATGGGGGATATATGGTTATACCTAGACTGTATAGTCATAAGGATTGAGGGGATAGACAATTCTCCTATCAAATCACCTAACCATGTTCTTGATAAGTTAGTTGATCAATAAATTGCATACCAACTACTCCATGGCATTGATGGTCTATGCAAGACCAAGAAAAAGGGACTTCTTCATAGCTTCCCTATGAAAATTAATAAGACCATGTTCAGATAGTGAGACCACATTGAGGTAACATCAAAACATAGATCATCTTTCAATCTATAGATTTATGAACTTAGATAGTGGGACCCCTATGGAAAGGTCAAAGATCATTTAGAAATCAAAGGAATCTTGAATGTGTGCTATGATCATGAGCCTGGTGCTTTTGACCCTATATACACCAAAGAATCATCCTATTTTGAGGTCACCAGGAGGTTGACTGAACACATCCTAAGACCTAAGTATAGATTAGAAAGGAATAAAAAAGTGGATGACAGGTGGCATTTAGGACCTAGATAATATCATTTGATATATGGAGAATATTTTAGGATTTCAAAAGTTAGTGCCCAAATAGAGACTTTGATAGAGCACATGCCTAAGGAGAAAAGGCTAGATGAAATAACTTCCAATCCATTAGCTTATGAATGTTCTAAAGTAACATTAAGTGAGACACATTAACAAGAAGTTTAGATGATAACTATAGATCCTTAAGAGTCTATTGAGGATGTGTTGAAAATTATATCCAAAGCTTATGAATCAGATTTAGAGGAAGAATCTAAGGCTAAGGAAACTAAGAAAGAGAAGGGGAAAGAAGTAGTGTTATACTTGGTGGTTGTTACTCTTCCAAAGATAAAATTTGAAATCTCCATTGTCTCAAAAGAAAAAAGACATAAAGTGACTTTCACTACTCCTCTAAGTGAAGTCAATCTATTAAGTGAATAAAACTTATTGTATGGTCCACCCATTCTAGAATGATTCTTGTATGAACATAGATTTCAAAAAGTGCTTACTATGCATCATCCTTAGGCTATGATGAAATCCATTAATAGTCCTATGCATCAAGAGCTTAAGTCATGGATAGTTTATTTTCAAGAGGAGGATAAAAGGTTAGCAACACTAGGTGATTCAAAAACTTCATCACAAATGCAAGTCCTAGCTCCACATGTGACTAAATCTATAGTTGGAGTCAATTATGATGTAGAAACTAATAGCCTGTAAAGAGTGATAGATAAAAATGTCATGGTAGGAGGTAAAGAAATGACATATCAAAAAGTGGACCCATTGATTGGTTTGTCTCAAAAGTAAAAATATTGGCTTGGTAAAGATCCTATTTTTGAGGAGGATGTTTTTGAATTAGCCCAGGCATAAATAGAAAAATTATACGCTACTATCAAGGGCCTAAAATATAAAAATAATAATTTAGAAGAACAAGCTATCTTATCAGTTGAAGGAGAGATGGTCAAGAAATTTGAGACTACCATGAATGATCTATTCATCTTTTTGAAGGCAACAAAGTCTAAGCTAGACTTGGTGAATAAATAGGGCACTTTAGCTACAAGCCAAGTTGGCCAGTGGCAAGCTTTAAGCTACAAGGTGAAAGATTTGATCAATATGTTATCAGAAGATCAAATTGCTAGTTTTAAGACAGTTGGCCTAGCCCACTTGAATATGTCCATAGAATTATCAGTAGACAAGATCAAGGTTTTAAGAAAATGGTCCTAGGAAATGGGAGATATTTCTAATGATCTCAAGCAACTATAAGATATGATATTTCATGTATTAGGGAGCTTAATCAAGGAAATTACTTCACTCAACCCCTTAGTCTGATAACTGATGATGAGTTCAAACTTAGAGCTACTTAATTTATGTAGGAGGTAAAGAACCAAAGTAAAGGTAAGACTGGGGTAGACAATAAAAGGATCTTGGATATTATTCTATCAGTTGAAGAGAAGATGGGAGAGGCTAGTATCATCAAGGAGGGTTTGAAAAGGGTAGATAAAAAACTCAATATCCTAATAGATCAATAAAGGGAGCTCTTCATGGAGCCCATTGTCAACCTAAAGCTATTTGATGATCAACACTACATAATGAAGATATTACAGCAAAGGAAAATGTTTACTACAATAGAAGAGTCCCAAATTCAAATTTGTTGACTTGGAATATATTTTTTGTATAGAAACATGTATAAAATTTTGAAATAAGAATATTCATTTGTAAAATCATGTGCAATGTTGTAAAACACATTGCTTATTGGTTAGTCTATCTAGGAGATGTCATAGTTCTAGAAGGTTGTAGAAGGAAAACTGTCATTAACATACAACTATCATTGGACATGATTGAATAACACTCCTCCTTAATTTTATATATACGGAGGTATTTTAATTTTTAAGGGTAGGGAGTTTTTGAGCAAAAATACTATTGTAAACTTGGAACACTTAATATAAACAAGGAATTTTTCAAAAAAATTCTAATATTTGTTTATGTGATTTCTATTATGGCTTCTCTCTCAATTAACTGGTCAAATTTTCAAAATTGAATGGGTTTTATGAATTCTTGATTTGCACCTTTACATGAAGAGTTGTCAATTTATGCTTAAACTAGATTGATTGAAATATCTTAGGTTCATTTCATTTTCTTTTCTCTTCTTATAGATGTGTTTATGCTATTTATTTGTAGGAATAAATCCTTAAATTGAATCTGGGTATTATTTTAACTATCCTTAGATTTTTACTTGATGTGTGATAATATTTGGGCTTAATCTATTTCATGTCATACATTGGTTTTAAGTGCATGTTTGGGTGAAATTTAAACTTTGTCATAATTTATAGATTGAAGATCAAAATCATCTTTCTTCTCTATCCTACCCTTCCTTTTGCTTATTTCTTTGATCATTTCACTTTAGTTTAGCTTTCATTGTAAATATACACATTAGTTAGACTTTGGACTCAGGATTTGATCATAATTCACTTCTCTTAGTTTAGATTATTCTCATCTTTCACAATCAAGCTATTAGGCCATGGTTACTCCCAACAATCAAACATTATAATTTGTTTGAAATAGTTGATTTAATTTTTTGATATTCCACCAAAGATAACATTATTATCACAATAAGCTACTCATGTAAAGGACTCTTCGAGTTTAAAAATGTGAAGAGTGTTTCTTAACACTCTCTGAACCCCTGTGATACACTTTTAGGCATCAATAGGTCCCTTATTTTCATATGTAGTTCATAAGAAATACTTCTTCTAACTCATGGTATGTATATAGTGAACCATTGGGGAGTGAATTATGAAACCAATTTAATGCCTCACCTTCTAGAGACAAAATAATTATAGTAGAGTCAAACTACTAGTGGCACATGCCATGGATTTCTCATAAGCTTGAAGGTGAAAGTATGGGTCTCTATGTCCATTAAACTTTGGTAATATTGATATCTGAGATTACTTTGTTAAATTTGTAGTGAAAATTCTATATGGTATAATGTTTTCATGGATTACATTAGAATTAAGCTTAGAGTGGTATACTTTATTTTCCAAGTTGAGCTGGTATACTTTTTTTTGTAAAAAACCCACATCATGCATCAAGGAGATTACTTATTATGAAGGTATATTAAAATCATAAAGAGGTTCATTTAATTCTTGATTCTTTTTATTAATTTTATCCATTGGTACATTATATTATGGACCTTTGGTTTTACTCACTGTAACCTTTGGAGGGGTGATAGACTGGAACTAGTGAGAGGGAAATGGTATATCACCCTCATGGAGGTTAGGATGAGGAATGAGTTATAATATAGTAACGTGATTGAGGGAGATTCATTTTTATCTCTTATTTTTTTAGTTTTTAAAGAAGTATCACATGCTAATGGACTAAAAGATACATTATTATCATGTGAATGTAAATTTTTTAAACTATGAACATAAGTATAAGTTTAATTGTGTTTATCTAACATTTTATTATCATTTAAACTAGAATTTGATAAGAAATCAATTTAAAAATGAGATATAGGTGAAGTAGGGAGATAAATATAAGGACTATACTCAATGTCTTCTTCACCAAAATCATAGTAATGATAATTATTCTAAGGTTCATCAAAATTAGAGTTTAATTCACTAGTAGAGGTAAAAGTAAAAATGTTTTCATTCACATGTTCACTAAGAGAGAGAGTAGAAAAATATTTTAAATTTTTACTATTATGCAATATAGCATCATGTGTAGGTGTAATGCAATGCATCTATTCACTAGATATGAGTGGAATGCATGTATTATCATTATTTTAAATCTTGGAATAAAGGGTAGAAGAAGTAGCCATCATGTTTTCATTTGGCACATTATAACATGTAGGAGAAGAGTTAGAGATATTTGAATTATTAGCATTTTGAAAATAATCATTGTGTTGATCTTGAAATGTGAAAGAAGGTGAAAAAATAATTTTATCCAATTTAGTTTTTGCATTGGTAAAAGGTGCAATATCATTTGCACATGATTTTTCAAATTTAATTGAGAAGGGTAAATAAGATTCATTGTTATTTTTGATATTTAATGAATCATGTGAAAGTAGATTTTGTTTATTGCACTTATATTATTTTAATTTGAATAATGATGTAAAAAAAGTGGTTTAAAATCTAGGATCATATTGGAACAAAGCACTACCAACAAGATGTTATTTTGGCATTATATTGTTAGTTTGATTTTGAGAAGTAGGAGAAAAGGGAGATGAAAGAGAAGAATATGCATCTAAGCTATCCTCAACAACACTTTCATTATCATTATCATAGTAATCATCATATCCATCATTAATAAAACAATTTTCATCATCATTATAAATGAAATGATTATCATGTGTTAATGTGCAATCTTGAAATTTTTTCCATTCATTCTTATAATTATGAAAAAAATGAGAAATTGATTAATTGGGTCAGAGGCAAGAGGCTTCTTTGATGTCATTTTAAACTTACCAGAAAAGAGAATGTAAATTATGAAAAATGAGCACACAATAGGTAGAATTTAATCTAACATAGATATATTAAATATTTAGTCTAATGTATGGAAATAATCAGAATTTTATTTGAAACCCTAAGGGCTAATATTTAGATGTATAGGGACCTAGTATGCAAATATAGGGTTTTTGAGGGGTTTGTGGACAAAATTTAAAGTGTATTAAATTAATGAATTTATGAAAAAAAAATAAAGGCTATTAAATCCATAGAGGTAGCATAATATTCTCCTAGAAAATAGAATCTAATAACCTATAATAGTCATGGGTAGCAAAAAACCAACTAATCATCAACTAATAATGTTACATATTATAAGACTAATTTGGATCAATTAGGTTATGCAAAAATTAGAATTTTATAAATGTAATTTAGTTCACAAGAATGTATAAGGCAAACCCTGGGATGGAACTAGGTTTTTTAATCAATATTCAAACTAAGTTAGGTCCACCAAATGTTTTAACTTTTTAAGACTTAGATATGAAAATAATAGTTTATTAAAAGGTTGGGTAAAGGAGGTAAATTTAGATAAATATTAAAAATAGATATATCGAACTAATTTACCAAAAATGTATGTACAATGGGAAAATTGACTTATCTAGAGTGAAACATGCATTGTTAGATGTCAAAAAGGTTAGAACAAGATTTAAGATCAATCATGAATATTTTGTTAAGGAACTAAGGTTGAAAACTACCTTTAGATAGTACCATAGTTGGGATGACAATAAAATTTTAGTGTTAGTGTTTAAGTTATAGTTCTAATGTCCTTTAATGGAAACTCTACGTGAGACTTATCAAGGTGTTATAGGAGGGTTTTAGAGACTTGTAGCTAAATTTTAAGCTTTGGTCCTTATTTTGTGTCAATATTTTTCCAAATATTTTTAAAAACCTAATGAACACCTACACACATGAAAAAACAATAAAATTAAATGCAAAAGGAAGAGAAAAAATAGTTTGTAGAATGTTATGATTAAACAATGTAGAACCCATGTTGTCTTGATTACTACCTACACTAACCCCAATGATAGGGGTCTCAGATCACATGTAGTTCTCCCTTATGGAATGTGCATAATAAAAAAGCATGGTATGATAAAATTACTTTCACTTAGGCCCTTCTTTGATCAAGCATGTAAGTGTATGTGTGATTATTGAGTTATATGCAATGTGTTGAGCTATACTATTGATTGATTTTATGTAATTATGTGCACAAGTAGTAAGTGATATATATAAAATGCCTTGTGTGTGATGTAGAGGATATTAGGGAGAAGTATTAATTAATCATCCTCATCTGATTCTCTATCCAAACTAGTCACAATCCCTTGCTATGGTGGTTCTTGAACCTTTTGTGCACAATTTGGTTCCTCATCCTTATCCTTAGATCCATTATCTCTTTGTTTATGTTTTGTTTATTATTATGTGAGTGGAATTTTAGTTATATCTTTATGATTCCTTATATGTCATCTACACTTAGTCTTACCTCAGTCAACACTTGCCTTCAAAGGTTCCTCTTTAAGAATATACTGCTTCCACTTGGTGACTTAGCCTAAATCTCAATTTTCCATTTTTGACATAGGATTTTTAAGAGGTAAATATCTTGTCGATAATGGTATGTTATAATATTATAATACCTATTTCAATCCCTTAACATTAATTATATTTATTACATTCTTCTCTAATCCTTTACAAATGCCTCACAAGGTCTAAACAAGGCTAGTAGCCTTCCTTAAGAAATTTACTTGATATTTTAACAATATAAGATCTATTACTAGGTGTATTCACTTTTATAGGCATGTTCTAAGTCCCTTCACCTCCTCATAAAGTTTCATGGCCTGAATTAACCTCTAACTATCTCTTCCTTTGATAAATAACACTCCTCTAGGCCTATTCCACAACCACCCCTATAAAATCCATACAAGGGTTATCTGTACCAGTCTAATTTTTTTTAAATCCTTTAGTGGAAACTAAAACCATCATGAATCCAAAATTTTAGCAAAATTTAATGGATGAAAGTCATTTTATGGACTAAACCCTAGTCCTAGGGCTTGTAGATATTTGTACAGGATGAGGGCCTTCAAAATTAGATATCTTTTGATATATTGGGGGTAAAAACCCAAAACTAGTGGAATAAGGTCTGTATTCACATTCCCTATCTTATCAAATCCATGGAAATTCTTTCTTTTACCTCTGTTCCAATGTGCTAACTTGATTTGTGGATAACTGTGCAGGGAAATGGTGTCTTATAGGTCTAAAATAATGTTTATTAGCACAAATCCATGTTAAAACACTATAAATGGATTTTATTAGTTTTATTTCATCAATATAAAATGTCTAAAGATAATAACAAGGCTAAGTAATGATTTTAAACCCATCTTTCTCTATAGGGTTGCACAGACAGTCATTAACAATAATGCATATATAGGAAATAGGGGTCTCTATAGAGACTATTTACAACTCAAGGTTATTATTTGATTCCATTCCCAATCCTTATTATCTCATTCACTTTTGATATTTACCAAAAATCCATTCACTTTACCTTTTCCATACTAATCTTCTTGACTGGGTGTTTACACAATTCTGAATTCTTGATAATACTCTACATAGTGTCTCCAAGACTGTGATCATTAAAAACTATAAAAAATCTTTAGGGTTATTATTTGATTGGTATCCTAATTATTGTGTAAATATACCATCACCATAAAATCTATCAAAAGAAACTTCTCATGCATTCAACATTTCTAAGTCCTAATGAAGGATTGTGTGCTAACTCAGAATATAGCTATAACCAGTCAACTCCAAGATTATATAACAAGGTTTGTTTTGAGTGTTTACTCTACTATCAACATGTCAAGGTGTTTTAAAACCAAATAATTCCATCCAATCCTTTAATCCTTCATGATATCTCTAGGGTTTTGAACATACATCAAGGTCTCTTATGGAAACAAGGTTTCTTATGGAAACAAGGTTTCTTATGGAAACAAGGTTTCGTATATGTGTAACATGGGTATGATTGAGTAACCAAGATCTAATTCTCTTATCATGGTTTTGATACCTCCATATAATAATACAATCTTAAATACCATTCTGTAACAACCAAAAAAGCATTATCATTTTAATGTATCTTGTAGTTGTATCTTTGGACACAAAACTTGCATATCTTGATTTACCAAGCATGTAAACAGGGGTTTTCAAAACCATAATGGCTTTCTTGAACTTTCCATCATCTGAGACTTTTATAAAAACATCAAAAGGTCATTGACACCTTTATCCAAATTCTTACAATGAGGGTTCCTTGTTTATTTTCTCTACACCACATGCAAACCACCCTTTCTTTTCTATGAACAATAAGCCATTGATTTAAACCTACCACACAATGCACATATCCAATTATTAATGGCCTTAGATGCCCATCAAGATACAAAGAAACATTCAATAGATAAATATCATTTAGATAATATAAAAAACTCATTTGTCTTTATGTATTTTAAGCTTTCTTGATTACAAACTATCCTTATGAGGACACCATCACCTTATTGAGAGGCTTTCATCAATAATTATGCATTGCTTCATGGTTTTTACATTCTTGGAGCATTCTCACCACCTTTCCTACCTTAATATACTACTACTAACTTCGTAAAATCTCTATTTTTCCAACTTCAAGGGTTGGTTATTAGTCAGTTACACAAGACAAATTCCTTTTACATAACAACTTCAATATGGGACTTATAATGTCAAAACTTGAATATGACCGCTAACTTATGTTTTAGGCTATACACCTTCTAGCATATTTTATAAGACCTCATTAGACTCTTTTATCCCACTTACTCCAACTATATACCCCAATACATGTATTTGCCCTTCTAGACTCATTTTGAATATTTGAATTTTCAAATCCTTGGTTTTGGAGGGAAAAATCCAATAAACTAGATAGTTCATTTTGAGGATTCCTAATGGACTCAAATACATGGAATGGACCTTGATAGGTCACTAGACACACATTATTCTCCAAACTTGACACACTTTTTCTTGCTAATGACAAAAACATGAAATTTGATAACTGTAGTTTAATGCTCCTACATCATACTCCCTAAGAGGGAGAAAAATTGAGCCACCTCCTTTTTTTATAACCTTCCAATTGACTCTTTGAGGGTCCTTCATTTGCAACATGCTGCTGTTCATGTGCTATTGCTCCTTCTTGCTTACCAAATGCTTGCTTTTCTTTTGATTGGCCTTGTCTATATTTATTACCTATTCATCTTCCACTTTCATGAATTATTCCCACGACTATAGCTCCTTGCTTGCTTCATCTTCCACCTGCACTATGTTATCTTTAATATTTTTATACTTAGCTTCAACCAAATTGTATGCCTTTGTCTTCCTCATGCTTTCTTCATGGTTTCTTTTCTCACCAATCTCACTTATGGCTTGTTTTATTTGAGTGTTTTACTTTGTATTCATGCTATTTACTTCTTCATGAGACTCTAATGGCCTCTCACACATCTCATCCTTTATCATTTTCTCATTTGTTATCTCCTTTTCTACCTTTTCTTCAAATTTCTTCACTTTTGGATGCCCTTTTTTAATCATTTTGCTCACTATTCAAGAGAAATTCCTTTTTATTTTCATCTTCTTCATAATGCATAACGAATTGACCAATCCTTGGTATCGCATATCCATGTTTACCAAATTTAAACTCAGCATTAACTTTCTCAAATGAATATCTTACCTCGTTTGCTTCTTCATGCTCCATTTACTTGTCCACTAGCTTGTCTATTTTCCTCTTTATTTGCATAATTTTTTGTGCTTTCATTTGCTGCTCCTCTATTGAGTTTTCTTGGAGTTATTTCTTTATTTTTACCTTATTTATGTCACCTATTTTCATCTCCTTTTATTGACTAAACATGTCCTCCAACATCTTCAACTCCTCTTTCAACTTGAATGCACCAATCTCTTTACTTCATCAAACTTTGATGTACTTTGTTCTTTATTGTCTTGGGTAGCTTGCTCTTTATTTGCTTCTTGAACTCCTTATTTTTTGAGATTCAAATAAACATCCTTTGGTTGTATATAATCTTTATAAATCACTATTTTAGGTGTTTCTTCCTCAACTTGCCATTCGACACATCCATTCATCAATGCCATGGTTTTTATGTACAATAAATATTCACTATTTGAGTCAAAATAAAACATACCATCATCTGCCACATTTGAAAACATATTTTATAATTAATTATATTCCTTTATACATTTATTTCCTTTTTCACATGGCTATTATTTCACCTTTTTATCTTTGTTTGCGTGCACCACCTTGCTTGTGTGCTTTGTTGGCTTGTCATCATCTTCCATCTTCATGATTTCTTGGTGTCCACTTGAGATAGGAATATTTTGTGCTCTTATCATGTTATTTTCCACCCATTTTCTGCCATGTACCTTTTTGGGCTGACACTTGCCTTTCTTTACATCACTTGTATGACTCTTACCTTGGTAATATATCTTGCCAAATTTATGTTCCTTGTCATTTACCTTTTATTTCCATATTTGTGTTTACATTCCACTCATGCTTTTGCCTTCTTTGACCTCTTTTTTGAGGTTATTTTCTTCCTTATCCATACCTATTTGTTTTATCCATTTAGGCCACATATACCCATACCCTTGCTATTTTCTTGAGGGTTGAAATCTATCTCTATTTTCCTCAACCTGCATATCAGCCTTGCCTTCTTCATATATGTAATCAAATTCAACATTAAAACACTCATTTACCTCCAATAGAAAATTATACAAAAACTTGTCTCTTCTTTGATGTCTTCTTGGATGACAATCTCCTTGGTTTTAACTACTATGCATGATAATGCATCATGAAATTTGTCTTTTTCTTCATTTTTTAGTAGGTGAAATGTCTTCAATCTTCAACACTTTATCTTCTTCAAGAGGTTCTTTCTCTTTGTCCTCATTTTTACACTTGATGGGTATCATTATTGACCCATTCTTCATCAAATTTGAGGCCTCATGCTTGGACTTCACTAATTTCTTCTTCATACCTACAAATACAAACTCAAAAACAATATTAGCATATAAAACTAGAGACCACATAGTCTCTTTGAATGCCTTTGCCATATTCATGGTTCATCTTCTCTTCTTATCTTCATTTTTTTGTGCCCTCCTCAGAACTCAATTTACCTTCTTGTTCTCTTCAATGAGAACTCTCTTCATTACCTCTCTTTCTTGTTGCCAACTTGGAAACATCTCTCTTCTCATGCCTCTTTGGGCTACCTTCTCTTTCTTTTTCTCATCTTTCAAGACACTCTTCTTGTGACTTCTTCTCACAAGTGAATCTATGAGCCACTTTAATTTCTTCTTCATACTCTAGCCACTCCAATGGCTATCTTGACTCTCCATGAGCTTCACCATGAGCTCAATTTTCTCAAAATTCTACCCTAATTCTCTTCTTATGTCTGCTACTTCCTATTCTATATCCATCTTCCCCATTTCTCATCAAATTTAGGGTCTATTTAGACCTATTTTGGGCATTTCCTCTTATTTTATTCCTCTATCTAGGATCTCTTCTTAACCCTCTTAACTCTCTTTTGGAGTCTCTTATCTTTCTCTTCTCTCTTAGAGCTTTAATGCTCTCTTTTCTCTTTCTTTTCTAGCCTTCTCTTGACTAGCTCTTGTCTTTATCAAATGAATTTGGGGTTTTCTCTCTTCATTTTATCTCTCATAAATGTGATATTCCTCCTTACTGACCTCAATGGATCAGACCTGCACTTTTTCTTCTCCCTCAACACCCTGATAGTTACTTCTCATACAAATCTCATAACATGCTATCTTTATCTCAAATCAATAAATTATAAATCAATCAAAAGACAATTATACCCAAGCATACATTACTAGCTCTAATACCAAAAACTATGTAGAGGATATTAGGGATAAGTCTTCATTAATCATCCTTATCTGATTCTCTATCCAAACTGGTCATAGTCCCTTGCTATGGTGGTTCTTGAACCTTCTATGCATAATTTACTTTCTCATCCTTGTCCTTGGATTCATTATCTCTTTATGTATATTCTATTTATTATTATTTTAGTGGAATTTTATTTATATATTCATGATTCCTTATATGTCATCTACACTTAGTCTTACCTTAGTCAACACTTGCCTTCAAAGGTTCATCCTTAAGACTACACTGCTTCCACTTGGTAACTTAGGCTAGATCTCAATTGTCCATTTTTGACATAGGTTTTTTAAGAGGTACATATCTAGTAAATAGTGGTATATTATAGTCTTATAATACCTATTTTAATCCCTTAACATTCATTAGATTGCTTACATTCTTCTCCAATCCTTTACACATGCCTCACAAGGTCTAAATAAGGCTAGTATCCTTAAGTAATTTATTATATGTTTCAAAAATATAGGTTCTATTACTAAGTTTATTAAATATTATAGACATTTTATAAGTCCCTTTACCTCCTCATAATGTTTCATGGCCTGAATTAATCTCTAACTATCTCTTCCTTTGAAAAATAACACTCCTTTAGGCCTATTTAGGGCTATTCCACAACCACCCCTATAAAATCTGTATAAGGATTGTCTTTACTAATATAAATATTTGTGAATCCTTTATTAAACCAAAAAAAAATCATGAATCCAAAATTTTAGCAAAGTTTAATGGATGGAAGTCATTTTATGGACTAAACCCTAGTCCTAGGGTTTCTAGAGATTTGCACAAGCTGTGGGCCTTCAAAATTAGTAAATTTATTTTTATATTAGGTTTAAACACCCCAAAATAGTGACATAAGGTCTATATTAACATTAAATATCTTATCTAATATATGTAAATTCTTTATTTTACCTCTATTCCAATGTTCTAACCTAATTTGTGGATAACTATGTAGGGAAAAGGTGTCTTACAAGTCTACAACAATGTTTATTAATAGAAATCCATGTTACAACACTAGAGATGGATGTTATTAGTTTAATTTAATAAATCTAACATGTATAAAGAAATTACCAAGGCCAAATAGTTATTTTAAACCTAAATTTAACTATAGGGTTGCACATATAGTCATTAAAAATAATGCATATTCAAGAAATAAGGGTATCTATAGAGGCTATTTACAACTCAAGGTTCTTCTTGTTTGATTACATTCCTAGTCCTTATTCTCTCATTCCATTTTCATCTTTACCAACAATACATTCACATTACCTTTTCCATACCAATCTTATTGATTAGGTGTTTACACAATTCTAAGCTCTTGACAATACTATACATAATGTCTCCAGGCCTATGATCATTCAAAATTATAAACACTCTTTAGGGTTATTATTTGATTGGTATCCTCATTATTGTTTCAATATACCATCACCTTATAATATATTAAAATATAATTCTCATGCATTGAACATTTCAAGTCCTAATGAAGGATTATGTGCTAACTCAGAATGTAGCTATAACCAATCAACTCTAAGATTATATAAAAAGGTTTGTTTTGTGTGTTTACTCCACTATCAACATGTTGTGGTGTTTTTAAACCAAATAATTTTGTTAATTCCTTTAATCATTCATGTTATCTCTGGGGTTTTGAATATATAGTAGGGTCTCTTATGGAAATAGGTTTTTTTATATGTGTAACCTAGCTATGACTTAGCAACCAAGATCTGCTTCTCTTATCACAGTTTTGATACCTAAATCTAATAATATAATATTAACCACCAGTTTTTAACAACCGACTAAGCATTATCTTTTAATGTATTTAGTATTTATATCTTTGGACACAAAACTTGCATATCTTGATTTACTATGCATGTAAATAGAGGGTTTCAAAACTAAAATGGATTTATTGAAATTTTCGTCATATAAAATTTTTAACATAACATAAAAAGGTCATTAACACTTTTATCCAACTTATTACAATGGGTTTCCTAGTTTCTTTACTCTACACCACATGCAAACCACCCTTTCTTGGCTATGAACAATAAGCCATTGATTTAAACCTATCACATACTACACATATCTAAATATTCATGGCCTTAGAGGCCTATAAAAATATAAAGCAAAATTCAACAGATCAATATCAATCAAAGAATATACCATTTTTTTTGTCTTTATGCATTTTAAGCTTTCGTGATTACAAACTATCCTTATGAGGACACCATCACCTTCTTTAGAGGCTTTCATCAACAATTCTACATTTCTCCTTGGTTTTTACATCCTTGGAGCATTCTTACAACCTATCCTACCTCAAGATAATACTACTAACTCCATACAATCTCTCTTTTACCAACTTCAAGTGTTGGTCATTAGTTAGTTACACAAGACAAATTCCTTTTAAATAATAACTTCAATGTGGGACTTATAATGTTAAAACTTGAATATGACTGCTAACTTATGTTTTAGGCTTATGTACCTTCTAGAATATTTTACAAGACATAATTATCCCACTTACTCCAACTATATTACCCAATACATGTATTTGGCCTTTAAGGCTCATTTTTAATATTTGAATTTTCAAATCCCTGGTTTTAAAGGGAGAACTCTGATAAACTAGATAGTTCATTTTAAGGACTCCTAATGGACTAAAGTACACAAAATGGACCTTGATAGGTCACTAAACACAAATTATTCTCCAAAATTGACACACTTTTTCATTCTAGTGACCAAAACATGAAATTTAACAACTTTAGTTTGATGCTCCTACATCAATGTGGCTCTTTATATAGAAGGGACTTTGATTTAAATGTAAGACCCTTGTTCACTATATGACAAGATGTAAATGAAAGATAAAATTAGAAGATAATTATTAAGGAGGTTTTAGGACCCAAAACACATTGAAAAAGTGATTTTTGGACACTAACACTAAACTGGACATTAACACACTACACTAGTTTCCCAAAATCATAAAACTAAGCAAAGTTTGTGCAAAATAGGCTAAGGGGATCTTTCGATTGGGATAGAATGACATAAGACCATTGGGGGTGTATAAAATAGGATAAAAAAGTCATAATAAATATCCATAAATACCTAAGATGACCATGCAAATAATAATTACATTCATCACTACGACCATCCCATGAAAGAGTAACAAACAACATAGTACTTATGGTTGCTGGACCAAATTAGGGTGTGTACATGATCTATTAGGAGGTCCCTTATCCAATGGTAGCATAATTGATTACTTATATATGAGCAATTGAACACGGAAATTATACCAGAATGATTAAGAAACTAGAAACATGAGACAACAAAGAATTTGAGAGACAATACACACAATTGTATTAGATAATACTAGAAGAAAATACAAATAAGGAAGATGCCACTTCTCCCTCCACCTCAAAGGCTTGCCACACCTCAAGACCTTCTTCCCTCTCTCTTGCTCAACACAAAACCAACTCTAAAACCTGAGTTACAATCCCTCCTTGAATGCAATAGCTGATCTCCTTGACCTTACACCTGTAGATCTCCTTGACCTTGCTTGCTTCAATGCTCTTACTTGATCAATTTGATGATTACAATACATGCCTCATGGTTCTTTAAATAGAAATCCATGGTTACAAAAATAGACATCTAAATACTAAAATTAAACACATAGCTCGCGACTTAAAATAGTCTCTTAGCATGCAAACACTCGGTTTAACTAACTGACTGTTTGTAAACAACAGTTCTGGACCGCACAGGCGACCGACGTCGGTCCCTACTTGTCTGGTGCTGCCAATGTCGGCTAACTCTCTGCCGTCACCAGTCTCCTTCTCCACTGCATCTGACCGACGTTGGTCATACTATCGACGCTAGTGGCTCTGGTTCTTCAGCATCCTTTCTTCATGTGTGTGCAAACGGTTGAAGCTTTTAGCTCCACACCCTAACAATCTCCCACTTGGAGATAAACAACTGCAACCTGTACCTGTACCTGTACACCATCTATTTTGTTCCTTTGGCTCTGTATCCCTCTTCAAAGTCACCCTTGAAGACCAACCACCACGCAAACCTGTGATGCTATAGCTGTCACCTATGCCACAAGAACTTTGCTGCTCCCAAATTCTTCATGACATACTTCTGAACCAACTCTACCCTTAGCTCAAAAAACTCCCTGTATATGCAACCCTGCAAAAAGTAACACAATACAGTAACAAGATAATGTAGCTAATATTATCCAACCTGGTAAAGATAAAATACAATGGTCAAACCTCCATTGCCCTGCAGCTAACTCAAGACCATATACCATAGCCTTTTGTCTCAGATGTCCATCCACTCTCTTCTCTAAAATGGGAATCCATCCCTCTATCCAGCTAACAACTCCACCAACAAGTACCTATTTGGCTCTACTCCAAGGACTCACACTCCTCATCCATGTCAAGCTCCCACTGTTTCTAGATTCTACCTGCATTGCTTCCTCCATCTTCGTAGTTCATGACTATCAGTAAGCAATATAAAGAAGGTGAACAATGAATATGAGGTTCACATACCTTTTCTGACCTCTGTATGGGTGTTTGAGACTCATAGATCCACCCAACATCCGTTCTAGTGACCGATCTCGGCCAACTCCCAGTCTACTCCTGATCGATGTCAGTTCCCTACACTGATCCTGACTGCTGACATCGTTACCCCTGGCCGACGCCGGTGTCCACCCTACCGACGTCGATCCTGATGACCGACGTCGAACTTCTCCTACCCGACCTACCGACCCTGTTGGTCTGCACATGATCGAAGCCGGTGTCTGGATGACCGACGTCGGTTCCAAGTAACCGACATCGGTGCCTGTGTGTTCCCGTGAGTGATGAATTCTTCATCCACGAGCTCTTCTTGGATCAAATCTCTATCCATGCTGCCCTGCTCAGATTTATTTGCTGCCTGTAACTGTTTTAAGGCCTTCATCTCCTCCAAAAACACCAAGACATCCCTGTTCTTGTCAAAAGCCTCAAATTTCCTTTTCCTGCAATGAATTCTATCCATGCCTTCTGAGCTTGAACACATACCTTTTGAGTCAAGAACTTCCATTCCCTTCTTATTCATGTGACCCTACCTAATAGACCACATCTTCGAATCTGCACCA
The DNA here is from genome assembly GCA_037957365.1 of Torreya grandis. Classification (NCBI taxonomy): domain Eukaryota; kingdom Viridiplantae; phylum Streptophyta; class Pinopsida; order Cupressales; family Taxaceae; genus Torreya; species Torreya grandis. The sequence continues at coordinate 474,609 of JARHVA010005541.1, read as the reverse complement.
GAAGTGGAATCAGTAGTACAAGTAGATAGATAAAGAGAACCTACTTTCTTACCTCTTGCTAAAACAAGTGCTCCCTTGGTAACCTTCCAATAATCCACTGTGAGGGTTATTTTGCATCCCTCATCTCCCAACCTTCCTACTAAAATCAGACTCTGCTTCAGAATTGGAACATGCATGACCTCCTTCAACACCCATGTGTTGTCAATTTGAAATCTCAGCTGCACTTTCCCTTTGCCAACTATTTGACAAGGCGTACCATCCCCTAAATAAAGAACTCCAAAATCTCCCTGTTCATACTCATGAAACAAATCTCTGTTTGGGGATGCATGAAAAGATGAACCAGAATCTAATATCCATGATCCTACGTGACTATCCAAAGAAAGTATGAGAGCATCCTGTACCACAATATTTGCATCCTTTGCTTCTTCCATACCTGTATGTTGATTCTCTTTATCTCTCAACCAACACTCCTTCTTTGTATGTCCTTTCTTTCCACAAAACTAGCAGGTAATACCTTTGGACTCGGATCTCCTTCCCGACCTTGATTTCCCTTGCTCAATCTTCTCCTTTTGCCTTCCTCTGCTTTCCACACTTAGAGCGTTCCCTGATGATTCACCTGTGCTTCTCCTGCGTATTTCTTCATTCAAAATCACACTCACAACATCATCAACCTTTAAGATTTTAGAAGCAGATGCAGAGTTACTTACTGCCATAACCATACCATCCCAACTTTCAGGCAAAGAACATAATATCAAGAGAGCCTTTACCTCATCATCAAAAACAATGTTGACTGAAGCTAATTGGTTTACCAAACCATGGAAATCACTGAGATGAGTATGTACCGAACCTCCTTCCTGCATTTGTAAAGTAAATAGCTGCTTCATAAGGTATACCTTATTAGAAGCCGAGGGCTTTTCGTATAAATTTGCCAAGGACTTTATCAACTCTTCCATTATTTTGCACTGTGATAAGCTGGAAATCACAGAAGCTCCAAGACTCAACCTTATGGAACCAAGAGCCTTCCGATCAAGAATACTCCATTCTTCATCTTTCATATATGTGGGCTTGCATGTAACCTTGCCCAATGGTAAGTATAGATCCTTCTGATACAGATAGTCCTCAATCTGCATCCTCCAGTGTTGATAATTCTTGCCGTTAAACTTCTCCATTCGTAGCTTGCTTTCTTCTGCCATTGCTGAACTCCCACTCAATCAGAAAACCCTGTGAATGACCTGTAATAAAAAACAATAACCTGCTTCCTACAAACCGTAGCTCTGATACCAATTGTTAGGAGGCCCCTTATCCAACGGTAGCACAATTGATTACTTATATATGAGCAATTGAACACGGAAATTATACCAGAATGATTAAGAAACTAGAAACATGAGACATCAAAGAATTTGAGAGACAATACACACAATTGTATTAGATAATACTAGAAGAAAATACAAATAAGGAAGATGCCACTTCTCCCTCCACCTCAAAGGCTTGCCACACCTCAAGACCTTCTTCCCTCTCTCTTGCTCAACACAAAACCAACTCTAAAACCTAAGTTACAATCCCTCCTTGAATGCAATAGCTGATCTCCTTGACCTTACACCTGTAGATCTCCTTGACCTTGCTTGCTTCAATGCTCTTACTTGATCAATTTGATGATTACAATACATGCCTCATGGTTCTTTAAATAGAAATCCATGGTTACAAAAATAGACATCTAACTACTAAAATTAGACACACAGCTCGCGACTTAAAATAGTCTCTTAGCATGCAAACACTCGGTTTAACTAACTGACTATTCATAAACAACAGTTCTGGACCGCATAGGCGACCGACGTCGGTCCCTGCTTGTCTGGTGCTGTCGACGTCGGCTGACTCTCTGTCGTCGCCGGTCTCCTTCTCCACTGCATCTGACTGACATCGGTCATACTGCCGAAGCCGGTGGCTCTGGTTCTTCAACATCCTTTCTTCATGTGTGTGCAAACGGTTGAAGCTTTTAGCTCCACACCCTAACATGATCATATATTTATATTTAATGTTTCAAGTGATATTAAGGTTATTTTTAATAATAATGTCATGAATTAATCCTAAGGTGATAACACTTATCCAAAA